>CM070783.1:16549282-16811782 GCA_036346955.1 Dipus sagitta
TAAAATGATATTTTTAATATAAGAGATGATCATCTTGCCTCTCTAAAATAAATTATGAGATCCAATAAGTAGTGAAGGTATCAAATATACAGGTTTTTGTTGTTCACTTACAATTTTTGCAATTCACATAATGTGCTCTAATACAATCTGATGCAGCAGAAAAGTAACAGAAGTTTTTCTTTTCTAAAGTGCTTTCTCAATCTTCTTTGCTTGTTACCTGCAATTCCTTTGTCACTGCTCCGGTCTTTAACGCTTGTTAGTAGTTCCTGATGCAGCATCCTGTTTCTCCAAAGCCTTTTATGAGGTTTCTAGGGGGAAACAATCAGACAGAGTTTTATCACAGTATGCCCAACTACAGGAAATGCTATGCATCTATATTTAGACTTCAATAAACTTGAAATATAAAGGTATAAAGCCAGGTTTCTTATACCACTTTGTTGTCTGAACTCACAATGCCAATACTAATACTTGGGGATATTTCTCCAATAGAGCTTCATTTATCCTAAAAGCCCTTAGTTTGATCATTAATTTCAGCATGTGGGCCTCTTAGATTGAAGTTTATTTTTATACTACTGAAGACAAAAGAGTTTATCATGTATTTTAATACTCCAAAACACGTAAAAGATTTAACACCAAGAATTAAATGCAAGGGATTATTTGGTTAGAAGCCTTGGCTTGGAAAAAAAAAAGGCTGTGAGAAAGTAAAGCTTGGCAATCACCTGCATTTCTTGGTGTTCAGTCCTTCCATATACATGAAGCCCCTGCATTCTCATTCAGGGGACCATCAGCTATTTTTCAAAGACTCAGTGTCCATGTCAAGTTAAATGACTTATTACACCTCTACCATGTAAAGAGGTGTCTTATCATTTGTCTAGGGGAACAAAGGCAACTAAATAGAGAAGGAACGATGAGATAGGGAAGGTTGGTTGTGTAAAGGCTGGAGTATGCCCATAGTACATTCTATACTTGTGTGAAAATGGCCTTAAGGGTGCTGGAGAGAGTTGGTTCAGTGGGTAAATTGCTTATACAGCATGAGGACCGAGCATCATACTTACCTATAATCCCAACACTGAGGAGGTGGAAACAAGATTTCCAGAGTTTGTTGGCCTGGTTAGTTAATCTAAACAAGTTAGTGAACTCTGGGTTCAGCAAGAGAACCTGTGTTGAAAAGTCATGTGGTGAACAGCTGATGAAGATGCTGAATATTGAACTCTGGTGTTCCTAAGAGCTCATCACTGGAGTATACTTAAAACTCATCCAGCACGGCTCAGGGAATTTTGCAGAAGAGAAGGTGAAAATATTTTAAGAGCCACAGGTTGAGACATCATGCCCAGAGGCATTCTTCCCACCGCCCCCCCCCCACAAAATAACTGACTGCCACTCCCATAATACATAACCCACCACCCCATGGGAATACCTGAAACCCCACTGAAGAGGGTCTCCAGTGGAGTGGGGAGCATGTAGAAACAGAAAAATGGTACCAATACATGATGTATCTATGCAAGATATGTTGTTAATAATAATAATAAAAAGAAGAAAAATATAATATACATACTGATAAAAACATATACGGTACATACATGCACACACAAAATAACCTTACAAGGTCTAATATAGTCAAATTAAACAATTAAAAACACAA
This sequence comes from Dipus sagitta, assembly GCA_036346955.1. NCBI lineage: Eukaryota > Metazoa > Chordata > Mammalia > Rodentia > Dipodidae > Dipus > Dipus sagitta. Next base: position 16,550,925 of record CM070783.1, read on the forward strand.
TTATGATGATAATAATGTGCCTAGATGTAGCGGTAGTAAGTGTGAAGAGTACCTGGTTGCTCTTGGAGATCATAAGAGCCACATGAACAGGGAAAGATCAAAACAGAGGTTGTTATAAAGATGAGAGGTAAAATATTTGATAGGGACAGGACCTTGTGGGTGATAGATATAAAACTACTCTTGTGAAAGGTCACATAAGAAAATGAGAGCGGGATGTGTATGAATGGCTGTAGTATTTAGAGGTTTATAGCAGTTTGATGACACAGACTCTTTTGGGAAAGGATAAAATGAGTGAAGTCAGCTCTGTTTCACAGAGTTTCACTCTTACCAGCTAACCTTGATCATGGACTCTTGGGTTGACTGCGGTCCAACCAGAATCATGGAAGAGTGCAACATCTCTAGAGGTCTGGATTCAACTCAGTGCTCTTTCTATCACATTCTACTGGCCAAAGGCAGTCACAGGGCCATCCTCTGTGAAAAGGTGAGTTCATAAATCCCCAATTGATGGGAGATGTTGCATGAACTCAAGGAAAGGAAAAGACGAAAACTCTTTTCAATAATCATCTAATTCCATAACCAAACATCAGAATGTAAGATTGAGTCTGATGATTACCATAAGTTGTGTTTCCTAGTACTTAAATAGAAATAATGAAGCTCGCCAGTAATTATTTAGTTTCCAAATGTCATATCCAGAGGAATCGTTACCCTCCAATGCCTCTGAAAGGCATAAGTGATGATTTTAATTCTGTTTTTAAATATTTTTCTTCATTTTTTATTTATTTGAGAGTGACAGACACAGAGAGAAAGGCAGATAGATAGTTAGAGAGAGAGAGAGAGAGAGAATGGGCGTGCCAGGGCCTCCAGCCACTGCAAACGAACTCCAGATGCGTGCGCCCCTTGTGCATCTGGCTAACATGGGTCCTGGGGAATTGAGCCTTGAACCGGGGACCTTAGGCTTCACAGGCAAGCGCTTAACTACTAAGCCATCTCTCCAGCCCGACTTTCATTCTTATGTCATGAGAGTCTTCCAAGATTGAGGCTCTAAAATGTAGTTAGGTATGCCAGAGTCACAGAACATACTTGTGAAGCAGAGAGAACATTCAGTCTCTGATGCTGATCAGACACCTTTGTAAAGAGGAAAAGAAGGACTATGTTGGAAACTTCAGCCATCAGTACAGTTTTGAGAATAAATCTTGACATGTCAATATGTAGGGTTGACCCAATGCTGGCTGTACTCACTTTGATTGGGAGTAGAAAGTGGGGACATGTGACCTGGTGTGAACGTGAAGATGTGACTCCAAATATGGCAGCTGAAAAGTGTCTGTCATCTGCTGTCCCATTAGAAGATCTTTTGAGATGAGTTGTGACTAGGGAAATCCCACATGTACCATGCAGCAGCATGTAAGATGTAATAAGCATTCAAAGAGTTTCTGGCATCAAATTACATCTCTTATCAGTTGTATTGTTATAATCAGAGTAAGGCTAACAATAGGGCTGGGTTTGCTTGATTCCTACCTGTGGACACTTGTCAATGAGGTGCAACTCAAACAAACAAGGAAGTATACTCTTACTTGTCTTCGGTATTAGTCAATCTTTCTAAGCAGTCTCCTCTACTCATAGCCACAAAGTGAGGTTGTTACATCTTCCCTATTAGTTCCCTATTATTATATATATATATATTATATATATATAGATATATATGTATGGTTACATATATCCATAGCCTTCCAAAGTGTTTAGAATTATGATCATTTCAGGGCACCCACCTTGAAGACCATCTTCCGCACACTCAGCTAAAAGAATGTATACCTAGGGCACAGGGATGGGAAAACAAAGCGGCCACAAGTTACAAGTCTTCGGACTGTTTGTCTGAAGATATGATCTGTGTACACTTTCTCTGTCACAAAGATACTAAGTAGGGATTTTGGAAGGTGGAAAGAATCTCATAGGGGTCCAGTCCCACATTTTCACATCTTTGTTAATTGTATCTCAGTTTTGCAGTTAATTCTTCATCTGCCTACTGGTTAGATAAATAAGGTATCCTCTCAGGTACCCTTCTGATTTGTTCTCACTGCTCATATATACAGAATCTAGAGTGATTTCCTAAAACGATAAATCAAATATGTAATTTCTCTCTGTGAAATCAGTTTTTTAAAACTCAAAGGTTATTCAATTCCAGATATTCTGCATGATTTTTTTTTTCTGTTGGAAGGTTTGAGAATTTTGTTCCTATGCTACACAACAACTTAGTAACTCTTTCAAATCTATAAACCCATTGTTTAATGTTCATGCGAGAATGTTCCTTTATGACTGCACTCCTTTGTCCTTAGTTGTACTTCAGATCTACTTCAGCTTCCTGATGTTCTAATTCCAATTTACATTATACAATATCCTCACTAGGTAAGTCTGGAAAGATTTACTAGAAATTTATTTCCCAAACTTTCTTATGAGAATAGTAGTTTTAATTAGTTTCACTCCAGGGGCCATTTTAACAACTTACCATTCCAATTAAAAGACAAGCTATGATAAAAATGTTTTCTTTTTTTCAATCTACCATCTATTTCTTTGAAGCTTTGTGTGACTCATCCCAACCTAATGGACTTATTCACAGTTTAACTTAAAAAAATCACTCAGCTGTATGTCCACATCATTTTTTTTTCTTCAAAGCAGTGAAATAAATTGGGTTGTTAGAACTGAGGGCAAAGTGCAATAAATTTGGAAAGTAGGTCAGATCCTACTTCTGTGTTGAGGATAAAAAAATGAACCTCAGATTCAGAGAGGGAATATTCAGTAATTGACACAAAGGGAGAGCAGAATTCCCTAAAGTCAAAGCCATTTGTCATTTGGTTCTGAGATTCAGAAACTCTAATCAACCACATGAACTCCAGGGAAGGTAATCCCTGACTGTTCAGTGTAGAACTTTCTGGGTATAATGAAAGTTTGGAGTGCAGTCAGTGAGAGGAAAAGAGGAAGTATAGTGGCCAGATGGCTGGAGTAATGAGGAAATGAGGGGCTTAGAAACTAGGCTTGATTCAGACCCTGTACTGACTGAGGGAAAGACCGACAGTGTCTGCCTGTGGCTCAAGTTCTGTCTCAAGATGAAAGAGCACAAAAACACCTAAAATATGTGACTTATGCTTGAGAAGTATATGCTTATATAAATTTTTACTGGTTATGACTGATGAGCAATTCTAATTTCCAATGCTACTGGTAATGTAAAGATGACAATTGCATTGTTTTCTTATTTTCTCTCTCTTTTAGATCAGAAAGGTTTCTAGGTAAACATGAAGGATCTGGAAGCAGATACACAAAAGCTTGTAAACATTGACCTGTTATGTATCAATTGTATGTATCAAATGTATCAATTTAAATGAAAGTTTATGATGGCCACCTGGAGAGAGAAATCTACATCTCCAAAGGTTGCTGTAATGTTTTAAAGAATACATAGTAGAACATGTTGAACTCTTTATACATAATTCTTTGTATTCTCACTTATCTATGATGACTTAGGGAAAAAATATCTTTCTAAGGCAGAAGCAAGTGGTATGTAAGCTCTGAAGAATATTTATTAATATTACTAAGCAATGAAAGAAGTATTCTTAACTAATTGAATATGGTATTAAAGAGATCATGAAGTTGTATTTATTGAACTAAAGAACTAATTGGCTGGTGTCATTAAGATGGAATGCAGTAAATTGCCTTGGTAGGCTCTGGAGAGTCTTCTATATCTAGGAATTTTTAATAGTATATAGGTTAATGATAGCATTATGAACTACTCCCCAAGTAGATTATATATTGAATACTCAAAAATGTGTAATGTATACCTCTGTGTCTTTCCCCTTACTTTGCCCAAGGACAAATATTCTTCCCCCACATTATTTTTTACATAGTCTCTGTACACTTCAAATTTAGAACAAGTGCCATTACTCAAAAAAAAAAAAAAACCTTAATGGGCTTTTCTTTTTTGATTTAAATACAAATCTTTTATGTTCATATACCATCATCTGCATGGTATGATCTTCATTATACACCTAAGAAGGTACAGGTTATTAGTGAGTCTATGTCTTTCCACTGAGCTAAAAATACATAAGAGCAAAGATTTTTGGATGTGGCTTTTCCAGTTGCCAGGATAGTATCTGGTACGCCAGTTAGTTAGGCAGTCATTAAAATCAATTAAAATACATGGAGCTTATCACTGATACATATGGAGTTGCATTCCAGTTCAATTCAACTCCAGTATGAAAAAACCTCAGAAATTGAACTCCCAGCAAATCAGTTTTCGATGAGGATAACAACAGCCCTGTTATTCACTTATTGAGATACAAATATGAGATTATATAAAATAATTTTTCTGGCAGATACCACATTGTAATTACTATTACTGATTTACCATCCAAGTACTGACATAAAGCTTAGTTATTTTGAATGTTTCAAATCCCTCTTCCAACTTGTTTCTAAGTTCAGATTCCATCATGAAACACAAAACTACCAAAATGCCTTGTGAGCATGACTGAAGGAAATGGTAACAAAGGATATTTGGATATGGATACAGGACAAGATTGTAGATAACCTATAAGAATCTTCACTAAACAGCGGACAAGGGACAGAATGGTATAGCTAGATATAGCAGGGATCTATTTCCAGCTTCCAGAATCCAGGGGAAGTTCCATTGATGGCGGAAGAAGTTGGCTTCCATTCATAAATCCAAGAAGACAGAGAGAAAGCACCACCATCCAACAATACCCAAAAGCAGCCAGCACAAAACCCAGCAGCAAGCAGGACCCCCAGAGCTCAGACGTCTCTGCATACCTTTGGGCTGGAAACAGATCTTCCCCCAAATACATCTTTGGGCTGGACCCCAGGACCCACCCCCAAGTGACACCTCCTCTAGCCAGGCAGACGAAGACTCACGTTACAAGCTTTAATAAAACACCTGAGTCTATGGCGATCATGCATGCAAACTACCAAACGGATGTTTACCAATCCTTTGATGTTTAATTAGAAAATACATAAAATGTTTGGATAGAGAGAACCTTATTTAGAAGTCATACATATAGATATGTTGTACAAAAATATTGGACGGGAAGATGGCTGTTGCAACCAGGTTCCCATAGCTGGCAGAAATCACCTGACCAAGAGCAATTTGTGGAGGAAAAAAGGTTTATTTTGGTTTATAAACTTGAGGAGAAGCTCCATTAATGCAGGGGAAAATGATGACATGAACAGGGGTGGACATCACCCCCCTGCCCACCATCAGGTCGATAATAGCAACAGGAGACTGTGCCAAACACTGGCAAGGGGACACTGGCTATAATACCTAAAAGCCTGCCCCCAACAATACACTGCCTCCAGGAGGTGTTAATTCCCAAATCTCCATCAGCTGGGACCCTAGCATTCAGAACACCTAAGTTTATGGGCGACACCGGAATCAAACCACCACAATGGCTAAGCGGTTAAAGGAGATTGTTTGCAGTGCCTTCAACTCAGGGTTCAACTCCCCAGAACCCATGTAAGCCAGACACAAAATGTGGCACATACATCTGGTGTTGTTTACAGTAGCAAAAGGCCCTGACTCACCCATACAACCTTACAGACAAATAAGTAAAATATGTTTTTTAAATCTTACATGTATTTAAAAATCTAGTTTTGATATCTTCTTTTAACTTAGGTTATTGATTGAAAGCCTCTCATAAACTTTTGGAAGAGCTAAAATAAATTATGGTACATGAATCATCCTTTCCTTTGAAATAAGATGATTTTGTCAGTTTTGATATGAAACTAAAGAACAGAAGCCATGAGCAAAAGCCATTGGATATATATTCAGAAGATCTGAAAAGCAAACTCCAGTTAGAGTAAAAAAAAAAAAAAAATGAAACATGACATTTATTTTATTTATATACAATGTCAAGTCAGAACTTTTACTTTTGGGTAAGGTGAATAATTTCATAACACAATAATGTGCTCACTGAGACCAGTTATAAAAGACAGATAAAATAAATACTTATAGAATGGATAGTGTCCCAGAACCACAGGAGTATAAGGGCTATAGAACAAAATTCCTACATAGAAGAATACTTGGCAAGTGTACTCAGAACTTTCAATGCTCCTTGTTGACATCTTATGCTGGGCATGGTCTTGAAGTACAATTGGAACTCAGAATTTGCTTATTGCATCTGGGATGTAGAACAGGTCTTGAGTGATTTTTCTAGAGGAGATGTGAACAAACATCTGTTTTATCCCACATAGGCCACTGAAGACAGGCGGAACAAATGATTCCACCTCTGTCTCTACTGATGAACCAGTGACTTTACTGGAGTTGCTGACAGGAGCAAGGATGACTCAAAGGTAGTTGCTTCACTGAAAAGCCCACCCTAGCACTGGCGATGACTCACAAAAGCTGCGTGCATAGGGAGCTCATTACTGAAATTGCGAGACAGCTTCCTCTTTCCCCAGCAATTTACACATAAACTTAGGACGTGACCTGTTGAGCCTGTAACATTTTGAGCTTTGTATGTTTTGTGTACTTCCTGAGGTTTGTAATTTTCTTTAGTTTCCTGAGTCTTATGAATCTCCTTCCTCTCTCCAGGAGAGAATGGTTCAATTCAGAGGGAGTATGCATAAGATCAGTGGTGAGCTTAGCAGTCATAAACAGCTTGAGTGACAGTTTTTAAGACGTGAAAAATCACTGTACAGATGGTGGGCTTTCCCTTTAACAATACTGAGGAACTCCAAGTTTGCAGAGGACAAGAGACAGAAGAACGAATTCTGGATCACAGAAAAGCAGATTAAGATTTGCATACTCTCTTATTGCTTAGGAAACAAACGCTCAGTGCAGAGAAGATGCCAGAAAACAAGAGGTGACAAACTGGTACACATGCCAACTCCTTTTTTTCCATAGAGTGGCCTATAGATCTGTGTAGAACTATAAGCTAAAGTCCTAGGCCTGGCCTCTGGAAAAGGATGGCTGCTGTGTGCAAAGAACGCAGGAGAGTGTTTGGCATTTGCTCAGAGGAACGGCGACAAAATTGGAAAGTAGAGTGGCTTTACACACAGCATGTTTCTTCCTTAAGACTATTGTCAAGTTTTTATGTGGTGCAGGCTGGGAGGCGAATAGAGCCAATCAGAAAACTTCTGAAAATGAGAACAGACATTCCTGCAGTTTCTCATTGCTGAGGAGACAAAAACATACCATGATCTACCCTGGGAGCTCCGAAGAGCCATCTTCTAGGAACAGGTGCACAAAAGAAGGTGTCAGAATCCTTACAAAACTAGAGCACAGTGTTGGCCCAGAGCGGCCTGTGGTTGGATAAAGGTCATCACTCTCCTAAACACTGAGCAGAATAAAGTGGAAACCTCTCTTGAATAAGCTAAAATGATTTGAAGAATCTGCAGTTAATTTTACTTTTCAGATGTTATTTATTTCTATTGGCAAATATGCAATGCACATAATACTGTTTCACAAAGATGATTTCTTTCAAGTATATCACGTGCTTTGAATGTATTCATACACATATTACCCGCTTCTTCCTCCTTCTCTGTTACATTCTCACTAGTCTCCTGCCAAGTTTTCCATATGATTCCATGCCACATGTATACATGTAGAAACAGCTTAATGGATATACACAATTTAAGATCCACAAATAAGTATTTGATCTATGCCTTTCTCATCCAGCTTATTTTGCTTCATATGATGGTTAGAACCATTTAATACAAGTGACTTAATTTTGCTTGTCTGAGTCTTTAGGCTTCATGGGGATGTTAACCAAGGGCTTTATTTTTTTAATACTTACGTCTTCATCGATGTCATTACATTTTATTTATTTATTTTTCTATTAAAGACAAGAGCAAAGAGGTCTTCTCCCTATAAGCTGAAGCTGTTGGTTTGGGCTGTGTGGACTTGTCTGTCTGCTTTATGGAAATTGACTCATGCAATTTTCAGATGATCCTATGTCTCATTTTTTTTCAAACTCTGTTAATAAGAGTTGGAAGAAAGGATGGCACATCAGTCTTCATTTTTAGAGCTAAAATATAATGCATGGGGAGAGGCAATTGTCTTCTCTCTTAATGACCCTGACCTGTGAGCTTAAAATGAAATGGTCTATTAATCACTAATCACAATTTCCAGATAGCTAGGTAAATATTTACATTGTGTGAACCTTGTGTGATTACATGGATTCTCATCATCTTTTGAGAATATGAAATGACAAATGGCAAAATACTTTTAGTGTCTTCTTTTGTTTGTTAGTTTAACTCTTTAATTTCCAGAGACCACTAGAGCTTGCTAATATCTCTAAACTGGATGCCCCTCTCATCAGATGAATACTTACCCCGTCATTTACCCTTGGCTATGTGATAAAGCTTTCCAATTGGCTTCATGTTGCTTGCCTTAACCAGTCTTCCCCCCCCCCTTTTTTTCCCTCTCCTCCCAATCTCATAGGGTATGTTCTTGAAGTGTAGCTCTGAAAATTTCTTTTATGGGGAGCAGGGTAGTGGGGGATTCAGTATGCCTGGTATCTTGTGTCCCTTTGTCACTGATCTGTAGCAAATTGCCAAAGCCAATATCTTTGGCCAATCCACTCTAGTCTATACTTCGGTTTCCTCCTTTGGTCACTCGGTTATGATGTTACTCCCCACAGGGCTATAGCGATCTCTAATAAACGTTACCACAGGCTTAACTCTGTGTCTGCTGTGCTTTAAGAGTGCAAGCAATGCTGGCTTCATTGCTACTGATGTTATTAATTCCCTCTTTCAGTACAGTCTTTGTACCTTACAGCTTGCTTTGTCCTGGGACCTTTCTCTCCTACGTCTATTTCCAAATGGCCTGTTTACCTGTACGATTCATTTAAACTACCTGAGAGATGTTCTTCAAAGAGTGAGCCTACTATATGTGTCTTTTGTTGACTTTTCTTAACTTTCTCTGCACCATCCCTGTGCCTGCAGAGTCCTCATTGGGACAGTAAAGCATTTGTGATGGTTAATAGGCTCACCATGATGGGATTTAGAATTACCACGGAAACAAATCTCTGTACATGTCTGTAAGGGATTTTTTTTTTTTTAGATTAGGTTAATGGTCATGGGAACACCTAACCTAAAAGTGGGTGATGCCATTCTATAGGCTGAGCATCTTAGAGTGCTTAGAGAGGAGAGAAATAGCTGAAGAAAAGACTGTCTGCTTACTTACTATGGATTGAATGTGAGCTGCCTCAAGCTGCTGCCATGACTTCTCAAATAATAATGGGTTGTAGCCACAAACAATAAGCTGAGTAAACCCTTCTGTGAGAAAGTAACTGATACAACATGCTATTGAAGACGGGGAGAGAATCGTGGCTTAGACGTCTATGGGTTTATGAAGTGGGATGTTGCCATTAATAGCATTCTTTCTGGCTGTATGGCTTCTAACTTGAACAGTCTACAGTCATGCATTCTTCATTGCACATACCATACCTACACTGATAGTGAGAGAGAATCTGGAAGCTGTGTTAGGTAGTTTAAGGTGATTGGGCCCCAAAAGTAAAGGCAGGAATGTTTGCCCTCACAAACTGCACTTTGTTAGAAAACAAAGGATGATTTGACTTCATATCTCATGCCTAAAGAAGTTTCCTAGATTTTCTTTTTATCCACATATAACCTGAGCCCCTCCTTGAAGGGAGGTTCCCTTTGCTAGAATTTAAATCTAATCCTGACATTGTGGTTGGTGAAGTAAAGGCCCCAGAATTTAGCTATCATGGCTGGCCTCTTCCTGGGCCAGCTCCTAGCCTAGACCAATCAGCCCTCACTATGGTTCACCTGACCTGGAAGGTGAAGTCCACCACAGCCAAGTTATAAACAGACTCTTTCCAGGGGTGAGGGCTCTCTTGGCTGGCTCCTAAACTCCCACGTTCTGGTAGCTTCCCCTCTTCTCAGCCTGACGAGAGGAGATCCTGCTCTTACTCCCGCAAGGGCTCTTTACCCCTCCTGCCCTCCACATGGTAGGAGCCCTCTGCACTTTCTTCTCTTACCTTCTCATAATCTAACAAAGTCTCTCTAAACCTTACCCTCTGGTTTATAGATTTTAAATTCATAATACAAGAATCCTAGGTACCTTAAACTTGTGTTGCTGTATTAGCATTGGTCAGGAACCCCAAAATTCCCACTTCAGTGTGTTACCCACAGCTCTCCCCGGTCTGCATTCTCTTGCTCACTCGGGGACACTGCTGAGCAAATACAGGTGAGATAAAGACAAGCTCCATGTAGGTGCAAAGAGATGCGATGTTCCTACAATCCCTGGTTCAAATAGATTGGAGAGCTGTGGGATATGCATGCGTATTACAGCAGAGGGTCTCTTTCCCCTCAGGTTAGCAAGTGTAACCTTGAAATGACCACAGGAAGGTTGTCTTACCTCTGAAGCTGTCCCTGACTAACTCAACAACCAAAAAAAAAAAAAAAAAAATGCCTTTAATGAGGCTCAGAGCTCCAGGCATTTTTGAATCATTGCTGAAATGGAAGAAAAGTTTAATTACTGCAGATGAAATAAATCAGGGTGATCTCATTGGGTATGCAGGCATCCCAGACAGCGTTCACTGCGGTTGTCTCAGCCATCTGCCAGCAAGGACAATTCATCTTAGCATCTGCAGGGGCAGACGGCAGAGGCCAAGGGGAACGGCAGCCTGAAGACGGGGGCTCCGAAGGCCTCTGCTTGTGAGAAAGTGACTAAAAGCCAGGCCTGGTGGCACAAGTATGCAATTCCAGCCAGTCACTGCTGAGGCTAAAGGAACACAAGTTCAAAAGCTGCCTGGGCTACAACGTGAGCTCAAGTCCAGCTTGGGCAACTTACTGAGGCTCAGTCTACCAGTAAAATAAATAAATAAATAAATAAATAAAATGTCCTGAGGATACAGCTTAATATCAGGGCACTTGGATGTGGCAAGGCCTTGCATCCAATCCACAGGACTGAAGAAAAAGTAGAAAACAATGTTTAAGAAATACCAGAAAGTGAGCAAGGAAATGCCTATGAATTTCGCTGGGGGACAGGACTTATTTAGCTCCACTACCTGGGTATCCTGATCTGATATCTGCTCTTAGATAGCCTGGTTTCTCTTTCTGCATGCATGCTGTGTGTGTGTGTGTGTGTGTAGAGTATGTGTAATGTGGTGTGTGATGTGAACCATACTCACATGTATATGAAAAGGCATGTTCCTTGTACACTCAAGGAAGCCAAAGAAGGATATTGGATGCCACCCTTTATCACTTCACATGGAGTTTCTCACTCAACCCAGAGCTTCCATTTTCAGTCAGCAAGCCTGAGCAATTCTCCAGTCTCCATACTTCCCTCACTCTATCAGACTCGAGTTAAACACATGTACGGCCATGCTGTGCTCTTTACATGGGCTCTGGGGAATTGAACTCAGGCAGACTCAGGCCTTCGTGATTAAGTTCAAAGAATCATTTCTCAACGAGCCCTCTGCCCATTATTGGAATGGTCTCTGTAAATGAGCTTATGATATTTTTATGCATACTCTGCCTGCCTCCGTGGTCTTCCTGCAGTGATTTTCCCTTCCCACGAGTCACTTCTGCTGAGCAGGACTGTCTTCTTCTGTCTAGGATGCGTGGATATAGCTGCCTCCTCTGTAAGCCAGGAGCTCTTTGACATGATTACTTTTATTTTCATGAAGCCTTGTTTAGGCATATCTTGAAATGTACTAAATCTTTGTCTTTTCACACTTGCAATGGTACCTGAGAGACAGGCGTGGAACATACTGAGAGTCAACATTAATGAAAGTAACTAAGACTTTTAGAGTATTTAACCACTTTCATTCATTTATATCTGAACATATCAATAATCCAAGTAATTTTATCACTGATACTCTCTAGAGAGCCAGGCATAATGGCACATGACTCTACTTCTTGCAGCCAGAAGGTGGAGGCAGGAGGATTGAGAGCTTTGGCATAGCCTAGGTTATATAGTGAGTTCCAGGCAAGCAGAGGTTGCGGAGATAGATTCAATAGAAGAAAAGCAAAGCATTCAAATTCAAAAGACATTCCATAGAGTAGGTCTCAAGACACAGGGCTTCCAGTGGCAGAAGTGGTTGGTGACCTTGAATAAAATGATGTTGCTGTCCTAAAGCTTAACCATTGCACACACTGCAAAATAGCACTGAGCTGTGGCATATAATTTGTTATAAAACAATATGATCCCAGATAGCACAATCATAAAAAATGTTGATATCTTTTACCACAGTAATCTCAGCCCTAGAGATACGTTCTATGGGAATAATTCTACAAAAAAATGATGCTATATAAATAGATCAGAACAACTCCCACGTGCCAGTATTCAAAAGAAGGTGGAAAAAAAAGAATAGATTTGAAAGATAAGGGGATTTCTCAGAATCTTTTTTTTCCCCCTTTGAGGCAAGCCCAGCATACTGGCCTCTTTTATGTGTGTGTGTGTGTGTGTGTGTGAGAGAGAGAGAGAGAGAGAGAGAGAGAGCGACTGAGAATTGGTGTGCGGGACATCCAGCCATTTCGAACTCCAGACACGCGCGTCCTGTTGTGCACATGTGTGAGCTTGTGCACTTGCATGGCTGGGCGTCTGGCTTATTGTTGAACATGAGTCCTTAGGCTTCACAGGCAAGCACCTTAACCACTACACCATCTCTCCAAGCCCTTCTCTGAATCTTAATATTGTTTGTTACTCTAAAATTTTCTCAAATTTATTTAAAAATGCTCTGCTTTGAAAGTTCAAACCACTTTGAGATTCTATTGCACCCTAATCAGAATAACTATGATGGAGAAATGAAGTGACACCAAGTGTTGGTGAGGGAGTGGTGAACGAGGAGCACTTATTCATTGTTGTTGGGAAGTTGCAGCCACTATGGAAATGGATGTGGAGTTTTTCCCTAAACGCTAAAAATAGAACTATCATATGACCCAGCTATATCATGCCTGGACAAGTACCTAAAGGACTATACCACAGAGACGCTTGCACATCCATGTTTATTATTGTTCTATTTATAATAGCTAGGTCATGGAACCAGCCTAGATGTCAATCAACTGACAATTAGATAATGAAAATGTGGTACATATATGCATTGGAATTTCATTCAGCTATAAAGAACAAAATGAAGTTATAAAATTTCCAGAAGAATGAATGGAACTGAAAAAGATCATATTCAGTGACCCACAATGACAAAATCCATATGTTCTTTCTCCTATGTGGATCCTATATTTGAATGTTTGTATAAAGGGTATCGACTATGAAGCTAGATAAGAGATTATAAGTGGGGAATAGGTGTGGAGAAAGTGCGAAGGACAGAAGTTCATATATGACATGAAAGTGGAAGAAAGACTTTGTGGGGAGGATATTTACAAGAGGGAAGGGAGGAGTAGAGAGAGGAAAGGAACCAAAAGAATTGTATGAAAAAATAGCATAATGAAACCTAATTACCTATATGTCTGGATGTGAAAAAATACACCTAAAATTTGTTTTAAAAATATTGCTTTGGTGCATTCAAGGTAGGCTGTAAGACTAGGGTAGTTTTATTAGTCACTGAAAATAATATAAATAAAATAAATACTTTCTCAATTTTGTGGTCATTTACTTAGATTTTTATCAAAAAAAGCAATTCAATCAACATGATGATAATTGCTCATATTTTTGAGCTAGCATGTATTTACATGCTTGGAACCCACAGTCAAACAACCTACTATGATCGCTGTATGAAGGAAGAACTAAGCCACATGTATTTGCCCATTAATGGAGCCAGGATGTGAGAGGTGCACTTTCACCTATGGCAGAGTTTTACTCTCCTTTCCTAGCTTTGAACTCCACACTGCCCCCTATGGGTTTGGCTCGGTCATTCCATACTTCGATCGGTCTCGGCTTCCACTGTAAGTTTGAATATTAAACGTGAAATCCAAGACACAAACTACTGCTTCAGTGGCGCGCCAAACTTCCTTAGCAGCCTTCGGCAAACTTAACTTTCATCGGTTCTCTTAACACTCATAAAGACTTTCTTGTAGCTTTTCAAGGCTCCTGGTAACTGTCTATAGATTGATTACCTCCGGGTTTTGTGATATATCAGATAACTCTGCAAAGATTCCGGTTTCATGGTTTTGGTTTATTGTCGTGAAATACTACATATAAAAATAAGCCAAGGAAAGCGATACATAAGCTGTGTGAGGGGGAAAAAGATGGAACAAGTACCCAACTGTACTTCCCAGTGGGGTTTCACCGGCTGGGCTTCCTTGTCTTGGAACAAAACGTGTGAATCCAAGCCAACAAGGAAGCTCACTTGTGTCTAGGTGAAGAAGACGTTCCTGCGATGCTAATCCGAGTCATTCAGGAACTCTGAGCCGCTCGAGTAGAACTTCAACTAGAATATGGGTAAGTGCTGGGTTCTTTCCCCGAAGATGGTTGCCAGAGGCCTTTGATCCCTCCACGGGTATCGGGCTGTGAGTATTGGAAGCTATGGTGGCAGATATAAGTACCTATCTATAGTCCTACCCATGTTTCCCTCATCCACAGGGGAGGCACGTTATAAGCATATTATAAAGTGACCTTTATAAGGCATAATTATTGTAGACATCTCTTGTAAAGTGAACTCAGGACGGCTTCCTCAGATTTAGTTTGGATTAATCAATCATGGATATCTGAGCCGCTGGCTAGATATTTAGAAAAAGCAAATTTAGTGCTTTCCTCTCAACACATGAATCTATGAATAAAATATAATTAAAAACATAAGAACAAACTAGCCACATAAATTCCACTGATTTATAAAATTTCATTGTGGTATGATGATAAAACCATAATGAAAAAGGCTTACACTTTAGATGTAAGGCACACCTAATCTTTTTTTGTTTGTTTTTGTTTTTGTTTTATGAGGTAGGGTCTCACTCTAGCTCAGGCTGTCCTGGAATTCACTATGTAGTCTTAAGGTGGCCTCAAACTCTCAGAGATCCTTCTACCTCTGCCTCCCAAGTGCTGGGATTAAAGGTGTGCGCTGTCATTCCCAGCTCATAAACCTAATCTTGCTTTAGCAAGTAATAATTGTGATAATAAAGTTGAAAATAACAAATAACAAACTATAACAAACTTGAGAAACAATTATTAGCCTGTGATAGGTAAGAATTCATCTTTAACATATGAGATAACTTATGTATGAATAAGTTTAGTACTGAAATGGTGGTGTGAGGGCATGACTATTTGATAAGTTCTTCCACCACAGTGTAGTGCATACTGGTACTGTGAGCTGCATTTAATTTTTTTTATGAATAGCTATTTCATAAAATGCTTAAATGGATACATTAATTAGCTCAGATAATATCTCTTTGTGAAAATACATTCAACTGTCTAGTTAACAAAAACCATACAACAGAAGAACTTTTTTAAAATCCCTGATATTATCAGTGATGAAAAGAATCGACAAGAGTCAACAGGCTTTTAGGAGCCTAAATTTTCCCTACCCCTTCACAGTGTCTTAATGAAATAATTAACAAAATGTCATGAGGAAAAATCATCATTAATGCTTTGATCAGGGATAAGAATTGTACTTAGTCTGGAAAAGCTAATAAATTTATAATATAAAGAACAAAAGAAAATAGAGTTAAAGGGTTCCAGGTTTAGCATGGGATACTCCATCTCGAGAATTCTCTATTACAGGAAGAACAGAAAAAGTCATCGTAGAACCCACCACCAGTCTCTTACAAGACTACTCAAAGCCTACGGCTAAGGCAGGGTTGGTAGTGGGCCCATCTCTGAACTCTCGCAAAGACACAAATTAGCTTTGTTTGAAAGAAGGAGCATCAGGAAACTATTATGTTCATGAAATGCTTCAACAAAGATGCCTTAAATAGAGCCAGAAAGATAGTTCAGTGGTTAAGTGTGCTTCCTGCACGAGCATGAGGCCCTGAGGGCACCCCACATCACTTGAGTTCAAATCTCCAGAGCCCACATAAACTGTTGAGTGTGGCTATGCACACCAGTAACCTTAGTCTTGTGGAGACTGGAAACCGGAGAATTACTTGTGTTTGTAAGTGATAAGCTTAAGAATCCTTGAGAGACTCTATCCCAAGGAAAAACAGTCTTGGAGAGGCATACTTGAAATTCTGCACCGGAGGCTGCAGGCCAACACTTGGGACTCTGCATTAGCACATATGGGTGCAATTATCACACACACCACACCACACATACTACACGCATGCCAAAAACAGATGGTTTACATGTATGATACATAGTGTGGAATTTTCAGATTTTTCATAAATTGGTAAGATAACTGATATGACCTGGAGAAAAAGAGATCAAAGCATGTATGATCAAATAATGTCCTTGAAGGATTAATATCTCACCAAAAAGAATAGGACACGCTGACCTAAACAGACATGCTGACCGCAAGAGCTGTGGTCACCAGGCTCATCTGCAAAACAAGTCAGTTTCCATTTTCAACTTCCCCAAATTCCCCATTGTTTTCCCTGTTTGCTTCTTCCCACCTCTGTTCCTCTAAAACCCAAATCCAGCTAAGTCTGGACACAACAGTCTCCCATTCCCAGGGAAAATGACAGCTGTCCTTCTTTGTCCATCACTCTAAATGAATGAAGGACTATCTTTGCTGTAGAGGTCTTCTTCTCTTTCTTTCATTTCCACATTGCCTTGGTTAGTCCCAGTCCTGGTTCTGTTTTAACAGTCCTAAAATTATATATATATATATGTATATGTATATATATATATCTCAAAACATTGTATATATGTATATATACATGTAAAAAAATATGTAAATATATACATGTAAATGTATATGAATATATATGTAGTTGGGTAGATCAGTTTGTATAGAGAAAGCATAAATTTGTATGAAGACATTTATGTGATAAATAATTATTGCATGTTGACAGTGTTTACAACTTTTGGATTTGAAATTAAATATGCTTTGACTTTCTTTATATAGCACAATATTTTTCTCAATTTGTACAACGATTGGCTTATACTTAGAATAAAATGACACTCGTAAATGTGTAATTTTGTGAAAATAAATAATATGAGAGGAAAGTTTGAGACTCTCAAGAGTTTTGGAATTCTTCCCCAATATCTAAAACTATCCAGTTATAGGCACTATCTTAAGAACAGATGTGATTCTCTTGCTTTGTTTTTTTTAATTCTAAGTTCTTAGCGATTCATTCCCAGTCTTCTGCCCCTTAACTCAAAGCTGACTGGTTGAGGGAGACTTGCTCTATGATGAGGGCTTCGTGAGCGGACTGCTGCATATGATCATTTTCAAGGAATTTGTCACCCGTCTTAACTACCTGTATCTGGTTAGCTCATAATTTACTGTTGCTATTTTAATGGTTCCCAGAAAGCTCTTAGAGGATTTTATCTCGAGTGTGTTGATGAATATTCATAGGCAGTCTTCTGTACTTGAAGCCACACCCACATCTCTGCAGTATCTGCAGCATGAATAAGGGCATCCTCTGGGACTCGTAGGGCAACATGAAAATTTGATTCCAGCTGCCTGCTGAATGCACAAAAGGTCTGCTTTGCGGCATTGATTTTTACAGGGGAAAAAAAAAATCTGATTCACATCTTTTGTGAAGTGGAAATTTATTTTAGCTCCTTCATCTGTTTGCCATAATAAAATTAAAGCTGTCATTTCTCTAAAATTGGAATTTGCTAGGTAGTTTTAGAGAAAGGAACACGTATGGTTTCTGTGTTCTCTTGGGACATACAGTGAAGCAACATTTGGAATGCCCACTTGGCAGTGGGTGCTGAAAGGAGCTCAATCTATACACAGGCATGAAGGTTCTCGTTAGGCATCTCAAGGAGACATCACTCTGAATTGGACATTGACACAAATACAGAGATGTACATAAGTGAGTCAACTTGCCTAAGATCGCAGTTGGTCAGCTAGTTAAATTCATTGCCCAAGTCATCATGTTCACACACCCGTACCTTGTAAACATGGGTCATCTGGAGCCATCCTGCTCCTGGGACCTAGGCAGTCCTTCATGCAGGTTTTGCATCCATTCCTACTGCAGAATCACTCTGCTTGAACAAACGTTGTCTTTTATTTGCACTAAGTATAATAATATAATATGAATGTAGACATCAATTGCTCTTTGAGAGCTGACCACTTCCCTTCCCTGCCCCATGACAATGAATCCACCCATAAGACCTCAGTTGACTCTTGGATTTACTTTAGTCTTTATTTGGAGAAAAGCAGTTAATCACAATGTAGAACTTCAAATCCCCCCCCCCCTTTTCCTAAAAAAATCCCCTGCTGTCAGGGTCTGTTTGGTTTCATCTCTTTTTTCCTCTCTTTATCCCTACATCTTTAATGTAAATTTCTATTCTTCTCCCTCTGCTTTATAGAGTACTTTAGAAAATTTCATGTCCTAAATTAGCTTATCCAGGCCTAGCAATATGTTCTCTAAACAAGACTTTTCTCACTGATGTATTACACTCTCCTTAGGAACAGGTGGGGTTGTATAACATAAAACAGAAGTGTTCTTTTTTTTTGTTGTTGGTTTTATGTTTTGTTTTGAACACACATTGCTTTTGGGTAAGCATGAATGCACCCTGGGTAGCCCTGTGAATTGTCTTCTCTAAGGGTTTTCTTGTCTTGTACTCTTTCCTTCTCCAGTGGTTCAAACTCTTATTACTTTTACAATTATTTCAAATTCATATCTCTATGTCTATCTCCTTCTATGCCACAGAACAACACAGATCTGTATGCTGGATCAGTTGACTTGGCAGACCTGCAATATATTCAAAGCAAATCACTCTCTGTACCTCTAGGCAATTTACTTTTATTTTCTCTATCTTTCTAATACTATCTTGTATTTGTAGCTATCACTGTTATCTTAACAACTGACCTGATATCTGAAAGCCATTATTATTACTAATAATAATGATAATAATTTTTGGGGCTTTTTGAGGTAGGGTTTCACTCTAGTCCAGTATGACCTGGAATTCACTATGCAGTCTCAGGGTGGCCTAGAATTCATGGCGATCCTCCTGCCCCTTCCTCCAGAGCGATGGGATTAAAGGCATGCGCCACCATGCCCAGCTCATTATTTTAAATATTTACTTATTTACTATATATTTATTAGAGAGGTATACACACACACACACACACACACACACACACACACACACACACACATATATATATATGGAGAGAGAGAGAGAGAGAGAGAGAGAGAGAGAGAGAGAGAGAGAGCGAGCGAGCATAGGTGCATTAGGGATTCTTGCCTCTGCAGATGAACTCCAGACACACATGTGCCACTTTGCGCATTTTGGAAGCCACTGTTAAATGCCACTGTGTTCTTACAATTTGTATGACTGTGCTAATGGAGTTATGCCCCTTCTAAATCTACTGTTTCTTTTATAACCCCTATTACTTTCTCTTGAAATCCTCTCTTGATTTTCTCCTAAGCTTTAGGAATTCTAAATCAGTCTTTTGCCTTTGATCTGTTCCTTCTTCAACCCATTCTCATATGTGCAAAGGAGTCTTTTTAAACTATAAATGGCATTATTTTCTCCTCTCTGCCCCACTCCCCTCCCATATGGGATCAAGTCCAAGTACAATGTCCTTAACATTCTTAATCCATATGAATCCAGCCTTATCCATTTCCATGTTCTTCCAGTGCTGGGTCTAGCCTCTGATCATATTTCTCAATAGACTATCACATTGGTTATTTTATACTTCTGTACTTTTGCAAAGCCTGGTTTTTGTAATTGTCAGAGCTTAACCCAATAACTCAATAGCAATAACTCAGTTGAGTCAGTTTAGCATGAACCTCTCTGATCTGAATGTCTCCTCTTAGTGATTTTCTACCTACTGATCCCTTCAACCTGCTGCTTGTTTATCAACCCATAATTGCCTTTCCTTATGATCTGAATTACATCTGTCTCTCTGTTACCGTGGTCTTTATATTGCAATAATCCCAAATAAAATCAGCCTTAAACTTTTAGTAGGTATTCAAACTTTTTTTTCTTTAATGTATGCCTTATGCAAATAGTTGCTCCCTATTTCACAAACATGAAGATCTTAAGAGATACACTGATTCTCCTGGGTCATTTGTTCAAAATTAAATGTGTCTGAAATCAGTGAGATATGTTCTTTGTAGCCTACATAAATAACTGGCTCATTTGGTCCTGGAGAGTAACACATGACTAATGTGTCAGAAATGCAGTGGATTGGATAATGCTTTCAATGCTATTGCAAAGGATAAAGTTGTCAATGTTCTACTAGTATACTGGTGTTCACACATAGTTACAGGAATGACTGGCTTCAAAGTGGATGCAGCAAAGTATATTTCCAAATTCTTAGTCAAAGGACTTCAGAGAAGCAGATTCAAAATAGCATAGCTCGAGATTCAGATCATATATGTTTTTTCGAGGTAGGGTCTCATTCTAGCTCAGGATGACCTGAAATAATTCACTATGTAATCTCAGGGTGGCCTCGAACTCAAGGCAATCCTCCTGCCTTTGCCTCCCAAGTGCTGGGATTAAAGGCGCACGCCACCACGCCTGGCCAAGATGATACAATGTTTTTATGGGGCTTTTTAAGTAATTATGGAGGACAAGAATTTCCAAAACCTTCCGTGCATCCACTGTATCGGGAAAGCCTGAGTACCAGTGGAACAGAGAATTTAATTCCCAGTTTCATGCCAAAGGCTTGAGGACTAGTGGGGAATATACGAGTAGCTGACGGGATGATGCATGGTGTATTTGAGATGCAGGAGTAGGTAGCCAGATTACTAACAGATGGTATATTTCCTCAGTTTGTATTCTCTGGCTTACACCTTGAGTTAGTGGGACCACCAGGAAGTTTGGAGCAGATGGGGGGGGGCAAATCTCACTCATTTCTGTAGTGGAATCACTTGGGTTTCTGTGGGAGGAGTAGGTTATACAAGGGCAGAAGCATAAATAGAGAGAATAGTAAGGTTGTTAGTATATAATTAGGGGGAGAGGTAGCAATAGTTTTGACCAGAAGTAGCAGAAGAATTAGCTATAAGGTCTTTGACTTATGGGTACACTTTAAAGTAAGTCTGCATGATTAGATGGAGTCTAGGATTAATGGAAAGGGAGAGAGGGACCCACAATGATTCCAAGGTGTTCTGTCTGAGCAACATTAACAATAGGATTGCTATTTACTAAGATGAGAGTTTGGAAGCAAGAATAGCATAGCTTTGCCTTTAACATGTGTGGAGATCCATAACTACCACATTCTCTTAGGAAAGGGATCTGTAGCCTTGTTTTCTTGTCAAGGTAGACATAGACTCAGAGCTGTGGTTGTGTCTTGAAGTGGGTTGTGTGCTTAGATGGTTAGACATTGCAATGTGATATGGGATACTTGTTCCAAAGCCCAGTGGGCAGGAAGATGGAAGTTTAAACTCACAGTGAAGGGCTACCTATTTATAATTCATGAGCCTAATATTTGAATTAGATAATTAAGCCTCAAGGCAGTTTGGCTCAGGTAGAACACTACCTAAATAATGCCAGCTTTTTTCCCACTAGCAGTAGGACAGACTGCTGGCCTTCTCAGCTCCTGGGATACAGCAACGTATAGAAATATCATTTCTAAAACAGAGGCTCCCCGTGCTTAGTTATAAGGCATGTTAATTTTGCCTCAAATATAAGACAATATTAGTGTCACTCTTCTTAAAATCATAGGCCACCTAAAAGTTGAAGCAGACATTTATATCTTTCAAAACTCTTATACACTTAGAATTTAACTAGATACCCTTGCATGCACATACTTATAAAGTCAATTGGACTGATATATTATCTTTGTCAGCGAAAAAATTTGAGGTCTTAAGAAAGCCATAAACCAAAGATGTCAAACTCTAGAAGTAGAAAATAGCATAATAAGGTATCTGAGCTGGGGCGACGAATAGCGGTGTTACCTAGTAGTTCTGTATTCTTCCTACCACAGCACACAAATGCCATTACTTGGAATTTAATTTTTTTTCCTGTCCTCTTATGTGCATTTTCTTTTGGAACAGCCAGAATTCCTTGCATTCAAGTTTATATTTGAGTGATTTTGGGAAATAATTCAAAGAGGTTATTGGCAAATTGAGGAGGGAACGTACTTTTATTGAGTGATCATAAAATATCTTATGTAAGCACTTGGAGACAATCCAGTTCTTTCTAGTTGCAGGGAAACTTGTCCTCCAACTCCTGGAGACAGGAATCTCAGATTCAACCAATGAAGTTCAAGCAAACAGCATTACTTCATCAAAAGAGTTTTTCATTGGCTGTTCACTTTCCAAGTAGCCTTAAGATAATGTCTAATACTTTAACCCTTCTGTGCATAAACCTATGTCAGGCAGCACTGGGGCTAACTAGTGATACAAGAGGCACCTTAGGAGATATATAGACTAGCATACTACTAGATAGAAGAAGCAAATGACATTTATTTCTATTCAAAATAATGAACAATGCTAATGGTCAACTTGATATGAAGAAACAAAGTGCTTTTGTTTTATGCTGACTCATAGTACCTCTGTTGTCAAGCTAGAGATCACAATTCACGGAGGAAAGCAAAGACAACTGCCGTATGAACCAAATCCCTCATTCAGAGAGTCAATATTCTCCACGAGCTGTATCTCGGAGCCCATCTGGTCTCACATGTGGACTCTTCATATTTGTTCTTTTATGCTGCTTCATGACAGCTCTGTACTAAAGTTGTAAACTGACAATTTTCATCCTGCATTACTAATTAGATTGTAAATCCTATAAGCTCAAGATTTAAAAGTTACAGGCCTTAATATCATTCAAACTCTAAACATCTGAAGACTGGTTGATGTCGAGATGATTCCATACAGGCTTGAGAATAAGGGCTTGAAAACAGCGCTTCTCAACAGCTTAAGAGGGTGATGACAGCACAAGCCATCAAAGAATAGCTGAATCTTCTGCCCACTTTGTAGCTCAAGGGCATATTTTCTCAGTGTCATAAAGCAGTGTATGGCATAGTGAGCATAGGAGGGTGCTAGATTTGACATCTATTTCTGCTACGATTTCTATTGCAATTTTACTTTCCTTGTTTACGAAAGTAGGAAAAATGGAACCTAGTTCGCAAAATACTTGTACAAGTAGGTACATAGATACATCTTCTTGCTGTCTTCCCTTTACCCCGAGTAAGATCTACTTATTAGAAGGAATCGTCTAGCATCACCCTTATATTACTATTTATTTATTTGTTTGTTTGTTTACTTGCAAACAGAGAGAGACAGAGAGAGAGAGAGAGAGATTGAACAGGCACAAGTCATGTCAGGGCCTCCAGCTGTCGCAAATGTACTCCAGATGTATGTGCCACTGTGCAACTGGCTTCGTGTGAGTACTGGAGAATCGAACTTGGGTAGTCAAACCCTGGTTGTTAGTCTTTGCAGGCAAGCACCCTAACTGCTGAGCCACCTTTTCAGCCCCTTACTTTGCTAATTCTTGATAGGAGGTTCTGAAACCTTTTGTTGCTGGCTCAACTTCCTTCCTAGTTGAACCAATCCCCACCAAAGAGAAAGAAGGATACTGACCACCTCTGTCTTCTGAGTTGAGGAGTGTTGCAGTCAGGTTTTCATTACTGGTAGAAATCACCCAAGCAAGAGCAGCTTGTGGGAAAAGAAAAGAAGTTTATTTTGTCTTACAGGCTCGAGGGGAAGCTCCACAATGGCAGGGAAAATGACATGAGAAGAGGGTGAACATCACCTTCTTGCCAACATCGGGTGGACAACAGGAACAGGAGAGTATGCAAAACACTGGCAAGGGCTATAATACCCATAAGCCCACCCCCAACGATACACTGCCTCTAGGGGGCATTAATTTCCAACTGCCAACAGCTGGGGAGACTAACATTTAGAACACCTAAGTTTATGGGGGACACATGAATCAAACCACCGCAAAGAGTCTTGAAGTTCATGTGCTGACATTGATGTGTTTCATGTTTGAGAGACAGTGAGCCTCTGAGTTCCACAATGTTACAACCTTCACCTCTGAATTCTCCAAGGCTGCAGCCTTCGCCTACACCTCTGAGATAAAGCCCTGTCTTCCAAAGGGCCATTTTCCACCTTCCTGTTTAGGCTTCTGTTTCCATGATGACACGAGGGTCAAACTCAACTGTAGTTCATACAATTAAGGTGGAAACCTTGTACCTACCACCTGTCTTTAAGAAAGAGCTGTGTCATTCTATCCCACAAGAACTCTTGTCATGGGCCACAGGTCTGATTTTAGTTCAAGTGATGAACTGTTTGCCGAGACCACCTCGGACATTACTTTGTAGTGGTACATTTACACATAACCTTCAAGATTTGTTAATTCATTCACTCCTTCCCTTTTCCATCTGTCCACCATCCACTTTCTTAGCATGCATCTCACTCTTCTGCCTAAGCCTGGGATGAGCTAACGGACTGGAGTTGGTTCTGTTAGTTTTGATCTGGCCATGTTTCAGCTTCACCTCAGATTGCACTTTTCCCAGAATGACTCATAGATGCGTCTGAACTATCCTTAAATGCTACCCTATACTATTCATAGAGAAACTTATTCAAAAGGGAAATGAAGAAGTGTTAAAAGATCCCCAAGGCACATTGAACAATTTGTATGTTTCTAGAAATCTGTAATTTACCACCAAACAAACAAGCAAATAATCTTTTTTTTTAGACATGTTTATAATAATAAAAAATTAAAGAGATTAACAGAATAGTTTAGGGAAGCAAAATCTTTAGAGGTACAATTAGGTTACATACTGTGCTTGTCTGGTAAGATTCAGAGAATGGGACAAAACAAATTTAATGGGACACTGTCTCCTCTGTGAGGATACTTTACTCTTAATATATGGCTGATTTGTTATAGTTCTAATAAAGTTAATGGAAAGGATCAAAACCTTTCCAAATATTTCTTGCTTTTACTTTAAAAATCAATATGCTTTCCATCAAATTACCATGAGAAATGAAGCCAATCTGTAGGCTTTTCAGAATCTGCCAGCAGAGTCATTTAAATGACCTAATGCAGGTTACAATCTCTAAAATTGCAATTCCACTGTGTTTGATCCACTGGCATTCATACCTGTGTCCTCTAAGCTGAGCCCAGCCAAACAGGAAAAATCAGTGTTGCTCCTCTCAGGTTAGAGTTGATACTAAGTCATAGACTCTAGCCTAAGTTTCAATGATCACATGAAATCTGTCTACCAGGTTGACCTTTGATCTTGCCTATGGAAATGGATCCACAGCATACCCAGAAATTCAGCCTGAGACATAGGTTCCCACCTTAATTTACATTTTATACTATTTATCTCTTTAATGAAGGATGTTTTATTTTCTCACATGAAAAATAAAGATAAAGGAATGAGGATTAGAAAGAGAAAATATATCAGAATAATTCTTACTATACTCATGAGCACACTTATGAAAATTTTAGATCATTCTATTTGGCTTCTTGCTCAAAGTCCTGTTCTATATAGTTAGTTGATTTAGTTGTATACCAAATATTCATTGAATAATTGCGTTGTAGTTGCTATATCCTGAATTGCATGTAGTAACAGCAAGGTTGAGATTCCCTTACCTACACATAGCTTTCAGTCTAGTGCAGTGGTAGCTACATAACAGATATTATTATCAAATACAACGAGCTTTAATAGGAAGGTGTACTTGCTGACTATTCAAGAGTTAGGCTTTGTTGGGGCTGGGAAAATTGCTCAGTGGTTAAATGTGCTTACTTGCAAAGCCTGCCAGCCTGGATTCTATTCCTCAGTACCCAAGTACAGCCAGACCCACAGAGCAGCACAAGCTTCTGGAGTCTGCAGTGCCAAGAGGCCTTGCCATGCCCATTATCTCCCCTATCTCTCTCCCTCTCTCTAATAAATATAAAATATATAAATAAGAGTTTAAAAAAGAATTAGGACAGCCGGGCGTGGGGGCACATGCCTTTAATCCCAGCACTCGGGAGGCAAAGTTAGGAAGATCACCATGAGTTCAAGGCCACCTTGAGATGCCACAGTGAATTCCACGTTAGCCTTGGCTAGAGTGTGACCCTCTCCCAAAAAAACCAAAGAAAAAAAAAAGCTAGGACATGTTAACTTCAGTAAGTGAATTTTCTAGTATCCTAATAATAGCTCATGTAATTGCCATGTCACCTGCTTACCTCTTCTGAGTTTCTTCACACGACCGCCCCCCAACTGATTCTATTCCTCAATGCTGGTCTCTTGAAAAGTATTGAGACCTGATTCACACTGCTGCATGCAACCTGGTCAGATCTGTAGCCAGCCTCTGTATCTAGGCAGAGACTTGCAATAGGATTTTGTGAATACCTTAGACAAACTACCATGTCTTACTGTCTACCTCAGCTACATGCTATGACAGTCCTAAGATTTGTGACAGATCAGTGTATGAAGGAACCAAGGCCCCTACAATCAATTTTCCTTCAGCTTTTAATTTGAACCCAGCTTTCTCTTTTTCAGCCAAACTGAGTCAGCATTTCATTCCCTTATATATTGGCAATCTCTTAGAGAAAGTCAAGTATGCTTTAAGAACACTACCATACTATTTAACTCTTTAATGAAGGATGTATTATTTTCTCACATGAAAAATAAAGATAAAGGAATGAGGATTAGAAAGAGAAAATATATCAGAATAATTCTTACTGCAATACATCATACTCATGTAAAATATTTTTATACTTGCTTGCTAATGGATACTCTAGAAGTGTGAAAAAGGTACTAAACACCCCAAGAGGGAGTGGCTTAGTGTCTGATAGAGTAAATTTTGTTCTTCCTCATGAATCAAGGGCTGAGATGGAGGCTTACTTACAGCAGTAATAAATTCATGGTACCCATATCTTACAGATGCTTAAATATTTTAGTATGATCAATTAATAGACAAAGCTCACTAACCACCAACATTTATTGCATACAAAGTAGTAAAAAGAAAGCATACTAAGTATTTGGGGACATGCAATGATTTAACATCTATTCATTACAACTTAGAGATTTATCTAATTTGGAAGGGAGGTAGTATCTATGGAAAAAAATACTGCTATCAGCATGCATTAAATATTAAATAAATGATACTATAAATGAAGAATAGATAAAACTTTTACAGAGATAATGCAAGTACTCCATATACTCCCATAATAAATATACATAAAGGTAGTGGTTGGATTCAGGTGTCCACCATAAACTTAGGTGTTCTGAATGCTAGCTTCCCAGCTGATGGCAATTTAGGAATTAATGTCTCCCGGAGGCAGTGTCTTGTTGGCTGTAGGCTTACAGGTATTATAGCTAATGTCCCCTTTCCAGTTTTTGGTACACTGTCCTGTTATCCATCTGATATTGGTGAGGAGGTGATATCCAACCTCTGCTCATGCCATCATTTTCCCCTGCCATCATAGAGCTTCACCTGGAGCCTCTAAGCCAAAATAAACCCTTTTCCCCACCAGCTGCTCTTGGTTAGGTGGTTTTCTGCTAGCAATGTGAACCTGACTGCAACAGTAAAATTGGTACTAAGAGTGTGATTACTTCTTGATACCTGACTGTGTGGCTTTGGCCTTTTGGAGCTGATTTTTAAGAGGAATGTGGACGGATTTGAAACCTTGGCTTGAAAGATGCCTTGAAGTGCTGTAAGTACAGCTTGATGGACTATTCTGGTCA
This sequence comes from Dipus sagitta, assembly GCA_036346955.1. Lineage (NCBI taxonomy): Eukaryota > Metazoa > Chordata > Mammalia > Rodentia > Dipodidae > Dipus > Dipus sagitta. Next base: position 16,578,533 of record CM070783.1, read on the forward strand.
GAGTTGAAAGACCTGAATGCAGTAAGAACTATGGACTGTGAGGTTAGGCTTGTGAGGTGAGAAAGATCTTTGCCTGGACTGGGCTAGAAGCAGTTTGTGTGAGAGGCTTTTTGTTATGCCCATGTCCTGAGAACTTGTGCAGGGTTGCATTGTGTAGAAATGGACTGGTGTGAGCAGAGGGATATGGCACAGAAAAAAAAATAAAATCTTTGGTCTGAAACTTCTGCCCATTCAGCTGCAATTATATGAGATATTACAACCTTTGAGATTGGGCTAGCTGACCTGCAATGGGACAGCAGAAAGAATGTAGTCTTTTGGAAGGGGCTGAATGCTGAAGGAGTGTCCTGTTCTTCAAAGTCTGCTTTATTCCTACTGGATTAACAAGTTGGCACCCCACCTGGTATTATGGAGTATAAGAAATTCAGGAAACAGGGTCATTGAATTTGCAACATGGTCTTGTGTTTTACAAATAGCCATGGGCAGTGTGAAACAGGTTTGCCTGATGCGTGCAGGGAGACCCGATGGACCTTGAGGACAGACTGTGGGTTGCACTGGAGACCCAGTGGAGATGCCACGACCACGAGATGGCTGCTAAGGAGAGCTGTCAACCCTGAATGAAGTTTTCCAGGACTGTGAGTAGCTTAGCTGGAGAGGCAGAATTGGATCTCCAGAGACTTGTTGCTGGTTAGAATTATAGCACTTGAAGCCAGGTGTAGTGGCACATGCTTTAAAGTCAGCAGTAGGGAGGCAGAGGTAGGAAGACTGCTGTGAGTTCGAGGCTGCACTGATTCTACAGAGTGAGTTCCAGGTCAGCCTTGGCTAGAGCAAGACCCTACCTCAAAAGATTAAAAAAAAAAAAAAAGTACAGGCTTTGGAGATTGGTCACTGGTTAGAGTTGTTGGACTTGGAGCTACAGAGTTTGCTGTTTGCCCCTGTTGTTTTAAATCTTGTATTGGTTGAATATTTTGCAGTGTGAATGTGTATTTTGTGACATTATGGATTTGGGAGGGGGGCTTTTTGGTATTATGGCTCAGTTAAAAGATTTCAAACTACAGGGATGTTTGAACATCTTTAGGATTGATAAGACTTTGGAGACTTTTAAAGTTGGACTGATTGCATTGCATTTTACACCATGGCTGGTTGTTAGTTTATGGGGGCCAGGGTGGAATGTGGTTTTGATTCAGGTGTCTGCCATAAACTTAGGTGTTCTGAATGCTAGGTTCCCAGCTGGTAGAGATTGGGAATTAACACCTCATGAAGACAGTGTATTGTTGGGAGCAGGCTTATGGGTATTATAGCCAGTGTCCCCTTGGTAATGTTTGGTACACTCTCCTGTTCCTGTTGTCCATCTGATGTTGGGGTTGTCCATCTGATGTTGGTGAGGAGGTGATGTCCAGCCTCTGCTCCTGTTGTCATTTTCCCCTGCCATCATGGAGCTTCCCCTCGAATCTATAAGCCAAACTAAACCCTTTCTTACCACAAGCTGATCTTGGTCAGATGATTTTCTGCTAGCAATATGAACCTGACTGCAACAATAATATGTCCAGACTTTGCTATTTTGCAGGTAAAATGCGTAACATCCTAAAAAAATAAAAATTTAATTGACATCAAGGAGCTAGTGAGTAGAATCCACCTGCAAGTTAATTATACAACAAAATATAGGCTTTTACATTCAAAGACTAGCAGTTCAGAAACTGTATATTCCTTCCCAATCAACTTCTCACATTGGGTAGCTTTTGAGAGTGAAGGGGGTACTATTAATAGTGACACAGGAACAGCAGATGGGAAACAGAAATAACCTGGGCAAACAGGGGAGTATGATCATTTCATTATCAGATTTAATTTAAACGTTGTCATAGAGGAAACACGAAAGTTACAGGGTAATTTGTAGAAGAATCATGGTACTGAACTTGGGAAGCATAGTATGACTTTCCAAATGAGTTTGTGAGCTCGGTTGCTCACCACTATGCCTTATCTTTATTTAGCTGCCATGTAGATTACATAGGTATCTTTGGTTAGATAGCTCGTATCAGTGGTTAGGGATCACTAATTGGCCTCGAGTTGAACCTTCTTCACTTCTTCAGAATGTGATTCTTGGAAAGTTATATCACTTATCTTTGTCAGAGTTCCCTCACCAGTGATAATGAAGAAAGTAGCACGCATGTAAGAAAATGTTACTTTAAAATATGCTAGCTACTCTTAGTATTAGTTAATTAAAATTATAAATTTATTTCTTTACCCTACAGGGGATAGGCTAAGTAGCTTAGTTAGTATGGTTTTTTAAATATTTTATATTTTATTTTTTAAAATAGATTTTATTTATATATTTGAGAGAGAGAGAGAGAGAGAGAGAGAGAGAGAGAGAATGGCTGCACCAGGGCAACCAGCCACTGCAAATGAACTCCAGACACATGTGCTTCCTTGTGCATCTGGCTTACATGGGTCCTGGAGAGTTGAACCAGGATCCTTTGGCTTTGCAGGCAAATGCCTTCACCACTAAGCCATCTCTCCAGCCCAATATTTTATTTTTATTTATTTATTTGAGAGAGAGAGATACAGAAAGAGGTAGGGAGAGACAGAGAGAGAGAGAATGGGCATGCCAGGGCCTCCAGCCACTGCAAACGAACTCCAGATGCATGTGCCCCCTTAATCATCTGGCTTATGTGGGTCCTGGGTAGTTGAACCTGGGTCCTTTGGCTTTATAGGCAAGTGCCGTAACCATGAAGCCATCTCTCCAGCCCGTGAGTATGGTTTATTTGACACTTGACAGAGAATAGCAAGAGCTACAAAGCAGTGGGATGAGAGTTAAGACTCTTGACAGGTCATGTTATGTCTGACTTTCAGTATCTCACCTGCATAAAATGTAGCTGGTACTTGCCTCCCCAAATTCATGTTCACCACACATGGTCACTGTGAACATCAGACTAAGATAGTTTATGTATTGGAAAGTGCTATATGAAAGTCAATCATTCTAATTCTAACATGTTTCATTACAAATGAGTTAACAAGGTATATATGGCCCTTGGCAGCTTTTAAATGTTTTGAATATTAAATCATACCTCTTGGATCACCTGTAATATAACTAGTTAATTATCATTACAAGTTTGGATAAGAAGCAAAAAACCAAAAATAAATAAAACTAGAGCTGTCAGTTCTTGGTGAGGTAAACTGTTCAGAATTTGCTTGTGAGCCAAAGAGTGGTCAAGAGAGCAATTAGTTATGAATTGCACATCATATTCAAGTGCTGAAGAGGCAGCAGACCAGACCCTTCCAAATATGTGATATCAGCTTCCAAAGTGAAATATTCTATAAGTTATGGGAACCCTGCAGGATGAGAACCAGCTCTGCTTGAAGGCTGCATGTGTGGTGCATTGCAGGGAAACACGAAAAGCAATTCCTAGTACCGTTGCTAGTCAGTTCCAACCCCCATCGCCTCCTCCAGTGCAGCATCCAAACCTACCCCGAGCTTCAAGTTCAGCAGTGGGCCAGAGGGCTCCCAAGGCGATTTTGCAGGGAAAGCTGATGAGTCAGGGGAGAGGAAAAGGCTTCTGTTATAAGTTATCATAGGAATCAGATTAAATATAAAAAGTTTCCAAGTGAAAATCCTGTTAAAGCCAATGACCACAGTGCATTTTTATTGAGAAATTGAAATCTTGAGAGGTTATAGTGACTGAAGGGCCATAAACAGCCACTGTCCTTGAAAGAGATAAGACAGTTTCCGGGAGCATTCCCAGCACCTGCGAGGACTCTGGGTGTTTGCACTGTAATGCTGTTATGCTGTTCATTATTCATCAGCCGGGGCAACCCCGTTTTCCAGTTGAATAAACTGATTGAGTTAACTGCCCTGAGCTCATAAGCTCACCAGCTGGTCAGTCCCGGGCTTGCTCTTGCTCGTCTGTGACGCCCACCATCGTTCATGTATTTCAACCAGAGAAATTTCATGAAATGCACTTCCCGCTTAAGTGGTTGAAAGAGCTCATAGTTGCCTAGCAACAGGGCTTTCGGAGGTAAGCAATGTGACAGGCTGAAGAACTCTGCAGAGAACAGAGAAAGCCTGGCCTGTCGCTGTACCTTGCCTGCCGCAGTGAGTGGGAATGCGTTTCAATCTGGGTGCGAGCGACCTGCAAGATGACATGGATTCACTGAGTGATGACTGGGCTCCTGTCACTGAGGTATCTGTGACTGAATGAGCCATTGAATTTTCAAGGCTTCTCAGACACAGCACCTATGTGGAGAGCCTGATTTTTATCATGGACTGGTATCTTTGGCCATTTCTGATGAAATTCTGTCCTTCATTCTCTATGTAAGACACCATTTTGCCACGATTTGGTTCGATTGAATGATTTACTGATAGAGCAAGTATTTCTAGAGTGAGTGCAGAGCAGCAGTCTGTGCTTAGGAAGTAAGTGTAAGTCCCATGAAGTATCTTCTGGACACACATCTCTGAAGAGAAGAATGCACACAAGTGCCTTTACTCCTTGGAGAGATTTATGTAATGAGAGTAGGCTTAAAGGCCACCAATTTGCAATATGTTTGTCTATTAAAGTACTGAATTTTAAAAAAAAAAAGGCCATTTGTTTAGATCCCAGCATTCCCCCAGAGATCTAAATGGCCTGTATTTTACGACAGGATTTAAGTTGCAGTCAGTCCTAGAAATTCTCATTCATTTCCTATGACTTGACAAAACAGGAAACGTAAGCTCAGGTTGAATGACTTGCCTTCACTTACACAGCCAGTAAACAGTGGAGACAGGATTCAGACTCATGCTCTCTGATTATACATTTATCACCTTTGTGTCAGACCTTGATTTAAAGATAAACTTGATAGCTTTATATGTAATATGTGCAAATATAGGTGATAGTGTCAATAGCAGGCATGTGTGGCCCAGGGACCCAGCTGCATGCTGCCACCTGCAGCTAGCAGCTTAAGTTCTTGTCAGAGCCTCTCTCCAGGGGGAGCTGGGACTCCTGACTTTGCTGCAGAAAGGAATATTAGGATAATACAATATGAAGCATAGTTAGAGTTTATTAGAAGGAGATTTTTTTGGTTTTTATTATTTTGGTTTTTCAACATAGGGTCTCACTGTAGACTGGGCTGACCTGAAATTCACTATGTAGTCTCACGGAGGGCTTGAATTCAGAAAGGTTCTTAGCAACTTGTTGAGATGTGATTTTTGAGTCACCAAAATAGATATGTTGAGTGCTAAGACAAGTAATTGTGACTCTCCCTCGAGGAGTCCATACCCACATTTGTATATGGCTTACGTTCAGTTTACTCTCTTAGAGATGCCCACTGCAGGGCTGGAAGATGGATTAGTGGTTAAGACTCTTGCTTGCAAAGCCTAACAACCTAAGTTCAATAAAGAATACCCACTTAAAGCCAGATTCACAAAGTGGCACATGCATCTGGAGTTTGTTTGCAATGGCTGGAGGCCCTAACATGCCCATCCTCTCTATTTCTCTCTGCTTGCAAATAAAGACATTTTAAAAGGAAGAGATGTTTACAATGATCTTCTCAGATATGTCTTATCTTTCTGAGTGCCTCTTTTTTCCCCACTAACCCTCATGCTTAACTTTCACAAAGGGAATTTTTAGTAATACCCTAGCTTCCTGTTTAGCATCTCTGACCTCAGTCCCCATGAGGTACCAGCAGTGTCCCTTACCCAGCCAGCTGCAACAACCAAACGTGTGCAGACACGGCAAGATTGTCTTGAGGAGAGGACTAAAGTCACCCATGCTGAGAGTCCAATCCTCCAGCAGAACTAATAGCTGCATTTCAGCATGGCAGCCGTGCTCTGAGCTCAGCCAGGCTCCCTTCCATCTGGCCCTGCTTAGAGAACCTTCTTGTGGTGCTTTTGGCTATAAAACATCCCCCATAGCCTCAGGTGTTTGTGATGAAACCTCATACTTAGTCCAGCTGGTAGAGCCTTTGGGAGCTGGAGCCTTGCTGGAGGAGGTGTGCCTTTGGGAGCAGGACAGACCTTGAGGTGTATTAGTCCAGCCCACTGGGCATTCAGAGAGCTCACTCTGACCACCTCCTTCCTGTTGCTGTGGAGATGGGATGCCCGGTCAGCTCGCCCTCGGATTCCTCCCCGATGCCGCTGAAATGGGACGACGTGAACCAGCTTCCTGCTTGGGCCATGCTTTTCGTGCTGTGATGAGACTGCTCCTTGAAACTGTAAGCCAAAATAACACTATTTTTTTTTTTCTTCTTCCACAAGCTGATTCTGGTCAGGTTTCTTGTCCCAGCAATGAGAAGGTAACTGTGACAAGTTCCAGAGCTTCTCATGTCCCTGATGTCCTCTAGGCAGCCTCTTGCTAAAGTCTCCATTCACTTACCACCTGCACCATTGGTTTGCTTCTCTAGTATGTTGGAATATCTGGTTCCCAAATCTTTCTTATTTACTTATTTATTTAGATTTTTTTTTTGATTTTTATTTTTTAAAGGTAGGGTCTCACTCTAAACCAGCTAACATGGCACTCACTCTGTAGTCCCAGTTGGGCCCTGAATTCACAGCAATCCTCCCACCGATGCCACCCACGGCTGGGATTAAAAGCATGTGCCAATATGCCAGCCCACAACATCTTTCAACTTATCATTTAGTCTCTTATATTTCAGAGCATATGCCTCCACAACTTGCCTAAGATCTAACCATAAGACATGCACAGTAAAAATATCCACCCTTAGCTTGTATTTGATTAAGTTTAGCTGATCTAGAATTCCCATATAAAAGCACTTTCCCTGAACACTTGAAGGCTTGGTTCTGTTGCCTTTCAATTTTTCATGCTGTGTCTATAAATAGAATGGCAAGTCTGCTTCTTACTCCTTTCTGCAAGCCACAGTTTTATCTCTGGAGTTTTTGGGGTTCTTCACTTAAAACCCAGCACTTTGAAAATTCATTGCGAATTTAAGATTGGTGCTCTCTATCTAGAAACTCACAGGTCTAGTTTTTGAAAAACAAAATACTTTTATCTTCTATCCATTTTGCTATGGTTTTAATCTGAAATGTCCCCAACAAGTTCATGATGTTTTGAATGTTGGGCTCTCACCTTGTGGTACTATTTTGAGAGTTTTTGACACTTAGGAGGTGAGAGCTAGCAGGAAGGAGTCAGACACTGGGAGACAATACTGGGCATGTTGTTCTCTACCCCGTGGTGTTAGCTCTGTCTGTGCTTCCCTGCGTCAGTCATGATATGAACCTGTTCTGCTCATTAAGGACTTTCCACGCTATGCTGAAATCCTCTGAAACTGTGAACCGACATAATTCTTTCCTTCTTTAAAAAAGGTTGCCTTTACCACAGGGATTTAGAAATAACTATACCAATGCATCTTCTTTTTCTCCTTTAACAGAAGGTACTCAAATATCGTTTGTTTGATGCAAGGTCATAATTTCCCAAGTGACCTCTAACTTGCTGTGTAGTTGAGCATGTCCTTGAACTTCACATCCTCCTACATCTACCTCCCAAATACTAAGATTACCCAGTTTTGTTCAATTCTGGGCATCCAACTCAAGGCTTCATGAGTGCTAGAAAGCAGTCTACCCACTGAGCTATGTATGTACAGCCCTGGATTTCATTTTTTGCCTACAAAATGAGGAACTTTTCCCAAATACCTTTTGAGCATGAGCCAATCTTTAAACCTGTGGAGCCACACTCCATCATGAAAGAGAGATTTTCTTCCATAGCTCTGCAAGTTCACCATGGGAGAATTCTTTCCTGCTATGGGACAGCAGTAGGCTTTCAAAACAGGTGCTTTCAAAACTGCTGCAGTGATACATGCATATGAACGTGCCACAGGCACTCACGCCACACACAATTCATACACATACACACAAGCACACACACACACAACAACAACAACACACATTACACACAAATATACACTCACCACACACGATCACACACCACACACACACAAACTCACACCATCCAACACCGCACACACGCACAATTTTGAAGTGAGATCCCCTCATTCTGTCTCACCTCCCCTCGCTCCCTAGATATGCTGCCAACAGTGTTAATGCCCTTTCAAATCATTTCTTTGCTGAGGTGACATACCTGACAAAACTCACTTTAACTTCACCTCACAGTTCCGGGGCTGATCCCGTCATGGCAGAGAAGGCATGACAGCAGGAGCTTGAGGCAGCTAGTCACAGTCAGTCAACGGTGAGGAAGCAGAGCCCAGTGAACACTGGTGCACAATGATCCCTCACGGGTGATTTTTGGTTCTGTTAACAGTTGCTCTAAACCATCACCCTCAGTTGTGTGTAAACACACAGAGCAGCAGCGGATATGGTTTCCTGGCAGCTTCTTGCTGTGTCTCCATTTCTAACTGGACCTGCGTTCACCATGGGGACGGCAGTTACATTTTCTTGGTGTGCTCACGTTCTCATTGGGAAGGATGGTGGGAGGCGACAGACACAGATGGGGTCATATAAATGAATATGTAAATTAGTTGTGTGTAAAATGATTTAAAGAGAAAGACCACCAGAGCTGAGAACCATGATTTATACACTTGCGCATCCTGCAGATGAGCTTCACAGATTGGTCTTAGAGCAGAGGTATTGGCTGGTATCGTTGAGAATCCAATAATGAGAAACTGAGAAAAAAAATTACCCCCAAATTACACCCTGGTTAGGTGCAGAAACTTCTCTACTTAGTACACTGAGTGCTGCTCCAAGAGATTTTCTTTAAAATATGATCTCTCTCTCTCTCTCTCTCATACACACATCTGATATTGAATACAGAATCCATATTTTAGCACAGGAGACCTTGACTGACTCCCTGTGAGCTAGCTTGGGCAATTTTGGTAGAGAATCAGGCAGTGAGATCAAAATCTCACTTGACATAGCTGCTACCACATCAGGACAGCTGAGTAGATAATACCCTGGTCATTTGTTGGGCTTCTCAAGGAAGGGCCCTTAGGAAGGGCATTTGCTTTTCTAAAAATGGAGACATCAAGAGTCCCGTTATGCATTTCCTACACATTATGTATTTTTAAGTTGCAGAATGAGTTTAAATTATTTTAACTTTATAAAGGGAATTTTTAGTAATACCCTAGCTTCCTGTTTAGCATCTCTGACCTCAGTCCCATGAGGTACCAGCAGTGTCCCTTACCCAGCCAGCTGCAACAACCCAGAACGTGTGCAGACACGGCCAGATTGTCTTGAGGAGAGGACTAAAGTCACCCATGCTGAGGTCCAATCCTCCAGCAGAACTAATAGCTGCATTTCAGCATGGCAGCCGTGCTCTGAGCTCAGCCAGGCTCCCTTCCATCTGGCCCTGCTTAGAGAACCTTCTTGTGGTGCTTTTGGCTATAAAACATCCCCCATAGCCTCAGGTGTTTGTGATGAAACCTCATGCTTAGTCCAGCTGGTAGAGCCTTTGGGAGCTGGAGCCTTGCTGGAGGAGGTGTGCCTTTGGGAGCAGACAGACCTTGAGGTGTATTAGTCCAGCCCACTGGGCATTCAGAGAGCTCACTCTGACCACCTCCTTCCTGATGCTGTGGAGATGGGATGCCCGGTCAGCTCGCCCTCGGATTCCTCCCCGATGCCGCTGAAATGGGACGACGTGAACCAGCTTCCTGCTTGGGCCATGCTTTTCGTGCTGTGATGAGACTGCTCCTTGAAACTGTAAGCCAAAATAACACTATTTTTTTTCTTCTTCTTCCACAAGCTGATTCTGGTCAGGTGTCTTGTCCCAGCAATGAGGAGGTAACTGTGACAAGTTCCAGAGCTTCTCCTGTCCCTGATGTCCTCTAGGCAGCCTCTTGCCTAAGTCTCCTTCACCTACACCTGCACCATTGGTTTGCTTCTCTAGTATGTTGGATATCTGGTTCCCAAATCTTTCTTATTTACTTATTTATTTAGATTTTTTTTTTTTGATTTTTATTTTTTAAAGGTAGGGTCTCACTCTAAACCAGGCTAACATGGCACTCACTCTGTAGTCCCAGGTGGGCCTGAATTCACAGCAATCCTCCCACCGATGCCTCCCACTGCTGGGATTAAAAGCATGTGCCAATATGCCCAGCCCCAAATCTTTCAACTTATCATTTAGTCTCTTATATTTCAGAGCATATGCTCCAGCAACTTGCCTAAGATCTAACCATAAGACATGCACAGTAAAAATATCCACCCTTAGCTTGTATTTGATTAAGTTTAGCTGGATCTAGAATTCCCGTATAAAAGCACTTTCCCTGAACACTTGAAGGCTTGGTTCTGTTGCCTTTCAATTTTTCATGCTGCGTCTATAAATAGAATGGCAAGTCTGCGTCTGCTTCTTACTCCTTTCTGCAAGCCACAGTTTTATCTCTGGAGTTTTGGGGTTCTTCACTTAAAACCCAGCACTTTGAAAATTCACTTGCGAATTTTAAGATTGGTGCTCTCTATCTAGAAACTCACAGGTCTAGTTTTTGAAAAACAAAATACTTTTATCTTCTATCCATTTTGCTATGGTTTTAATCTGAAATGTCCCCAACAAGTTCATGATGTTTTGAATGTTGGGCTCTCACCTTGTGGTACTATTTTGAGAGTTTTTGGACACTTAGGAGGTGAGAGCTAGCAGGAAGAGGTCAGACACTGGGAGACAATACTGGGGCATGTTGTCTCTACCCCGTGGTGTTAGCTCTGTCTGTGCTTCCTGGAGCAGTCATGATATGAACTGTTCTGCTCATTAAGGACTTTCCACGCTATGCTGAAATCCTCTGAAACTGTGAACCGACATAATTCTTTCCTTCTTTAAAAAGGTTGCCTTTACCACAGGGATTTAGAAATAACTATACCAATGCATCTTCTTTTTCTCCTTTAACAGAAGGTACTCAGATATCGTTTGTTTGATGCAAGGTCATATTTAGCCCAAGCTGACCTCTAACTTGCTGTGTAGTTGAGCATGTCCTTGAACTTCTCATCCTCCTACATCTACCTCCCAAATACTAAGATTACCCAGTTTTGTTCAATTCTGGGCATCCAACTCAAGGCTTCATGAGTGCTAGAAAAGCAGTCTACCCACTGAGCTATGTATGTACAGCCCTGGATTTCATTTTTTGAAAAAATTTAGCCTATTTTTGTATAATTATTCAAATTGGGTATAGATTAGTCCTTGTCATTTCCTCTTATATCTTTAAACTATTCACACACACACACACACACACACACGCGCGCGTGCGTGTGCACAGGAGGGGGATTATATATTGCATTATGGATAACTTATTCAGGAAATCATGAAGTTCAGCAATTCTCTTTTGTTTTATCTAATATGATATTTAACACATCTATTGCATCTCAAATTTTAATTATTTTACAAATATTTTTGTTCCTATAGGTTATTTTTGCATTTATGGCCATTATGTACATCTTCATCTAAACACACATGTTTTATACTTTGAATCTGTTAATTCTAACTTGTTAGTGCTACTGTTTAGTTTTTCTGCTGTTTCTAGCTCTTGGTGACTTAATTTTATATACTCTCAGGCATCCTCATGAAGATTACCACTTTGGGAGCAGTGATGGTAGTTCTGCAACGTCGCTTTTCCTCGGGAGGCCAGTGTTTCCTCACACGAGTCACAGTGAGAGCACATCAGATTGGGTTTGTTCTTGATCATTTATTCCTGAAGGTGAGATATTGAGTGTCATGGTGCCCAGCTGGTGATATTTTCAGCACAGAGACTTGTTAAACAAGGAAGGCAGCCTTAATGAGATGGAACACCTCACTTGTTTCTCTTCTGAATTGCATGGTCGTGCTTCAATATTGAGGCACTGAATTTGTTCAGTGAGCTGTTTATGAGCGATCTTCCTTTCCTACCCTCTCTCTGCCTGGCCCGAGGTCCAGTAGGAAGTGACACCTTGGCCATTGACTTCTTTCTTCAGAGAGAACGTCGTGGACTTTACAGAGAAGGTTGAATGATTCTCCAGTCATTTACCCCAATGACCCTGAAATGGCATAGTCCTGTGTCAGGACTTTAGGGGAAAAGGGAGAGGGAAATGAAAGCTCATAGTGTTAAGATGCTAGTCAAATGACTTCTCCCATCTCTGTTTTTGACATCAAGATGCAGGATGGGAAAAATAGGTTAAATATGGATAACAATTATTTTCCCGTTCTAAAATTATATTAAGAACATATTTTGTACAGGTACATCATGTGTTGGTACCATCTTTTTCCCTCCTCCCTGCCCCCATTCTGCAGGAGACCCTCCTTAGTGGGGTTGCTGGTATTCCCCATGGGATTGTGGGTTATGGATTATGGGAGCAGCAGTCAGTTATTAGAGGGGAGGCAGTGCCTCTGGCCATGACATTTTAACCTGTGACTCTTACAATCTTTCTGCCCCCTCCTCCACAAAATTCTTTGAGCCTTGGTGGGAGTGTTTTAAGTCTTATTCAGTGGTGAGCTTTTGGGAACTTATGGATTTTGGCTTTAGTATATGTTGAATATCCTCAGTGTCTGTCTCCTTCACCCTGGCACTGATTGTCAGGCTCACCATGGAAGCAGCTCTTTTGCTGTCTCCCTACTTCCTCTGTGGTTTCACCTGGGCCTTGACTGAGATGAGAGGGAGTGGTTTATCTCCTTAGGTCTTACTGCCTTCTGAAAAAGAAAAAAAAAAAAAAAAAAACAAAAAAAAACAGATTCTCCAACAGACACTAAAGTCAGCATAGGTTAAACTCGATAAACGTCATTAATTTAGAGAGAGTTTGATGGACGTAGGCACTCTTTTAGCCAAAAGCTAGTGGGATCTTGACATTGGAGAGCATAAACTTTGTCTCCACAGGATATCAGACCTGGTTCCCAGCTCCAGATATGGGTTCTTTTCCACTGAGCAGATCTCGTAGCCAATCAGAAAGCCACTGGTGGCCCACTGAGGCTGAGTGCCACCACTGCACTGGTGTGTACTTCTTATGCGGCTGGTTGTTTCTGAGTACCTTAGACCCCTGCTTGCTCACACTGTGGTTGGCCACTTTCCCCCAGTAGCTCATGTAGTGCTTTCCAGCACTGGGTGGGCTAACTGTCTTGGGACTGGCTCTCCTTGCAGGAAAATTCGTTTTAATAATTCACATTTTTTTTCCTAAAAGTTGAGCAGTGTTTGCTTTTGTTGATTCCTGCATGAATGATAATTGACCTTTGCAAAGTTTCTTCCCTGTAGCTTTGACTTTGATGATCTATCTAGAGATGTGAGGATGAAATTGATATTTTGCTATTTTGAGAAGAAAGTTGGCTGGAGTTGGGGAGGAGAGGGCCTGCTAACTATAGTCTGCCCACCAGCCCACTCAGGGTCAAAGCTGCCTTTACCTGGATGGCAGTCCAAGGACATTCAGTTGCCCCTGTGTTCATGTACTCCCATTCTTGTGCTCACAGTGGGAGAAGGCAAAGATTGTGGCTGTGACTTTGATCTGAGATCAGTTCAGAGCTCTGTTTTCCCATCTGGCAGCTGTATATTTGAGGACCTGTGAAGACAGAGATGTGGAAGGGACTAGAAGGTTTTCCTCTGTCTGCATGTTCAAAAACAATCACATCATTTCTGTTTTACAGAAGCAGGGAGGGGGGATTCATCAGAGGCTTCTGTTGTCTGTGTCACCCGCTATCATCCCAGAGCCACCGGCTACTGCTGCTGAGTGCCAGTCATTCTCTTGTCTTCCCTTCACTGCACAGCAAGGGCAGAGACAGTGGCACATAGCTTGTCCAGACACACTGAGCTGAATTAAAATCATCCAGAGAGAACGTGTTTTGTAGGGACAATATCTTCTAGAATCTGAGGTGTTTATAAGGCAAAGAAAAGCTTCCGGGATGGCCACACACCTGCCAGTGAGTTACCAATGAGAACTGTAAAAAGTGTCAATGTCTCAGGTCCCCCTGCACACCAGCTCTGCTTTGACACACAGCATCTCGGCTGTGCTCTGTGCCTGGCTCTCATCCTTCCTTGCGATACGAAGCCATGCATCACTCCCAGAGGAGCTGCAGAGGCTGGGAGGTTTTAACGATGGGTGATGAGAACGGGAGAGAGAGAGACAAGTTCATTTCATTTGCACAGGTTAGAACTGGGTGGTGGTGGTGATAGGTGTGTGTAGGTGTGTGTGTATGTGTGTGTGTGTGGGGGTTATTCCTGGCTATCAAGATTGCATTTCTATCAGTGCAGGATTAATGAAAAGCATACTCTTTGGAGTAAGCCTCCTAGTTGGAGATACTGACTGCACTGCTAATTACTTATCTCTCCAGTGGAAAATTATTTGAGTTGTTTTGACATCAGTTTTCTCAAGTTATAAAATGAGAATAGGGCTAGAGGGATGCCTCAGTCAGTGGAATGGTTGTTTCACAGGTGTAAAGTCCTGAGTCACATCCCTGGCACTCACACGAATGCTGGGTGTGGCAGTGTGCACCTGTGATCCCAGTGCTCAGGAAACAGAAACCAGCAAAACCTGTCAACAAGCCGGCTGCACTGCCCAAATATTGAACTCTGATTTACTGAGAGACCCTGTCTCAGTAAGTAAGATGGAGAGCAATTAAGGAGGACACCTGATATAGATCTACTCCACAGTCCCATACACATACGTGCACTAATACCCACACACATGTGTACATTCACAAGTATATGAACACATACACATGTGCAAGTACAAAACACACATGCAAAAATAAAATTAGAGTAATGGTTAACCCATATAGTTGTTTTAAGTGACATGAAATTATACACGTGAAGTGTTTGGAAGCATGTGTGACACACAGTGCACACACTGTAAATGTGTTTGTCCTCACAGAAAACTGTCGGTGTCCTCAGGCAAGCAGGGTTGGTTTTGAATTCCCATATGTAAGGGTGTCAAGAGCATGTCTGATAAATTTCTTGCTAGCCAGCATTCCTGTGACCTTAAAGACCCCCTTTTCTATACCGTTTCTCCCTGGACACTTCTGATGTTTATATATATATATGTATTTATATAAACTTTTCATAGCAATCAATATCCATTACATGTAGCTCATGGTTACAGCTTTCCTGGTGAAAGATGTTAATGGAGTCTGTCAATCCCACAAGACAGCGACTTCCTTCTGTGAAGACTCTTGAGTTTTCTGAAAGCCTGACCTTCAGTTAGAAGTGATCTGGAAACTTCCAATAAACTTGGAAATCCGATCGATATCTCTCGCTCTTTGGCAGCGATTAGTAGAGGGATGTCACTTGTCATCAGTGGTCCTTCACAAAGTCAGATAAGCCACACACGCTGTTGGCTTTTCCTGACATTAACTATCCATTCCGCATCCTTGGGGACAGGGAGAGAGGGGCTCCTCGGGTTTCCATGGCAGCAGTAGGCCATCTTAACTTGCTGGCCTTTACAGGAATACACACATAAGATTGTAGATAGTGGAAAAACTACATTCTAAGTAGTCTTCAGGAACCTGGGTTCTTCGATCTGTTGATTTTGCAATGTCAGGAATATTGGACTGCAGAACTAAGATGAAAAAGAACTTGCTTCTCCAATTTAAAGTCTCCATTCAAACTCTGGGTATGGTGGTACATGCTTGTGAGGGGAGGCGGGAGGATCCTGGAGTTCAGTGGTCTTATTATTGATGAGCTTGGACCAGTGAACAACCCTGTCTTAAAAAGAGGTCAATGGAGTTCCTCATGATGACACCTGAGGTTGTTCTCTGTCATCCACATGTATGCACATCTATGTACATGTAGCCACACATATGTAAATACACATGTGTGCACAATAAAATAAAATATTTTCTCTCTTTGAAGCTTTCAAGCTGCCAGTTAATTTCCCATTTGTTTAATTTAGTTTTATGGTACCTTTTGTTTGACCCACAACCCTGGCAAAGCGAGAAATGGTGTCCAGCAAAATTTACACATGTTTCCATATTTAATAATCAAGAATGAAATTTAGCCAATCCCTTAATAAGTTTTTTTGTTGTTGTTGTTTTGTTTTAAATCATAAGTTTTAAGGCCTGGAGATCTTGGGAAAAGGATGAACTCATTCAGCAGTATTTTAGCCCACATGCACTTTAGCTGGCTATGTTGCCATCTAGTGGTTGTTCTGTGAACTTCAGTGGTAGGTTGTCAAGTACAGAGAGGCATGGTCTCACTGACACGGAAATCATTACCCCTCTTCAGAATGCGGCTTTCCAATTTTAGCACATCCGATGTGAGGTTATGAATTCTGTAATTGTTTGAAGGATGGACGGATGAGAAAAGGGCAGTGTGGCTTGTGGATGGTTGATATTTGAGAATATTTGATGCTATAGGGGATGGTGCTGGTAGGAAAGGTGAGAGGTTTCGTGTTGAATCGCCAAGACTATACTTTCAGGGATAATTTATATAGTTTATTCTGAGCCCCCACCCCCTGTGCCCCTGGGAGACTTATATAAAAATATACTTGATATTCCTTAGTACAATAGTGTTTAGATAATGAAGCAAATTAAAATTCTGGGTTTTTTTTTTTTTTGAGTATTTTAAAAGTGGCTTGCCTGGGTTAAACTGCCTGCATTAAAGTCTTTCCCATCGCATCCCCATGTGGATCCTTGCCTGCAGCCAGAAGCCACTGCTGTGTCTGCTCATGCTGGAGCACATTAAGGCCAGCTTGGGAAACAAAACCCTGTCAAGATAGGATGTGAGGAAACCAAAAAAAAAAAAAAAAAAAAAAAAAAAAAAAAAAAGCCGGGCGTGGTGGCGCACATCTTTAATCCCAGCACTCAGGAGGCAGAGGTAGGTGGATCACCGCGAGTTCGAGGCCACCCTGAGACTCCATAGTGAATTCCAGGTCAGCCTGGGCTAGAGTGAGACCCTACCTCGAAAAACCAAAAAAAAAAAAAAAAAAAGATAGAATGTGAGGGAGGAAGAGTAGAAGGAAGGGAAGGAGAGAGGAAGAATGGAAGGAAGGAAGGAAGGAAGGAAGGAAGGAAGGAAGGAAAGTAAATATAGGGCTGAAGGTCTAGCTCAGTAAGTAGAATTAGTGCTTATCATGTACTAGGCCTTGAGTTTGATCTCCAGCATAGGGATTTAAAAAAGGCAGAAAAGCAAGGAATGTAGAGATTAACTAGTTCAGAGATGTTGTAGTGCTGGCAAGATCCACACTGCCCCTGAAACTTCTCCCCAAGACAGACAGGATGTGCCCTGGTTGCGTAGGTCAGCCCAATACCGCGCTGTCACGATCTCTACCTAAGCTGAGGCACGTTTCAGAAGCAGGAAGTGTTCTATGTCCATATCTGGGGGCCAGGGAAAGCAGAGCTGCTTAGACCACAGGTCCCCTGGGTCAGTCCACTCATGGAAGTATTTTGATCAGCAACCGTGGGCTTAGGAAAGGGGCACAAGTCCTCAGAGGCGACAGGAGCCAGGAAGTAGTGACAGGTTAGGGCTCCATGTGTAACAGGCATGTCATGCAACATTGGGTTCTAGTCCTGGTGACAGAGGTTCCAAGCAGCTAGAGTCAGATATAAGAATTCAGTTGTAGGCCTTGGGTTAAATCCGTTGGGACTTATGCCAAGACACGGAGCCTCCAGCCTCTGAAGAATTTTGTATGTGATCCCGTCAACAGAACGGCGTAATTCCAATGCCTCACTTACTCGCATCCCAAAGGGTGGAGCTGTGGCTCTAAGTGAGCACCCCTGTACCAATATGACTGGCTCTCCAACTGTCGGACTTCTCTTTAGCAGCTGAAAAACCAGCCAGGGAAAGCTGTGGAGGCTGCTTCTGAATTTGCACACAGCACTCACTGGGAGGAGAGAATCCCTAAGAAATAGAGCTGAGGGCCAGAGCATCTGGAAGGCAAAAGAAGCCTCTGTGGCCTGGGATGAGGAGTTTGGGCAAGTTGGAGAACTCTGTCTGAAGTCAAAAATCAGAAGTCCCGAGGGTTATTTCAAGAAAGGAAAAGTATATTCAAAATGTAGATAGTGGTCTGGTTAGGAAGCAATGAGGATTGATGCCTTGGGATATACCAGATATACTTGTAATTTAGAGGGAGTGGAAAGCGGAGAAAATAATCATTAAATTGGTAGTAAAGTGAATGTGGAGCCCAAGGCAGAAGCAGTAAACAGTGGAGTTAAGTCAATTAAAAGAGGAATGGGATCAATAACAAAAGCAATCCTTCCATAAAGTAAGTAAAATGGCCATACCAAAAGGTGTATGACTTATAAACACGTGTAATGTGTTCAGGAGAATATAAAGGTGAGTTTCTCTTTACCTTGGGACATTGGATTATTACTTGACTTAATGGGATTGAGGAGAAGGGCCCGCTCTGGTTTATTCTATGTTGCCTCCAATAGCGGCTGTCAAGAGAGGCCTGCCTTGAATGGCTCCATGTTTAGAAGCAACAACTTTTACCCTGCTCAATTTTGACTTAAAGTACCGTGAAATAATGATCCTACTTCTTTTTGATAAAAGTAAACAACTAGTATCTATTAGCATAAATTAATGAGAAATTTATTCAGGCCAACAAATGATGGCACTTGAAAATACATCAAATCTTATCAAGAACACCAGGCACAGAAGCTTATCAATCACACCAGACAGAACCCCCACTGGAACCATAAAGGAGTACCCCAAGATAGAAGTTTGGCAAGCACGGTGACTCACCACCCAGTGGTTCATGATGAGATAAGTGTGGCCCAGGAAAAGAGCCACAGCAAGCACTCCCTGCCTCTGTCCCTGGGGTCCAATTCAAGTGCAGCTTCTCCTGCCCATAACACTGAGCCCACTTCAAGCTGACCCTGCATGGCCTTCCAACCACACCTATTCTGACAGTAGCATGACTAAACAGCCCTGTGCTTGAGGTTGATACAACTTATTACCTGGCCCTGTCCGTCCAGATCTTTCCTTGCCCTTCAATCAGCTCTTTGCCTGCCTCAAACTCTGCAGTGTCTCTAACCCATTCTTAGCTGTCCTGCAACCTTCAAATTTGTACATGACTGTATGATGTGTGACATACGATATGAGAGTTAATACTAACAAATGAGATTGGCATAAAAGAGCCTGTGAATGCACGACCCCCATTCCCCAACGAGGAGGGTCCCTACGGAGGGAGGAGGACAGAGAGGAGGCTAACGATGATACCAACACGGCTGTAAACACTCTGTGTACATAACTAATAAAAAATTAAAAAAAAGAGCCTGTGATTGCCAATGGAAATCTACTGAGCAAAATAAGGAGTGTCTAGAAAACTGTATCCAAAAAAATGTAATTATTCAATAGAGTCTGATACTGCAGGAACTGGGGAGATTGCTCAGTGGATGAGTGCTTGTCACAAAAAGTATAAGGGTCTGATAGGGCCTGGTTTTCCCTGAGTCTTATTTCCCAGCACCCACATAAGTAGCTGGAATGGTCTGGTCATACATAACTATAACCCTATTTTTGTGGAGAGTGGAGACAGGAGAATCACTGGAGCTCGCTGGTCAGCCAGTTTGACCTAAAACAGTAGCACCAGGTTCACTGAGGAGCAATGAAGGGTGGACACCCCACATTTTCCACTGGCTTCTGCACATGCACACACAAGGGCAGATACATCTACACACACACACACACACACACACACACACACACCATATTCATCTCACACATACTGTGCGTGCACACACAGAGGATTTCTCCATATCAGATGATGGAGTGTCTCTTTTTGAGCCCCTCACAAGTTTATATAAGATATTTTAGTGACTTTTTGCTATAAGAACATGCCCATCTAGATATCTATGTGTCGATCATCTGCTTTCTTGCTCAGCTGAGGAGGGAACCCAGAAGGCTGGGGGCATGTGCTATACCACTGAGCTATATTCACAGCCCCCATTTTAAAAATTTTATTTATTTATTTGCAAGCAGAGTGAGAGATAGAGAGAAGAGAGACAAACGGAGAGAGAATGGGCATGCCAGGGCCTCTAGCCACTGCAAACGAACTCCAGACGCATGCGCCCCTTGTGCATCTGGCTTATGTGGGTCCTGGGGTATTGAACCTGGGTCCTTTGGCTTTGCAGACAAATGCCTTAACCTCTAAGCCCTCTCCAGCCCAACAGCCCCCATTTTTTCAAGACAGTTTCCTTATGCAGCTGAGGCTGCCTGAACTCAACACAGTCCAGGCTGGCTTAAAACCCATATCCTCCTGCCTGTGTCTCCCATGATCGTGGATTATAGACTGTGTGTATTGCTCAACCACATTTTTTTTTCCTTTGCTCTACAGGGGATGGAACACAGGCTAACACTCTGCTATTGAGCTACATTCCCAGTTCAATATTCCTTCTTAAAGTCACAGCTTTAATTGGAGCCGTGATGCAGATGGAGAGCTGACAGGCACAGAGTGCTGAGTCACTGTTCTTCTCGTCTCTTCTCATTGGCTGCTCTGGAGAGTAAATCAACATAGCAACAGAAACATCACCGAGGACCATCGGCTCTTGTACTTTAGCTTTTATTTCATTGAATCCGAAATTTTTTCACTGAGCACTTTGAGAACTTTATTTCAGTAAGTGAAAAGAAAAGCTGCACTAGATTTAGCAGTTCAAAAGGAGAAAATAGAAAATGCAGGGAACCCACAGAGAAACATCTGAGTAAGGAGATTAAGTAATTTCCAGGACAACCTCATACACCGTCACAAACCCATCAGACTCACAGAGGTATGCACCACACAGAAGCTGCAGGCTGAGTGCTGATACCCACGTATCCCGAGGGCTCAGTGACCCTGTGTGACCATCAGGAGCCTTCTGTGCAGCCGGGGTGAATTTTTTAAAATCTTTAAGATCCTCTGACTTCCTTGTGAGCATCTTAGGGAATTCTAGAAAGGGGAATCTAGGAATTCAGAGCTGCCTGGAGCCTTCGTGTCCTCTGTCGCTATAGGTGAGATTTCAGCACCATTCTGCAGTCACAGTGGACATTCTTCTGTCTCCTTCACTCTTAAAAACTAGAGAGATCATGCCGCCCTGCACTGCCTTGCTGGCATTTCTGCAGGAGAGGATTTCTTTTAAACGAGACTTAAATGATGATGTGTTCCGAACAAAGTAGCTATTTTCCCCTTCAATATTGGGGATGAAATCTGGGGCCTTTCCCATGCTGCTCTACCACAGAGCCCATTTTTAATGCTTTTTTTTTAAAAAAATGTTTTATTTATTTGTTGAGGCAGATAGAGAGAATAGGCATGTCCGGGCCTGTCTCTAGCCACTGCAAGTGAACTCCAGGTGCATGTACCACCCTGCACAGTTGGCTTTCGTGGGTACTGGGGAATCGAACCTGGGTCCTTAGGCTTCATAGGCAAGCACCTTAAACACTAAGCCTTCTCTCCAGCACCCCCTTTTTAACCTTTTTAATGTTTTTATTTGAGACAGTGATCGCTAAGTTGCCCAGCCTGACCTTGAGCCCACTCCTTAGACCAGGTAGACCCTGAACTTGTTATCTACCTGCGGTAGCTTCCCAAGGAGCTGAGATGACAGGCCAGTCCCACCAGCCCAGCTGATAGTTTTTACTTTCATGCCCCTAAAGAAGTAAGCCATTCATAAACAATGCTTTATTTGTTCATTATATGTGCAGTTATAAATGATCACTGCTTAAGTTTTGATTCTTTTAAAAGTAAGTAGATTAACATCATGTAGAAAAAATACTAGAGCAAAGAGACTTCTTATTTTATGTTTAGCTAAAGACATTTTTATTCTGCAGCATGTCTATGCTATGATTATGAATTTTACCAGTAACTATTAACAGAAAGAAATTATTTTTTTCTTAAACATTTCCTATCTTGATAAACCTTATTTGATAGATTACTGCAATATGTTTAACAGGTATCTAGGGAAGGTTATGAAAGTCTTGCCGCGAAGTTCCTCAGCCCAGCTTTGCACTGCCATTTTGGATGTTCAGTTTTGAGCTCTAAATAGAAGCAGACAGTTAAAAGTAAGTTTCTTATATGAGCTCACAAATATATATTAAATAATTCCAACACACACCACACACACACACACACACACACACACACGTATATATATGAATACCCTTTCTGGCTTCTGTTGTACTCCATTCATTTGCTCTTCTTTGGATGTCTTTATCCATGGTTACTTATGTGCTTGTAAAATGGAGAGGCACATTACCGCAGAAGAAAAGAAATATTCTTTATGTCCAAGTGTCACGTAGTGTGCTTGTCTAAGGAGTGTCTACTCTCCCCTCTCTGTGGGACATCTTTGTCATGGGGGAAGGGAAGGGTCATCAGAAAATGTCTTGTGTTGTCTCTCTGTGCAATATAACTGCACAGGGCAAGATGTCTTTCTGAGACTACTCTTTGGAGGAAAAGACAAGATGCACTACATTGTAGAAACTCAGCAAAGATAAACTAAGGAAGGAAAGAAACAAAAAAATTGAGAAATATAGCCAAGCAGTAGCTGTTTTGTTTCCTTCTGACAAAAATAATTATTAACTATTTTTTTTCCAACCTAGACACTGTCATTCAAATGAGATATTGGCCTTTACCTACAGTTATTTGTTTATTTGGTTAAAAAACTATGAGCAATAATGCACTGTTATTGTGTTTTAAAATACTTCATGGGAACTAGCCTATAGGTATGTATACTATAGATATGTATACTCTGGCCAACAAACACCTGAGAGAAATGTCTTTTTTTTTTTGTATTTCTAAAATGTATTGGGACTCTGACACTAGTGAGTTCTAGCTTGTTCCTGCTATCAAATTTCAAAGTATTGGACTAAGATATGCTTTTCAGAATTCTCTGTGGAAGTTTTGCATGTCAGTGGAAATGATTTTAACCATCCTGTTCTTTTGTTAAGTACGGAAGATGTTCCCAAAGTCATGATCAGGTAAGGAACACAAGAGGAAGGTAGCATTTGATAGTTACAGAAGAGTGATGCAACCCAGCACAGGAACCTACCCCCGTGGTACTCTGATCGGGATCCTTAGTTCCTGTTGAATCCATCCTTGCAGATTTCTATAACAAAAAAATGATGTGGTTTGAGGAAGAAATCGATATACACACACACATACATACTTGTGCACATATGCATGTGGACTCACTCATATACATTTGGACCACTCCTCCTTCTAAGAAAACTCTAAGAAAGCTCATAAATAATTATGGGGTGGGGAAGCAGTAGATGATTGTGGGTAGGTAATGTCTTATCAGAAACCATTTGTCCTGCACAATGTGAATCTCTCCTAAAATATATGGGATAAGGGAGTTTAAAAGATTCTGAAGCATTAGAACTTTCACTCAGATAGCAATAAAGTCATTTTTTTTTCCAAAAAAATACTGTGCTGGCTCAGTGGAGAAGGCAGTAAGTATACTTAGCCACATAACTTCAATGCAATGGTCAGGTGTACTCCGTGATTCTTTGGTGGGATTTGAGGATCTACAGACTGTGAACTACTCTGATCACAGCCTTTTAAGCATCCATAAAAATGCTGGTTGAAAAGTACTTCTTTTAAGATGGCTTAGCAGGTTAAGCGCTTGCCTGTGAAGCCTAAGGACCCTGGTTCAAGGCTCAATTCCCCAGGACCCACATTAGCCAGATGCACAAGGGGGCGCACGCATCTGGAGTTCGTTTGCAGTGGCTGGAGGCCCTGGCGCGCCCATTCTCTCTCTCTCTCTCTCTTTCTCTGTCTGTTTCTCTCAAATAAATAAATAAATAAAAATAAACAAAAAAATAATAAAAAGAAATGTACTTCTTTTAAGATAGAAATTTGAATGTGGAACATCTCCCTATTCCTAGTATGAAGTTAAGCATCAAGCATACACAGAGTTTAAGTTTGGGTCATTTCTGGAGCTACTATAACAGTTTTGTTTTACTACCTTGGCTAACTAGAGCCCTCCAGTATGCCATGGCCTCAACTAAAATCATCATTATGCTTATGCCCCCTCAAACTGGGGCGAGAGTTAGGATGATTTGAATGAGGCATTCATTTCAAAAAATAATTTTGTTTATCAGAGAGAGAGGCAGTTAGAGAGGGAATGGGCATGCCAGGGCCTTCAGCCACTGCAAATGAACTCCAGACGCATGTGCCACCTTGTGCATCTGGCTAACGTGGGTCCTGAGAATTGAACCTGGGTCCTTTGGCTTTGCAGGCAAGCACCTTAACCTCTAAGCCATTTTTTTCCAGCTGTCAGAAGGGAATTTAAATTACAAAACAAGCTCAGAAGTTATAAAGGTTAATGCCAGCCAGACTACTCCTGGGCATATGCTCATGGACTCTCAGTCCTACCACAGTAATACCTGCATATATCCATGCTCATTAGAGCACTAGGTACAGTAGCAAGGACATGGAACCAGCCTAGATGTCTATCATCAGATAAATGAATGGATTTTAAGAATGTGATGCATATATCCCATGTAATTTTATTCAGCTACAAAGAAAATTGAAATCATGAAATTTGGAGGAAAATAGATAGATCTGGACATTATTGTATTAAGCAATGAATCCAGACTCAGAAAGAGCAATACATCATTGTCTCTCCCATATGTAGATCCTAGTTTTTAATTTTTAAAATTAGCGTATTGTGTGTGTGTGTGTTATAAGCATGTAGATAATACAGTATGTGTGTAGAGGTCACCTTCAAGATATTGGTCTTTTCCTTCACCCATTTTCTGGGACAAGGTCTCTCTTGTTGTTTTTGCTGCTAGCAGGCCAATTCTAATGTCCCACGTGCTTCAGGATGCTCCCAACTCCACCTCTCATTGCTGTATTGCATTGGGATAATAGCACATGTGCCACTTTGCGCATAGCTTTATGTCAGTTTTGGAGATCTGATATCTAGTCAGCAGATCTGCAGAGCAAGTGCTGTTAATGACTGAGTTGTCTCCCAGCCCTTAATTTTATGTATATATAAGAGAATGTAGGTGTGGCTATAAGCCATGGAACCAGAAAGAACACCATACGTGAGGAAGAAGGGGTACACAAGAAGGGGTAGAAGAAAAGGCAATAGAATACATGTGACATGACAGTGAAAATAGAACCACCAGGGATGGGAAGATACAAACATGGGGTGGCCACAGAGAGGAGTGGGAGAGGAGGATCAATAGAAACCAAGTACTATGAAAATTACATCATGATGTAGTATGCTAATTACAAATTAGATTCAAAGTCAAGGTTAATTGACAAGAATTTATGATAAACACAGTGCTACTTTTCAACAAACACAAATGCTGCCCCAGGACTTGCATGGCTCAATTTAATCTCATTCTGTTAATCCCTATCAAGCAAGTATGAATCCACATCACAGTGATCTAGTTCTCTACCTCAATCTGAGAGCTATGTGACATTATCGGGCCTTAACTGACATCAAGGATATTAATGAAATGGGCAGAGCACTACAGCCAACAGAAGGGGACAGGGGCATACCAGAGTGATGTAGTGGGGACTTGAAAAGCTGGATGGAAGGTTCTCCAAGGATTCTGCAGTTCTCTCCTGGTGAGAAGATATGCTATTAACCCAAGATTAGAACTCAAGAAAGGATGGTTATTTCTCAAGGCCACAGAATATATTTTCCAGCAATCACTGGAATAAAATCCCAGTAGGTGCACGAAAAATGAAACACGTGAAAAAATAACTCTTCCTCAGATGGCTGTCTGGTACCAGATGACTATATCTGAGGTCTGTTCTATAAGTCAAACATGCATAGGAAAAGATTGGGAGATTCTTTTATACTGCAATGTGAGCAACATCAAGTGGATCTACGACCCTCCAAATCTCAAAAGCTCTTACTGTGGCATCCTGAAAACACAGGCGGCCTGCTTTGTTTTGAACCTGACATGGCACTCCAAAAGTGCATATTAAAATATAGATATCCTAGGCTTAAGCTCCCTTGTTTCCTTAATTCCCCAGAAAAAAAGAGAAACAATTAGAAGGCATGGTCCACCAGAAATAGAACCTAGGAGAGGCATTGCTTGCCAGAGAAGGAAAAAAAAAAAAACGCACACACTTGTAGCAGAGAAACACACCGGCGATACCTCCCCCAAAGCACAGGTTTGCTAAGAACTAGTCTGCCATGGGGAGTTTATGTGTCAAAAAGGATTAGTTAAGCCATTAATGTTCACATAATTCTGTGTCCAAAAAGTGTAAAACCCTCAAAATAAGACCTGAGAACCAAAACTCTATTGTAAACTTCCTATAAAACTACATACCATAGTGCATGTACCATGACTCTTAAATTGAATTATTCTGGCGGTCAACAAATATTGATCAAGTCTCTTTTCTGGATGTACCCCATTTAACACAAACACCATTAAGGAGCTTATAAATGCTAAATTTTTTGTTGTGTGAGGCAGGGTCTCATGTAGCCCAGGCTTTGAGTTCTCTGTGTAACAGAGGAAGGTGTTTTCATTCTAGAAAATTCCCATGTAAACTTAAAAAATATCTTACAATGGTTTCTCTTCCTAGACACAGACAAGTAAGACTTTTTAAAAAACATTTCAGTATTACCACTGGCATAATAAAAGGTACAAGTGGATAAATATGATGGATACCAAACGACTGTACAACAAAATAAAGACAAATTCATCTCTGAATATTCCCATGAAATTGTGCCTAGGCACCTGTGCTACAAGTCCTGTGCATGTTCACAGGGATGAAAAGCGGGTTTTCTACAATGTTGTGCAAGACACAGGGTTAAGGAATGCATTCCATGTGGTCAAGGGGGCCCAAAACATCTGGAACTATTCAGGCAGACCTCTACCAACCAAAACCCAACAAAATCTTAATTGTACAACATTAGCATCCCTATATTTTTATTGGTACTTGTGTCTGGAAACAGTTGATTAATATTTAGCCATAATATTTGAGGTTCTTGATCCTTCCTTCAAGATCTGAATCCTAATGGGCATATTTTAAAATCATTTACTGGTATACACTTACCAAGGGTGGTGCTTTCTTCATCAGTAATTTTATTATGTGTTATGTGTTAAAGCTCAGTATGGTTAGGGTGAGGGAGAAACCTTGAGCTTGGGTTAAACCTGGCTTATATAGATAGCTCCAGACCAGACAGGGTTACTTAGCAAGACTATTTCTCTGAGCAAAACAAAACATGTTTTCATTTTATTCTTAGGATGTCTTTGAACAAGAGGCTTACATTTAAATAACTGTTGGACTTTTGTGTAAATACTAGTGAATGATGGATGAATATTCAAAATGAATGAATCTACATGGACAATTCCCACTTAAATCAAGAAATGAAAAAATAGAAAAACTGTCTGCAGACCTTTCCCCTATGGTAATTCTTACTCTGACTCCCAACATTTTTCTTTAGAGCTTCACTACTTTTGCTTAGAAGTATGTTTCTTGATTCAGGTTTCATGTCTTTTATCTTTTTAACATAGTTTGGGTTGACTGTCTAGCAGTTTCTTCAGCCCTTTTATTCTTTGTGGATCCCGAAGCTGTTCTTGCTTTCTGGCTTTTGTGAATAATGTCACTAAACATTCTTGGAAATGTTTTTGGAGGTACAGACTTCTGTTGTGTGCATTCATGTTAGGAGTTTCTGGGCTTCGCAGTATATACATGACTAGTTTGGGTACATAAGAGAAATTTTCCCATTGACCTAATTCTTAATAAAGAAATAGTACATAGTACTACTTAAACTTGCATCAGCTGTGTATGAGAACTTCCATTGTCCACATCCCCAGTATTATGGGTTGTCTGTGTGTGTGTGTGTGTGTGTGTGTGTGTGTTATGCTCGGGTGAGTGCTGATATGTACACCCCATGCACACTTGTGAGAGGGTAGAGGAGGAAGGCTGAATGTCCTTTTCTATATCTCTCTGCCTTATTTCGCTGAGTCAGAGCCTCTCACTGAAACTGCAGCTTCCCTCCCCCCACCCCCTCTTTTTTTGTTAGACTGGCTGCCCAGGGAGTCCCAGCCATTCTCCTGTCTCTGCCCCCTTCACACTGTTGTTACAGGCATGAGTGATCATATCCAGCTTTTTTTTAATGTGTATGTTGGGAATCAAATTCAAGTCCTGTTTGTGCAACAAATGCTCCTACTCACTAAGCCATCTCCCCAGATCCCGAATTTTAAATAATGACTAAATTATAGATCAAAACAAAGCACACATGGAAAACAAATAGATGACTCTCATAATTCATATAAATTAAATATCTTTGTACTTACTTCCTTGGTTAAGAAACAGAACTTTGAAATGACAAGCTCATGACTGACATTTCCTCTCTCCAGATTATCCTCTTCCTGAATTAGTATTAATGACTTACATGCCTAGCTTCATAGTTTTATCCTCAAATGTTTATTTCTAAGTGTTACCGTCTAGTTTGTGCATTTTAAGTTTCATATATATGTACATTTGTGTTGTGATTTGAGTTAATTTTCTGTGAATCTAATAATACAATAAGCTCATTTTAGTACTTATTTATTTAAGAGAAAAAGAGGCAGATAGAGAAATAATGGGTGTACCATAGCCTCTACCCACTGCAAATGAATTCCAGACACATGCACCACCTTGTGCGTCTGGCTTATGTGAGTACTGGGGAATCAAACCTGGGCCCTTGGGTTTCCCAGGCAAGACTTTTAACTGCTAAGCCGTATCTCCAGTCCCAATTAAGCTCATTTTCTACATAGGACTAGTCAGTTGGTTTTCCACTGTTTGTGAAAACACTATTCTTTCCAGGCTGAACTACATTTGGATCTTTGTAGAATATCCTTATATGTGATCATATACATCTGGGTCTACTTCTTAACTATTGTATTTCATTAGGATATTTCTCTATACTTATGTCAACATCACCTCTTCTTATTTTCTTACTTGGCTTATACTGTCTTAAAGCCAAACTGTATATTCACAACTACATTTTTTTTTTCAGTTTCCTTGGCTTTTCTGGGTACTTTGTATTTTAGAGTCATCATGGAATTTCTACCTAAAAAGTATAGGTTACTGTTGATAGTACTTGCCTTGACCTATATATGGAACAATTTTGTAAATGTTCACACCTTAATACAGACTTTCTGACTCCAATAAGATGCAAACCTTCACTTATTTAGATCTTTATTGTTTGTTTGTTTGTTTGTTTTTCTTTAAAACTTTTTTCTCAGAGACGTTTTGCCATTTTCTCTGTGGTTTTGAAGCTGCATTTTGTTAGACGTGATCCTGCACGTTTCACACTGTGGGTGCTATTTCAAATTAAAACTTTCATTTTCTTTCCACACTGTTGCTTATACATAGAAATATAATTAATGTTCATTATTTTTTTTTTCGAGGTAGAGTTCCACTATAGCCCAGGCTGATCTGGAATTCACTACGTAGTCCCAGGGTGGCCTCGAACTCATGGCAATCCTCCTACCTCTGCCTCCCAAGTGCTGAAATTTTAAAGGTGTGAGCCCCCACACCTGGCTCTGTATTGACTTTTCTGTTTAATGACTTTGTGAGTACTTTAGTGGGTTTATAAAAGTAGTCTGCTGATACTTTGATTGTATTTTTTTTTTTATCACTGTAAATCAATTTGAGGACAAGTGACAACCTGACAACAGTGAGAGTTCTGGGTCACTTTTTTATTTTGGTATGTAATTTTTCACATGTTTAACTTTATGCATAGTTTTGTCAGATTTATCCCTAAGATTTTGAATTTTATGGTATGTTTCTATTTAATTTTGTTTTTATAATTGTTTGCTTGTATTCATGGAAATGAAATAAATTTTTATACTCATAATGTATCCTGAAATTGTGCCAACTGCATTTTTTTTTGACTGCTCAGAACTTTTCGATGGATTGTTGTTTAGTTTTTATTGCAAATTCAATTTGTTACTAGGTATAGAGATTTTCAATTTATTTCCTCATGAGTAAGCTTTGTTGATTTGTATTTTTCATATTCTTTTATTTCCGTACATTGTCAAGTGTATTACAAATAAGACACTTTTTCCTAATCATAATATCACTGCATGGAAAGACTCTAATCATGTCACCTTTGTGATTCCTGTCATTGATAGTCTTTACTAACTTTTTTTTCTATTCATTCCGACTGAAGGTTTATAAAATTACTAATTTCCTTTAAAAGTGGCATTTGGTTTCATTCATTTCTTGTGTTAATTTTCTGTTTTCTATTCCATTAGTGATTGATCTTAATATTTGTTTCTTCTGGTTTCTTACAAACAATGGGGTTTCTGTGCTTTTTTGTCTCTACATAAAAGTGAGGACTGCAATAGTGAGATGATATTTTCATCTACACTGAGCATCTAGTGCTAATAATTTCACTACCACTCATATTTATTTCATTTAGTTAAAAATTCTTATTATGAACATCTTGTGTAGGTAATGCCAGGTACTGCAAGGTTGTGGATATCCAGAGTTGTGAAGGGGAAAGTGAGGGGGTGGGAGGGAATTATCATGGTTTATTGTCTATAGTTATATAAGGTGTCATAAAAAATAAAAAAATTCTTAGTTTCCTTTTGATTTGACATGAATTCCTTAGAATTTGATGTTTAATTTCCAACTCAGAATTTTTCAATGTCCTTTTTTTTTGTTTTGTTTTGTTTTGAGTTAGGGTCTCACTCTAGTTCAGGCTGACCTGGAATTCACTATGTAATCTCTGGGTGGCCTTGAACTCATGGTGATCCTCCTGCCTCTGCCTCCCAAATGCTGGGATTAAAGGCATGTGCCACCATGCCTGGCTCAAACACTGATCTAACATAATACTATTTTGAGAGCATGTTTTTGTGTTTATTATTCTGTTAAATGTAGTTAAATGAGTTTTATATCTTAGAATATGGCTTCAATTTGTAAAATATTTTAGGAGTACATGTGGTAATGTTTTATTTAATCAATATAATTTACTCTGAAATAATGTCTTGGTTATTGTTCAGTTTTTGAGTTCTGCCTCCAATCGAACCCCACTTGTAGAGTGAGAGCTTCATTTTTATGGGCTATCATTATAAGTTTCCACCTCATTTAGCTTAAAGCTAGTTCCATATTAAAAATGGATACAACTGGATTTGTATCAATTCATTGACTATTGCAAATGAAAGTTTCTCACATGTAGAGGATGAACATCTGGAAAGACTGGCTCCACCCTTGTCTGTGGCTCATCACCAAAGTATCCTTTGTTTTCCACTCCTAGTGTTTCTGTAGGAGGGCTGTCAAGAAGGAAGTGGAATATTAACACAAGCTATGAGACAAGACAAGCCTAATGATCAAAGCTCAATTCCCAAGTACCCATGTAAAGCCAGATGCACAAAGTGGCACATGCATCTGAAGATGGCTTGCAGTGGCTGTAGGTTCTAGAGCCATGCTCATTCTCTCTCTCTCTCTCTTATTACAAATAAATTAAAAACTTAAAAATTAAACCATCTGAAGTATTTTTCGATACTGATGCTTACGTGTAACCAAGTACACTGTCTCAGGGAGGAACCAGTATCAATGTTCCTGAACAATCCCTACATGATTTCTGTACACAGAAAAGTTTGGGAACCACTGGGATAAGAATCTGGATATGAGAAAGCATGGAATGCTTAATTCAGAATTATTCTTACTTGGTCTTCAGAAAGAAACTTACGCTTCCCCCCACTGGTATCTGCAATGGCCGCAAAGTCTGCTAAGTTCTTTGTAATGGTTCCCTTCAACACATAACATGCAAGCATACCTCTGAACTTGCTTCAATTTAATGCATTTCTGATGACGAATTAATAATATGATGGCCCCAATCATAACTATGGCAAGCACAACAGTCATGATGGAGATACCTGCAATGTTCAAAAGTGGGATTTAGCCAGTGCATCGATGTCAGGATAATATAATATAAATATTTAGTGGGGCTGCTGCAATCCTGTGTCTCCTGAAGGATTTTAATTTTTCCTTCCTCCATTTTTTAACATAGAATTAAATTCTAAAACATCTTACAAATCATTATTCGTACTACCAATTGACAGGCAACTCCCAGGATTTCATTATATTTAAGGAAAGCCACAATCAACAAGAAAAGCTTAGTTTGTTAGTTGTTAACAGAATGTTAAAAAAAAAAAAAAGGAAAAAAAAAAGGCCTTGCTGTGTTGTGGATTTTCTGAAGTGGTAAGCCACAGTTAGAGGAAGGTATATTAACTCTAAAGGGTGAGTATAGTGAACTCAGTTTGTGTCCCCAAAACATGGAAAATAGTAAAGCATAAAAATTCATGTAGAATTGCAAGAAATACATAGCGGAACAAAAGGAAGCTTTCTTGGTTGATAGAGTTCTGGTATATGCAAGTATTAGTATATCCTAGGAGCTCACTGGTGAGGTTGACGGTTTCTCCCCAGGCTGTAATTATCTGTCCTTCTTCACACTCGCATTCAGGTTCATGGTCATCTACCTGGAGGAGCAGCAAATTGTATAATTTTGGTTAAACAACTGAGAGCAGCTATGTTTTACACCTCATTTCGGATGATGTTAGTTTTACATCAAACATATGCAATTAGACAATACTTGGAAGAGTCTCTCATCCATCTCAGTGAGTTTTAAGTGATTAGCCTTAGGAAAGATGTTAACTTCAAAATATAAATTGCTAGTATTGAACAATGTTGATCCAAAAATAGATTTTTGAGTTTTCCTTTCAAAAGATTTAGGCTAGAGTTGACACTGGTATAATTTAACAATAAGTGGTATTGTGAGAGAAAAAAGTCTCTAAAACTCAGGTTTTATTTTCATATGTAGGCTATTGGGTTTCTAGATTTGCAATCTGATGATAAAAAATTTATTTAAACTCTGGCCATATCTTTGTGTGATATGTATGTAAACTATATAGTTAATTTTAAAAACACATACAGGGTCAATAATAATGGCTTATGCAAATGAATGGCTGGTAAGACACTAAGACACTAAGACACTGTCAGATCTTACATGATTTTCATCGCACTGAGAACACTGGGTTGAATTGTAGAGCATTTCCTTTTGTACACATTCACCATTGCTGCACACCTGGGATAGAAGAACTGACATGAATTAGAATCCCATAATTCATGCTACATGTTATTTTACAACCTTACGTGTGAAATTATACATTCCATTTCATGTGGTTTAATTACAATTTCTATATTCTTCCTATTGTGAAGATCTGCATGTAATTATCACCTGGAATCCACAGTTTTTCACTAGGATTCTCTCTAGTGAAAATAAAAATGCCATGCATTCTATACTTCAGTGGTTAAAAGCATTTGCTTGTAAAGCTTTCTGGCCAGGATTAAATGTCCAACCCACTTACATAAATGAACGCAAAATGTGGCACCGGCATTTGGTGTTTGTTTCCAATGGTAAGAGGCCATGGGCTACCATATACACAAACACTACATGTACAACATAATTTTTTTAATTGAAAAGCAAAAATGTAATTGACATTTTATATAATGGATATGCTAATTACCAGATTTGTTGCCACACAGTCCATGCATGTTTTACCCAATGTATATGTATAATAATTGAGTATCAATTTAATAAAGTTGTGTGATTAGAAAATAAATAAGGAAGTAAAAAACCTCCATTTCTTTTTTTTTCTGTGTGTGTGTGTGTGTGTGTGTGTGTGTTAAAAATCTTCATTGGTGGGACATGGTGGCACATGCTTTTAATCCCAGCACTCAGGAGGCAGAGGTAGGAGAAGCGCTGTGAGTTTGAGGCCATCCTGAGACTACATAGTGAATTCAAGGTCTGCCTGGGCTACAGCAAGCCCTCAAAACTCACCCCCCCTCCGCCCCCATCCAAAACAAAAATTCAAATGGAGCTGGGAAGATGGCTTCGTTGGTAATAGCTATGCGGGACAAGTGTGGGCACTCACATGAAATTGAAGGTGCATGCCTCTAATTCCAGAACTGAGGAGTTGGAGACAGATGACCCCTCAATATTTCTGGCCAGCCAGTCTGCCAAATCTTGGAGCTCTAGGTTCAGTGACAGACCCTGTCTCAAATGTGAGGTGGAGAGCAACCGAGAAAGACACCCAACATGGACTTCCGGCCTGCACATGCATGTGCAGACATCTGCACAGGCACTCATACACATAAGTGGGCCCACACTCATAGGAATATATATGTGTAATATACATATAAACATCACACCCATATAAGCATGCAATTTTGAGAAGCCACATCTGTTCTGTGAGCAACCAGCCCCTCCTCATTTAGATCCAAATGATCCCTGCTCATCATACCATTAGAAAAGCTTGTTTTTTGCACTACAGTGGCCTGTTATGTGGATAATCTTTTTTGGCATGTACGTGTTGTGTGGGATGTGTGACATGGTATGTGTGGTGTGTTTGAGTGGTACATGAATGTGAATGTGCAGATATGTGAGCCCCATGTGCAAGTGTTTTGAAGCCAGATAAATGTTAATTGTTTTCATCTATCACACTTCTGTGTGTTTGTTTCTTTTTTTTTTTAATATTTATTTATTTGAGAGAGAGAAAGACACAGGGAGAATGGCCTCCAGCCACTGCAAACAAACTCCAGGCACATGCACCACCTTATACATCTGGTTTACGTGGGTCCTGGGGAATCAAACTGAGGTCCTTTGGCTTTGCAGGAAAAAGCCTTAACTGCTAAGCCATTTCTCCAGCCCTTCTGTGTATTTCTTTAAGATAGAATCTTACTGAACCTTGAGCTGTGATTTTTTTTTTTTTTTTTTTTTTTTTTTTTTTTTTTGTCAGACTGGCTGACCAGGCTGCCTTAGCAGCTCACTGGTTCTCCCGGATTTTTCGCCTGTGCGCTAGGGAATTGAATGCGGGCAGTCTCCGGCCATCACAGGCCCTCATGCTTATGTAGCAAGTGCTCATATCCACTGAACCATCTCTCAGTCCCTGATAAGTCTACATGAAATTCTCAGTCACACTCAGCTTTAGTCACCTGAGCACAGCACAGTCACTAATAACCCAATACTTGGCCAGTAAATATGGTTGAAAAAATTAACAATAAAAGAATTCATGTCTACCTTATGGGCACATTAATTAAAAAAGTAACCATGTCTCATATCATTAGATCATTAGGTATATTTCTAGATACCTATACCAATTAAACATACTTAGGGCAATTACATATAATTGGTAAAATTAAGCAAGAATAGTATTACAGTGTTATTTCTACTGTCCTTTAATAATGAAAAACTTGCCAATGTTTTTTTTTTCTACTTTCTTTATATAAACTCCTCTGGAATCAGTTATAAGCTCCAATCATCTTTTCAAGCATGTGTGCAATTGAACCAAAAAGAATAATTCAAATGAACTGTTTTGGTTTTACCTTTCCATCTCCACATTTTGTTCCAGAGTTAGTCAGACCGATGTCTTTAGCTTTATGGAGTAAGAATATGGTTTTGCACTGGAGGGTGGTGTTTTGCTTTGGATTCTTGAGGTGAAAGAGCTTGTCTTCTCCGAGATGTGACAAGTGTTGCCCTCCTGTACAGTATATCTTTCCACATTTGACATCTCTGAAAATAACGAAGAGTATTCTCAGAATTGGGACCAGAAATAGATGTTCAAACTGATGTGGCTGATGGCCCAGCCACTTTTCCTGCCTCAACCAGGTTTTCAACAGCTTCAAGGGGCCAATATGGGCTGGCAAAACCATTAGGCAGCTAAAACTCTACCTCTGATTACAGCAATGAATAAAGTCCATAAAATAGTCATATAAAATTTTCTCTTCGATTCTCACAAGTCAATAGTAGCTCAAGGTCACAGATGAGTGTTTATTGGCAAGTTGGACTAGTATAAGTTCCAAATGGATACTGCCAGTTCCGCCTTTATTCTCTCTCTGTTTCATACAGCACACAGCTGATTCCAATCATAGCCACGAGCTGTTATAACCCACAGTGCTCAGTAAAGGAAGTGAAGGGTCTGTCCATTTTCTGCTACAGTATTCACAAGCATGTTGAACTTGACTATTCTTGTGACTGTTCTTTTCATCCAAATTCTATTTGGTTACACATAAAAGGGCACACAGAATGTCAACTAATAATACTGGACCCATGCTCTTGTGAATCAAATCTAACTTTCAAATTGTCCCTCTCTCCTAATTACAACTTCTGCCTCTGTGTGGCTTCCTTTCTTCCCTTCACTTTTTTCCTTTTATTTCACATACATTCTACTCCTCCTATCTGTCCCATTCTCCTGTGTTTTTTTTTTTTTTTTGCGGCATTCTTTCCCTTCTTTTTCTTTCTTTAAGCATCTCAAATCTCCCCCATCTATCTTCTTTATATTCCATGACTTCCAGCTAATAACCACAGTATGTCACACAAGCCGGCAATGTCAGGGGTGTGTGCTCTCTCCCTCCCTGATCAACTCTTTTCCTAACCTTCTTTCTGCTAACATCTGACAAAAGAAGAGTCTTTCTGGGTTTTCAGAACACTTTTAGAGAGCTCTGTTTTTCACAGGTTACTTACATCTCCTCACAGGGAATAAATTTGCTTCCCTTCTTCTTGCAGTACCCAAATTTGTTTCCTCTTTTATTCATTCTGTAGCAGATATCGTCACTCTCTTGTGATCCTGGTGGGCAGCATTATAGAATAAAGGAACAGAAATGTGTATATCATGAATCATAAAACATTTTTTTTGTCACGGAGTTGAACTTTATGAATCATGTCATGCCATAGAGTGTTGACATAGAATGGAACCAATAAGTAATTTAATAACTATACTATTGCATCAGCGAAGTATTTTAATTGGAAATAAAAATGCATGAAAATAATACACATCCAAAATTAGAATAATAAAATTTAAAAATTAGAGAAGTAGAGATATAGCTCAGTTGCTTCATATGCATGGATTCAATCTGTAGCACCACATAAAATTGTGTGGTTGTGTAGGTCTGTAATTTTAATCTTCAGGAGGTAAACCCAAGAAGATAATGAGTTCAAGTCAATCTAGGTTACATAGTGAGTTTGAGGCCAGCCTTGGATGCATGACACACTCAAACAAATAA
The DNA here is from genome assembly GCA_036346955.1 of Dipus sagitta. Classification (NCBI taxonomy): domain Eukaryota; kingdom Metazoa; phylum Chordata; class Mammalia; order Rodentia; family Dipodidae; genus Dipus; species Dipus sagitta. The sequence goes on from CM070783.1 coordinate 16,615,332, forward strand.
TGATAAAAGAAAAATAAAAAGCATGTGCCTAATACTGGAATACTAGAGGTTGCATCCAAAGAGATGCTAAGAGATACCTTGGAAGACTATCACAAGTGATATCACCTCCAATCTTATCTCAAATTCTTACAAGATGTGAACAGAAACACAGGAAGGCTATTTTCTGTCTCAAATTCAGTTGAAGATCCCTCACCCTCATTAAACAGTTCAGAGCACTGATCATCCCGATTTGGACATTCTCCCATAAAGCAATAGCCTTGTCCGTTCTTGCAAGGAAACCCATTAGCTTGAAATTGGTTCTTAGGACACTCAGGTGAGTGGCCAGTACACAGTTCAGGAATATCACATTCATTTTTTGCTGGTCTGCATGTGGTCCCTTCTTTCTTCATCTGTTGGGGAAAAACAAAGAGAAGCCATCTTTTCTATGTTCATGCAGGAAAAACTGAGTGAGCAGGAAGAGTTGACCCATTTCATTTCTTTTAAATAGGCCTTAAACATGGGCTATAACTTCATCATCCCACTAAGAATCATGATTATTTGTAAATGGCTTAGCTTTTATGTACTCTGGGCGATGACAAGATGATGTTTTTGAGAATAGCCTTGGGTACAATTGAAATGGAAACAATAACAAGTGTTCTTATTTGTTTTGTCTCATTTTTTTGCTCCAGTATGCCAACCTAATGCACCCATACCCATGTGGGGAAACCCTGCCTAGGATAAGGAATCTGTATTCCCCCAAAATCAGATTTCTCTATATGAATTTCTCTACATGCATTATCATTAGTGGGTAGGGAGGAGTTCCAATAAAGATATTCTTACAAGTAGATGTGTCCTCTGTTGCAATAATGTTATGGGGTAACCTATTGTTACCCTGATTCATGTCAGGGAACTCTCACCTGGTATACAAACCTGTCAAAACTATATGGCTAGAGAGACCATAGGCTTTAGTGGGGAGGCTACTACTGTTGTTTTGCTAAGGGGACATGATGTGCCTGTCAAACTATCTTCTAAATGTTTATGTTTACACCTGTAGATTGGTGCTGCTGTTATTTTGGTCAAAGAAATTTATTCTTTTTTTTTTCCTTGCAATTGGTTGTGGTCAATACAGAGACACATAACTGGCCAAAGTGCTAAGCATAAGTGGCTACTAAAAGCTCAGCCCTAAATGGTCTATCCATAGTACCCTTCATCCCAAGGCTCACAGAACATCTTAGAAGAGGGTTAGAAAGAGTTTAAAAGCTACAGGAAGGGATGAAGTGGTATGGAATGCCGTCCTCCAGACAGATCATGGCAATTGCATTCTTGAACTTTCAGCAGTTGGAATTACCTGCACAAGTTTGGGCATGTTAAAATCCCATCAGGGAGGTAACAGGGCTCACTCACAAGTGCAACACCTCCCTGGGGAGCTATTGGCAGTTAAAGGTGTGTGGGAGGAATAGACATTCCCCTCCATCATGTAGCCACTAGTATATCTTTAATGCTCCTGTAAAAACACCTTCATCCATGTGCAAAATTTTAAAAAAAGAGAGAAAGAAAATAGATATGAAAATATAAGGGTAACTGTTATAAAAAATGACATCAGTGGAAGAGATATAAGCAAGGGTAGTGAGTGAATATTATCAAAGTAAAGTATATGCATGTACGAAATCCATTATTTATAATTAATAAATGCTAACAAGATTAAATACAAGCTAGGCATGGTGGTGCACTCCTTTAATACCAGTACTTGGGAGGGAGAGGTAGGAGGATCCCCATGAGTTAGAAGTCACTCTGAGAATACATAGTGAATTTCAGGTCAGCCTGGGCTAGAGTGAGACTCTACTTTGATAAATTAAAAAAAAAAGTAATTTTGGGCTAGATAGATTGCTTAGTGGTTAAGGTGCTTGCCCATAAAGCCTAAGGACCTCAGTTTGATCCCCCAGAACCAACATAAGCCAGAATCACATAGTAGCACATGCATCACTTGCATCTAGAATTGATTTACAGTGGCAAGAGGCCCTGGTGTACCCATCCTTTCTCTTTCCCTCTCTCCCTCTCTCATAAATAAATATAAAAATAATTTTTTAAAGATTAAAAAACAACCCATTGGGGTGCAACAAGTATGAATTAATCCTTGGATAGAGACGTTTGTGTTTCTGGTTATTTTTTCTAAGACAGTTTCTCTATTTACTAGCATGTCTTACTTCCCAGGCTAGGAACCTAAGTACCCTTGCTTTCCCCTTTAGTTAAGATGACATTGTTCCTCCCCACCGAGGCAAAGAAGGTTTCAATGATTTATAGAACAAGGATACTGTCAGTCATGTGATTTCTCTCCTAAAACACAGTGTGCTGCTCACCAGCCCCTCCATTCTGTGGACCAGAGCCCTCATGATGCTTGGATGTCAGAGCATATCAGAATAAGCAATTCTGGGTATTAACAAGCCACACTCCATTAGAGAATTAGCAGTGGAAGGCCGCCAATATTTAGGTAGTGCTTGGTTACTACATGCATCACACATGAATGCAGAGAAGCCCTCTGGAGCAAAGGGTCTTACCTGACAAGACTCACAGCATTCACCTTCTGCACAAGTGGAGCCCAACGTCAGCATGCATTTCTGTGCATCACAGCAAGGATTAGTGCATTCCTGGCAAAGAGAAAAATTCAAATATAGCATGAAGGTTTGCACTGCAGTTCTATTTGATGAATTAGTTGTGTTTCGTATGATCTTGTATGGGGGGCATACATTCATTTGTGTGCACGTGTGTGTTTTGGAGGTCAAAGGTCAAGCGTCTGCCTCGATTGCTCTCCATCTTATTTTTCAGATACGGTTTCTCACTGAATCTGGAGCTCACCAATTCAGCTAGACTACTTATCCAGCAAGGCTTAGGGATCCTCCCGTCTCTGTCTCCAGTACTAGGGATTATAGGTATGTATGACGAAGCTTGACTAATATGTGTGTGCTGGGGATCCAAACTCGGGCCCTTATGTTTGAGTTGCAAGCATTTTACATACTAAGCTTGTATGATGATCTTTGAAGAGTTAAACAGAAAAAAAATGAAATTACATGGAAGCAGCAGTGAGACTGGTAGAGAAGAGGGAGGAGAGAAAAGGGAAGAAGAGGTGAATGTGATCAAAATACCATATATATGTATGTATGTATATACATATACATATACATATACATATACATATACATATACATATATATGTATAATGTCATCATGAAACCAAACATCAATTATACTAACATATACTAACTAAAATAATGAAAATGAAACAGGGCTGGAGAGTTGGCTTAGTGGTTAAGGAGCTAGCCTGCAAAGCCAAAGGACCCACGTAAGTCAGATTCACAAGGTACAAGGTGGTGCATGCTTCTGGAGTTTGTTTGCAGTGGCTGAAGGCCCTGACACACCCATTCTCTCTCTCTGTCTGTCTGTCTCTCTCTATCTGTCTCTCTCTCTCAAATAAATAAAAAAAACAAGTAAAATTATGAAACAAGAAGTAAAAGAATTAAGCATAAACGTATAATCCTTGGCTTTAGTGCATAGACAATGATAGGTGTTTGAAACTTATACTGTGTTGCCTTCTCTCCACAGCTTACGAACTGTCAGTGACAGGAAAGGAGCCCAGTATCCGTGATCTTCTATTCTCTTGATGGCCCCTAGTACCTAGACAGTCCTACTGATTCCTTGTGCTAAAGTTTAGTGTGAGTTAATGCAATTTTTAATGGTATTATCTTACCTCTGGCTTAAGATGCCACATATTTCAAGGTGGCCTTTATTTTTAATGCTTCATTATGTCATAGTATTGGGCCAGTCAATTAGGACCTACTTGCTCCAACACAATTAACACTTCAGAGGCAATCTTCTGTGGCTGTGTAGAATGAATGCATCGAACCATCCCAAAGAATGCAAAAGGCTAGTTTCCAAAACCATGAGATGCTTCACATTTCATATGAAACATATTTTGATTATGTGATCTATTTATGGCTGACTTATTAGCATAATTTTAACTGTGTAGTACCTAGAGCTTACATAGTAAGAACAGTGGTCCTCACACCAGCAGCATCAGGTAGGAATGTAGGTTTGTAACTCCACTGGGACCCTGCTAGACTTCACATTTTAAGGCATCCCCCAGTGACTTTAAAACCCTCATTAATTTGAGTAGCAAGTAGTCTAGGAGATTTATTTATTAGATGAGCTTCAGAAAGAAATAGCTTCTGAGATAAGATAAAACAAATTAAGAATGACTTTAAAATTTGCTTGAATTTGTAATTTCCAAAATGCTCGAAAGGCCAAGAGTGCAAATGCATGAAAACTTTGAAGGTTCTTTTCTCTATTGTAGAAGAACTTTCTGACAATTATAACAATCAAGCTGTGATATAGATCACACTCTGGAGGCCCCAGGTAAAACTCAATTAACTGATTATGAGAAATTTTGTAGAATGGCTACATCCTACTCTGCATGAGAGATCAGGTTTAATGACACCTCCAGGTTCTTCTTTCTAGATGAGCTAATTAATGCATAATCCAGGCAAATGTGATGCTGTTGATCTCTTACAAGATGATTATATATTATGCATAACTTCCCAAGAAATATTACCATGAGGATGTCCCAGAAATTGGTTTCCTACTGGGGAAAAAACAGTACAGATTTTTGGCTTTACAAGGAACATGATTTTGGCTTTACAAGGAACATGATTTTGATGATGAATGACTACCCCCTGTTGCAATTCCAGCTGAGCACAAACTTGACAATTTAAAAACAATACCATCTGCAAATACCTGAACAGGGCCACAATCACACTCTTCTCCTTCATCCACCTTCTTGTTTCCACAAAATGGCAAATCATTAAAGTTGGCAGGAAATGGATTATTGGACATGCACAATGGTTTATGTTCCTTCAGGAATTGCTGGTACTGTGTTTGGCTGCACTTACTGAATTTTATTGCAGGAATGCTGGAGATGGGTTGAGGTAAAAATAATAATTTTTCATATTAATGCATTGTGGAAAAGGAGCTCTAGGTATTTTATGAGGAATTTAGAATGAATAAATACAAATGTTAACTGTGAGAGCAGAACAATGGCCAGCATCCTTATTACTGGAAATATCTTATTGAATGAACTAACACATTCTGTTCCAGTGGAAAAAAATGTTATGTTTCCTGTAACAAATCCTTCCTAAAGCCCACAGTAAAGTGGCTCTCTGTGCTCACTGCTATAATCTCCTGTTTAAAAATAGTCATTTGATATTAAAAATCTATGTTTACCAACCTTGAAAGATTACAAAATTCTCAAGACAAGAATTATATCATGTTCACTTTTGAATAAATAACCATGAATTAATATGATGTCTGATGTGTTTTTTTATAAATAATGTAATATTCTTTATAAAAGTTTGTCAAAATGAACTATTAAATAATATTAGTTTTCTCTTTAAAATTAACTTCATCTTGCTCTATTCTTTTTGGTTCTATTGTCCTGGAGTTATTGACACAATGATTGACTATATAAGGTCTTGCAAAAACTTGACTATATTAGATGGTGATGGTAGAGCTCTGCAAATGTCATTACTTATATAAATAATGATATCAAATTTGATACATATCAGTGATTGAATTCTCGCTCTATGCCAGACACTGCATTTGGGGGCTTTTTAACTACTTTAAATAATTTAATCAATATATGGAAATAATAACATTAAGAGGCAATTTCTTTACTGTCCTGATATGAAGGAATTCAAAGATGTGAAAGACAGGACTTGAGCACAAGGTAGTACACAGGATCTAGAAGAATGCTGGACAGTTCATCATTCTGTAATAATGGAGCATCTAACACATATCAGGATTTTTCTTGAAATAGCAATGCACAGAGACCAAAATAGACACAACCTCTTATCTTATGGAGATATATTCCAGTTTAAAAGTAACTTAAAAAAAAACCTAAATATTTAAACACTGAACATGCTAGGCAGTATTATTTTGTTATACAAAACACAAAGTAGGAGGTCAGAAATACGAGGATATGATGAACCAGGATTAAAATGTTGTATCAAGTAGCCAAGTAATGCTTTGGTGAAAATAGTATTTGAATAAAAACATGAAGCTCATGAGAAAATTAGGGCATAGGCAGCAACTCAAGGCATACACAATCTCTATCTTCCCTAAGAGCATTGGTGAGATGAGTGAATTCATCATAATGTGTTTTTGTTATGTGTTTGAGAAGACATCTTAGTATTCCTTCCAGTATGTCACTAAAAAGGCACAGTACCACCTGATAAGATTTATCCCTAAGAAGGAAACTCCTCTCCTTGCCTGGTTTTATAAGAGAACTTCCAAGAAATTTCATTGAGTAACAATTCATCCTAAAATAATAGAATTTTACCCACTATGACTCACAAAACATTGAAATGAATTCTGTGCCTCACCTTCCACTATCATCCATCACACATTTTCCCAAAGGACAGGTGCATGGGAATTCATCGTGCTCCATCCCAAGGTTATGACCCAACTGATGTGCCATTCTGTTTGCAACTACATTGATGTCAGGTAGAAGATCCTGATGAAGAAAATACGCATTGAAAGTCTTTAACCCCAGCACTTGGGAGGCTGAGGTAATAGGATCGCTGTGAGTTCAAGGACAGCCTGAGGCTACATTGTGAATTCCAGGTCAGCGAGACCACACCTCAAAAAAAAAAAAAAAAAAGAGAGAGAAAAATCTCTAAAAGAGACCTCAATATACATAGACAATACTTTAAACTAGTGTCTAAAAGTTCATTTTCTAGCTTGTACTTAACTAGTATCTATTTTGGAGGTGCTAGGCTTAATTACCTCACTCCTTTGCACCTCACTTTTCTTTAATTGTAACCTATAATGAAGCTAGAAATTTAAACTAACATTTTATATTTCTCTCTAAAATACAAGCTTCTTTTTCTGTATAGCCCAGAAATTCTTACAAATAACTTAAAGATTTACCTCATGTAACTATCTTCCAAAATTCATATTTGCAAGTCATCGCCTCCAAGAAGTGGAGATATTTAGTTTATGGGGTAGCTATCTCATCAATGGCATTAGTACCCTTAGATAAGACTCAGAAAAGTCCTTCCACCCATGTGCAACATGGGGACACAGTGAGAAGGTCCCAACTGTAAGCAACAAAGTGGACCTTCAGCAGACACCAAATTTACCAGTGCCTTGGTCATGGGCTTCTCAGTTTCTAGAACTGTGAGAAATAGAGTCCGTTATTTACAAAGCACTCAGTGTATGGCGTTCTGTCACAACCAACCCAAATGGACTAAAAACATGACCCACAGGGTATAGGAAATGTAACTGTTTTCTCTGTGCTAGATATTCAAAAGGGTTACAAGTAAAAACATGATTTGTTCCTGTTTTTTATTTTTTATTTTATTATTATTATTGATTATTATCGACAACATATTATGTATGGATGCATCATGTTGCATCATGTATTGGTACACTCTTTACCTTTGACCCTTCTCCCATTCTGCTGGGGACCCTCCTCAGTGGGATTGCAGGTAGTTCCGATGGGGTTGTGGGTTATGTGTTATGGGACCAGCAGTCAGTTATTTGTGTGTTTGGGGGAGGTGAAGACTCTGGGCATGATGTCTCTAATGTTTTTGATTTGTAGTCACACATTACACAGCAATGCTGTATAATCTTGTGGTGGTAGTCTCTGTCTTTTTTTTTTATTAAAAATCTTATATGCCTTTTTATCAGCACAAAAACAGTTACCTTCACTCTCTAATTCAGCCTCCAGTTTTATGAAAGTTACTTTTCCTTGTAAGTAGTTAATATTTAACATGCTCAAGAACTTTACTACTCATTGTATGGTAATTTGCATATGATCTTCTTTTGAACTTGGAACCATACTAGTTTACCTTTATTCGTCTATAGGTCTTTTGAGATATTTCTTTTCTCACTTAATAAAGCAATAGAGGTTTCCTCATGACATATTTTGGCAATATAAAAATGCAGATTACAAGTGATTTCTCAATGTAATGCAGAACCTTACAGAAATCTAATTCAAATATTTTGATTCAGTAGTATAGCATAAGGAAAATACAGCTCACCTTAATGATACTGGCTGAAAGATAGGGCAGACACATCCCCCCTGGATAAGCAATTCCTTGCCCACGTGTGTAGATCCACTTCCCACTATAAACAAAATGCAAGCATACTCTTCAGTCTGAATCATCAACATCAAGTCAATTCAATTCAGACTGCAGTGAACCGTCACAGCATGAATGCCTTGGCACTTGGGAGTGTCCTTTCATTTCTGGAGTTACACATTTGAGGCTAGTCTAGTTCATAATGCTCATTTTAAATCTAGAGACACTGTCAAAAGCCAATGCAGTCTTAAATTCCATGAAAACAGGTATTTTCTAAGAAAAACAAAACAACAAATAAGGTGAGAATCTCATATATTTTTTTTTTGATTCTTGTCAATCCTGCACTTAGCTCTGGAAAAAAACACATAAATGACAAAGCAATTAATGACTTAAACTTAAAACTGTTCAGGAGGTAGCTCCAACATAGTGAAGGCACTGAGATCTATGATCAATTAATTATGGTTAAAAAATTAAAGGCTGAGAGATGCCTTAGTAGCTAAGGCGCTTGCCTGCAAAGCCTAAGACCCTAGGTTCAATTCCCCAGTACCCACATAAAGCCAGATGCACAAAGTGGCACATCCAGCAGGAGTTCGTTTGCAGTGGCTAGAGGCCCTGGCATGCCCATTCATATTCATTCTCTCTCCATCTCTCTCTCTACTTGCAAATAAATGATTTTTTAAATTAAAACTTTTATTCAAATGCAGATACTCAGTGAGGATATGTTACCTATAATCAAACATATAAAAGTATCGCCATGTCAAAGAGGTCTACCCCTGTATTCCCTTAAAGAACAAATGTAAATGTGATTATTATAAGGATACCAATTTGAATTGACTCACAAGGAGCTTTCATAGATAGGTCATTATTTTTTTATAAATTTTTTGTTTGTTTTTATTTATTTATTTGAGAGCAACAGGCAGAGACAGAAGGAGGCAGAGAGAGAGAGAGAGAGAGCGAGAGCGAGAGAGCGCCCACCAGGGCCTCCAGCCACTGCAAGGGAACTACAGATGCATGTGTCACCTTGTGCATCTGGCTCAGGTAACATGGCAGAAGAGGTGTCAGAAAGAATGTAAGAGATAGAAGATGGAGAGGAATGACTTGGGATGCTATCTTCTGGACACAAAGTGGCTGTAGCATTCATGACAATTTCTATACAATATTGGGAAGGAATGATAGATGATAAAACATGTCATCATAGATGATAAAAAAGACATCAAAATAGAAACGGGACTAGTTTGAAAGAACAGGGCCCAGTAAGAAAGTTTGGACAACCATGAATAAAAGAAAATAATGAGGAGGGGAGTATGATGAAAACATATGATGTACATGTATAAAAGTTGTCAATAAAAAATGAAAGTAAAAGCTGTGTTTTTTTTTTTTTCATAGTAGTTCTTCCACAATGTAACATCACGTAGCGTGCAGGACACTGCTAAGTATAGGTTTCATGAAGTCCACTTCCACAAGTATTTACCATTTCCCTGTGGGCACTTACTTGTGTGGCCTAAGGACATAGGTTCAATTCCCCAGTAACCCACATAAGCCAGATGGACAAGGTGGCACAGACATTTACTTTGGAATATTGAACTTACGGCAGGACTAACGTAACCCATGAGTTGTCTGTCAATTTGTACGTCAGAGAAGATGGTTGCTTTGAGGAGTGGTCATTGAATGGGCACATAGTGGTGCAGGGAGATGTCTAAGGCGTGGTGCTTTCTGCAAAGGCAGGTTTTGAAGGAATATTGAAATGGCAAGAGAGGAGAAGTTTGGGTGATTTGGTTTTAGATTCTGATAACTAATGCCCGTGAATTTGCAAATTACTTTGTTTGACACACTTTCAGCTCTGCCCACAAATATAACAGACTTTTCCATTCCTGTCTTAATATTACAAAGAAATGTTATCAAACTTATACTTGGAAATTTGCATATACCTAAACTAACATGTTTCCTGTGTGGGACTCAATGTCAACTGATTTTAAATGTTTTTGTTTATTTTTATTTTTTTAAATTTTTTGTTTATTTATTATTATTTATTTGAGAGTGACACACAGACAGAGAGAGGAAGAGGGAGAGGGAGAGAGAGAGAGAGAGAGAGAGAGAAAATGGGCGTGCCAGGGCCTCCAGCCACTGCAAACGAACTCCAGACGCATGCGCCCCCTTGTGCATCTGGCTAACGTGGGTCCTGGGAAATCGAGCCCTGGGAAATCGGGTCCTGGGAAATCCTGGGAAATCCTGGGGTCCTTAGGCTTCACAGGCAAGCACTTAACTGCTAATCCATCTCTCCAGCCCTGATTTTAAATGTTTTTATGTTGTGAAAGAAAATAGAGCAGTCACATACCTCAGTAACATAACATGATCAAAATTCTTCCTTTTTTTAAGGACTGCTTCTTGCCAATTTGAAAAGTGTAGTAGGGTAGTTTCTATATTTGAATCTATTTCTATTTTATCTTCATCTGTCCATGCTTCAATACCAGCCAATGTCACATGAATGTTCAAGGTTTTATAAATCTGTTCAAAGAAGAAATTATTTTTCAGAGTCAAGTTGCTAGAAGTATCTTTCATCACTACTCTAGTATGATACATTTCAAAAAACAGTGCAGCTTTGAGTTTATGAATTTATGTATTAAACTGGAATGAAAGGTGCAATATTACAAAATTTGGGCTAATTTTCAGTCAAGAAAGAAACTTGACCAAAGAGAAATAATTTTTTGTAAACTATGATAGCCTTACAGGAAGTAGCCTCAGAATGTGCCTAGAACAAATCCATTAAAGTTCTGAGGTTGATTATAACTCTCCTCCAGGGTTGGAGAGACAGCTTAGTGGTAAAGACACTTGTCTGTGTAGCCTAAGGACACAGGTTTGATTCCCCAGTACCCACATAAACCAGGTGCACAAGATGGCACATGTATCTGTAGTTCAGTTACAGTGGCTGGAGGCCCTGGTGTGCCTATTTTCTCTCTATCTGCCCCCCCCCAATAGAAACTTAAGTAAAATATTTTAAAAAATCATCACATCCATATATGAATTGAGTAAAGGTGGCCCTACAGAGGGATGAGTGATCATTGCTTTTCTTCTCTAGGCTAAGGGTGTTTGTAAGGTAGGCTAGAAGGTCAGTATTGGGATGAAAAACCTCACCTCTGATCTACATGATCTATTTGCATAACTACCTTTTCTGAAAGCATGCCAGAATAGTTGAAGGCCAGGTGACTTATCAGCCCTTTTACAAACTACTGTGTACACAGCACGGTGATATTTGCTTTTAAATCAAGACCAGAAAGGCAAAGTTTAGTGGTTATGATGTGGATTTTGGTAAGAAGGTCAGTTTTCCAAGAAGTCACACTAATCCTAAGCACATTCACATCTTAAAACAGAGCTCATAACACAAGAGCTTATAGTACAGGGAAGTGCAGAAAACACATCATCACAGACGTAAAATTCAAAAGTCTTACTTCATTGTTATAATAAATTAGCAGGAAAAGGGTACAAATATCTAGGATACTGAATCAGCATGAAATAATTGGAAGGAAACTCTAATTACCAATATTAGAATAGTTTATTTCCAAAAATACATGAGAATTTCAACTCGAGACAAGATTCCATGTCATAGAACAACCTGAATAGATTAAAAAATTTTAAATCATACAAAATAAATTACTCAATCCTAATAGGGTAAAACAATTACAATGATACATAGAAATCCTCAAGTATTTCCAAATAAAATAGCACATTATCTATGAATGTTGAATCAAAGAGAAATTCATATAGGGCATTAGAAATGTGTGTGTGTGTGTGTGTGTGTGTGTGTGTGTGTGTGTGTGTTACATAGTGTATGTTGTATATACACATATGTGTGTACAAATGCACACACATTTAGAGGCCAGAAGAGAGCAATGGGTGTTTTTCTCTATTGCTCATCTGAATATTCTTCTGAGGTGGACTTTCTCACTGAATTTAGGGTTGTCATTTTTGGCCAGACTGGCTGACCAGCAATCCCAGTGATTTTCTAGTCTCCATTTCTCATAAGGGCTGGGGTTACACACTCTCAGATGTTTACATGGTGTGGGGAATTTAATTGAGGGTTAATATACCTATTCATGTTTTCATTGTACAAGTGCTCTTAACCACTATGCCATCTTCCACTTCAAGACTAGAAATATTTTTCAAAAACTAAAATATTGGGCTGGAGAGATGGCTTAGTGGTTAAGGTGCTTGCTTGCAAAGCTTATGGACCCATATTTGATTCCCTAAAACCCTTGTAAGCCAGACACACAAGATGGAACATACATCTGGAGTTTGCAGTGGCTAGAGGCCCTGGTGTGCCCGTTCTCCCTGCCTCTTTCTCTTCCTCTCTCTCTCATAAATAAATGAAAGTAATCTTTTTTTAAAAAAATGAAAATTTAAATAAAATGTCAAAACTTGCGGGAAATAGCCATTCTGGAAGATCCATCCTATACGACCCAATACTCCAACTTCTTAATTATGACTATAAAATAAATGAATGTGTGTGTTCACCCCTATACACAGAGGTATAAATAGGTTTAAACTAATTAGTCAAAAGATGCATATAGATATATGTTCCTCAACTATTGGTTAAAATACCACTGATCTAGATGGGCTATCCATTCCAGTATCCTCCTATGACATCTGTTTAGCAAAGCAATAGAACTTAAAATGAGTCAGCAAAGAAAGATGTGTAAAATTAAAAAATTGTTTTTGTAATGCTTATTATCATTGAAGTTTAGACAAATTAATAATCTTAATAGATTCTACTGAAATTGTTACCCTTGTTTCTGTGCCAATACACAGAAAATAAAATTTGAAAGATTTTTTTGTTTAGGGTCACAAAGTCCTTGTTTAAAGTAGTAAAATTACTTTATATATGCTTACCTCTTAAATTCTCTGTTTTTGGAACTTATTTCAAAATACTAAATGCAATTCACGTAGAGAACTATATGTTCAGAGCTGTCAGTTGTTGCTATGATATTGTAAATAGACTTTTACTAACTAGTTTACATGGTGAATTTTATGGTTTCTACTGCCTCAGTATCAAGGTTATTACAGCAATCCTTTCACAGAGGAAACCTAAAAAGTTATCTGTATTTGCACTTTTTACATTCATTCAAATTATATCAAGCTTACCATGTTGACAAAATTGATCATTCCCCAAATTCGTTTCCTCAGTTTACTGTGAGGCTTATTATTCCTGCGATACTGGAAATGAAAACATCACATTTAGTAATCATAGGCTTGGAGTAAAAGCTCAGAGAGGTGCTTCATTTACTATGAGATATTACATAAAATTTACTGAACAGTGAAAGAGTTCTGTTCCCAGTCAGTTAAAAACTGGACAACTTATGGAGAGAAGATAAATTGCAACATGGAGTAAGTAGACACAAAAGTCAATAATGTCATGCTTTGCTTAGTTTTACTTTATGGATTTTCTTCTCACTGTTCTTGCCCCCTTTCATGTTATATTACATTTTATTAATACATGGAAGCAAATGATTATTATTCTTTAGAGCCATGGCTACAGCCATTGAAACACTATAGAAGACATCATATTGCGAGCAGTAGCGAGATCCAGTCCTCCTAAGTACTAGCAGTGCCAAATTATAGAACATACAGTCACAAGAACCTCGTGTGCTACACAGGGCCAGAGACTGACTTTCCTTCTCTCCAGAGCTTAAAATTCTGATCCTCCTGTCTCTACCCCTTCTGTGCAACGACAGAAATCCACCACCATGCCTGGTTGCTGCAGTGCTGGGATCAAACCCAGGTTGTTGTATATGGTAGGCATGCACTCTGCCAACTCAACTACTTCCCTAGCCCATATTATCTGCAATTTCAGTATGCTTGCTTTCTCCCAATGCATCCATTATCACTGCCTAATTTAGTGTCCATGAGTGTTCTTTCCTGTTACCCTTTTGAAGGAATTTTGAAATTTATGCTATCTCCTATGGCCTAGAATGAGTACTCTGGAGTCATATAGAGGTGATGTATCTCTTTGTTTCAATTGACTTTAAAGAAGTGTCCTTTTCCTTCATTTTCACTGTTCTGCAATTTCTCTACATTGTTAACTGATTTATCACCTTTTTATTTCTGAAAAACTCTTAAAATTATCTCTTAAATATTACCTGCCATCCAGTCACTATTTTCACTTTTTATTAGGTTTTCAATCTGCTTTTAACATTTCCAATTTTCTCTTTCATAATTTTTACTCTCTGCGTTCTGTGAGTTTCGCTGATTCTTCATCCTCCCGTTCACCTGTTGTCTATTTATATTTGTCTGATTTCAGTTTAATTTACTTAAGAATATATTATTTCCCTTTATAGATCCTAAGGTTGTTTTTCAAGAAAGCATGCCATTTTATCCAGTTTCCTCTTTCACTGTAAATTTCTATCCATCTTTATATGTTCAATAAATTTCAATCTGTACTTTTGCTATATAGAATAACTGAGCTATCAGATAATTTACAGTTCTTGTTGAGTTGAATCCCCTTCCATTATGTGGGTCACTCTACCTCATGTGCTTTGTTTAACCTGTAATTACTGAAGTGTCCTTGAAAGGCAATCCTGCTATGGGCTCAAGTTGTTTACCAGATACCTAACCAATCTTAATGTTCAAAATGTTGATCAACATGTCTGTGGTTGAAAAATATCTATATTATCCAGGCGTGGTGGTGCACACCTTTAATCCCAGCACTCGGGAGGCAGAGGTAGGAGGATTGCTGAGAGTTCGAGGCCACCCTGAGAATACATAGTGAATTCCAGGTCAGCATGGGCCAGAGTGGGACCCTACCTTGATAAACCAAAAAAAAAAAAAAAAAGAAAGAAAGAAAGAAAAGAAAAGAAAAAGAAAAAGAAAATATCTATACTATCATGTTGGCCATGTGCCGTCTGTGTACAGTTGAGCTTTGTGTTTGGCCACAGCTGACATTTTCTCTGCCCATGGCTACAAACAGAACATTCTTGACATCTTCTGCAGTGTTGGTGACGTTTTAAAAGTTTCCTTTGCAGGGACAAGACAGCATTTTATGGTGTGGGGATGATTGAGAGGGATGCTTCAAGCACCAACCTTTTGCTGCTAAGAGTGTTTAATATCACAATTTTCATTTTCCTGAATTCTATACATCACAGGAAACCAGACTTGTGAATTTTTACTTTCTATTCTGACAGAGATTTACTCCTGTAACTTTTAGTATTTGGAAATTATTAGCTATAGATATTTGACATATTGTTAAGCTTTTGTATGCTATTCAAAATTGATATGTAAATTAATCAGAGAACTGAGGTTCTACTCAGATTAACTTGCGATATTGTGAAAGGGATCAACAATTTGTAGTATACATCTGTTTGGTGAAGCTGAAAATAGAAATTTGAATATAACTGATCAGAATATCTTTGTCTCTAAGGTTCAATCACAACTCTAGGTTTATAGATGAATGAATAATAAAACATTCACTTAAAAGCTTACCATGTATTCATCAGCAACAATGAACAGTTCAATATACTTTTCTTTGAGGAAGCTCTGAAATTTACAAAAAGTTCAATGAAGTTTATTACCATTTTCACCTTAACGTTTATGTTGAAAACCCATAACATTTTCATTGTAAGAGATATTGAAATTACTAGTGTTGGGAGGTAAAGTAAATGAATATATTTAATAATTCTATGAAATTTTTATTTATTTATTAAAGACAGAGAGAGAGAAAGAGGTAGGTAGGTAGGGTAGGATAGATAGATAGGATAGATAGATAGAGAATGAGAATGGGCATGCCGAGGCCTCTAGCCATTGCAAACAAACTCCAGGTCCATATGACATCATGTACATCTATCTGGCATACTTGGATTCTGGGGAATCAAATCTAGATCCTTAGGTTTCTCAGGCAAGTGACTTAACTGCTAAGCTGTCTCTCCAGTGCATTCTATGATTTTTTATTAAGATGCACCATTACTATTAAAACATGTGGCTCTATATATCATGTTTTATAGTCCCTGAAGCAGCATTCCATGTTTGACTCTTTTCCTTGCTTGGATTAGTTTTTCAGCACAAATAAGAGTTATAAATGATCACAGATCTAATTGTGAATATGTAGGGATTTTACTCATTCACAAATTAAATAATTAATAACTAAGCTCTTCTAAAGATCACCAAAATCACTCTTATTGTGTACACAAACACACACACACGTATATATAGCTTAGAGCCTAAAACTAGGAGGACCTTCACATTCCTCCTACTCATCTTCCACTTTCCACACCCCTAACTTGCTTTAGTCTCAATTCCAAGGAAACTTATAAACGTTGCTAATTATAGATTTTTTCATTTTGGGAAATATCGATATCAGGAAAAAAATCTTCTAAGATTTCAGCACTGGATTGTTTGTTTATTTTCTGAGGATAAAGCTAAAAAGAATTATTCAAAGATTTGACTAACTCATTCTTTTCTGGGATATATAATTATTTATTCATTGAGTTACTCAATCAAGAAATACTTGTTAAGCACAAAATGTGCTTCAGACACTGTTGTCCGGACCATGAACGTGGGAAAAATGCGCAGTATACAAGCTAATATCCAGTGGGGATATTATATTATTATGTATATATATACATAGATACACACACAAACACACACACACACACACACACACACATATATGTGGAGAGAGAGAGACCATAAGCCATAAATATTTCTCTGTTTTGAAACCAATAGGACAATTTGCAGTTGAATGAAGAGAATAATCACTTTCTACACAGGCATCATAAAAGTTTGAATTTTAGGGCTGGAGAGATGGCTCACCCCTTCTTACAAAGACTAATGCTCCAGGTTCAATTTACCATTACCCACATAAAACCAGGTTCACAGAATGGAGCATGTGTCTGGAGTTTGTTTGCAGCAGCTGGAGGCCCTGGTACATACATTCAGACTGTCTCTTCTGTCTCTATGTGCTTGCAAATAAATACATAAAAATATTTAAAACAAGATTGACTTTTTGTTTTCAGACCATGAAGGATCAGAATTAGAGTAATACCTATATCATACTGTTTGGACTCATGTCTTATTTCAAAAAGAAGAAACAGTAAGTACTTCTCTGAAGTAAAGCATTAAAGCACTCACTTCCATTTGCCTGTCTGCCCTATATTTAGTATCCATTGGAACAGTGTTCTGGTCATCATTGAGCTCTATGCAGGAGTAGTTGACAGCATGTGACCACTGCACATTGTACTTGAACACCAAATGCTCTCCCTTGTCTGAGTGCTTCACTGGTTCAATGAGATACCGCTGATCATTTACTCTGAAGAAACCCCTGTGGACATTGGAGCACAGTATTATTCAAGGTGTTATTTTATTGATTTCAGCTTTTCAAGAAAGAACAACTACAAGGTCAGGACCATTTGAGCATATATGTACTGTAGAGAAATCAGATGACATGCAGACCTGAATCAGTAACTTCCTAAAGATCTGGACTGTCTGATTTCTGCATTAACTATAGGTAGAGTAGCAATTCCTACCAGTGGCTGCATCAGAGGGTTTGCAGAAACTCACTGAATTTCCTTGCCTAGCATGCATTAATCGTAGAGCAAGTTATGAAACAAACACTACTGTAGTGTAATTTTGTAGAAAAAGTTCTGTATCATTCTTGGAAAAGCTAGGAGCTACTCAAGGAAAAGTACTTATAATGTAAAACAGAAGAACTTATTTTTCCTTCTACCTTCCATTTCCTGACAACCCCAATTTTGTCTGATATCTACAGAGAATTATGAGCTTGATCTCTGACTTCTTACTTTCAAGAGACAAAGAAACAACCTGACAGTCACAATCAAAATGACTAAAGTGCAGTGTGGTAGGAATTCATAGATCTCACAGCTACGCGACCTGAGCTGTGCAGTCTGTAGTTCAATATTTACAGCATGTTTCTGATTTCAGCATCTGACCTTTAATGTGAGATGCACACTAGGTGATGTCTGGGAATCCTCCAGGCTCTGAATGCCTTGATCATACGCTACAAAGCTTTTCTTGCTGAGGGCTATGTATCACACATCTTCATGTTAGACATGAACCTAAATCACAGGCTAGAGTCCATACTCATTGCGGAAAACACACGACACCTTTTCTATATACCAGTGTTAATGAAAAGAAACAAGTCAATAGATAGTTTAAAATCTATGGTAAAAGTGGCAAAGGAAACAGGAAGACACCCCACTTTACCTCAGACCACTGCATGTGCTGATACTGGCAGCTGAGTCAGGATCATGTATGATGGAGCCTTGGTAGAAGCAGTGATCCTAAAATAGAATAGTAATTCATATAAATATTGTGGGCTGGAGACAGAGCTCAGTGGTTAAAGGTGCTGTAAGCCTGGAGGCCTGAGTTCAATTCCCCATAAGCACATAAAGCCAGATGTACAAAATTGCACATGCATCTGGTGTTTGTTTGCAGTGGCAAGAGTTGCTGGTGCACAATTCTCTCCCTCTCCCTCTCATCATAAACAAATAAGAATATTTAAAATGTTAAAGTATAAATACTGATACTACATAAATATTAATGTTTATGCATTTCCTATTCAGAATAACCAGCATTCCATTGATAAGTTCCATGTTTTCCCATTCTTTCTTCTGTGACATTCACTTAAAATATTTGAATATATATATATACACGGATTTTTCTATTCTGTTATGGCACCAGTTTATGTCATGACATTTTATATTAAAATGTGACTTCTTTAATCCATCTTCATATCTCTGTCAGACATACCATCTTGTGCTAATACTGTCATTTCCCCAGTTGCCTATGAAATCAAGCCAAGACTCAAATCAGATCTTGTTCTCCAATGAGTTTCCATCACACCCTTCTCTCCTGCCACTCTGCTTCAATCATGTCAACATCTTTATTACTCCTGCTTGCCTTGGTCATAGCAAACCCATCTGATAATTATTCTGACCATTATTTCCATCTGTTCAATATCCTGCTTTGGGATGATACTTCCCACCTTCCTCCAGGGACCTCACACTTTCACATGATCATACTCACTCTACATAAGAGAGTGCTTCCCAGTTTCCCTCTTCCCTGTTATTCAAGATGGCATGGTGACTTGGGTTTAACAAAAGTTGGCAATTGCTTTAAATAAAAGAAATAGATTTTTTAAAGTATACTTATGATCAGAGGCAGTAGTGTACTTGGTTAGAAGGCTGAAGAAGGCATTCTCTAAAAGGGGAATGAATATAAAAGTAGAATCTATACCCACTAGGACAATATTAATTATCAACACAGAGATTAATTTGTAGAATTAAGAAGACACCACATGTTCATGTATCAGAAGGGTCAGGTAAGGGCTGCAAATCAATCAAGGGTCAATTTGATGTTGAGTTTTTAAAGTTATTTCATATGCCTAAATTTTATCTTTTTAACTAATAATCCCATCAGGGTATGTTATATTTATGCAAGGTCATGTTTCACCTTTATACTTAATGTCACCAGGAATGCAGTGAAATATGCTTAATAAAAAATACACTGCACTAAAAAAATACACTGCACTATTTTGCTAGCTATAAAGTGATGTTTTTCTATGGTGCAAAGGGTCCTATTTTCTGTTCTATCACCATTCAGTAAGAGTAGTAAATTAAGTACTAAATCCAATATAGCTCCTTTGGAGCAGTTTTTAAACTTTGAATCATAATTTAAAATCTCATTGAAATACAGAAGAGACAAGAAAGGTTTCATGAGATACCATGATCTGAGGATGCTTGGTGAGAGCTTCTCCCTTTAGTGTATAGTATGTTTCACTGTAATTTGAGGCTAGGAACTCCCTGAAAAGAGAAACAATAAGAAAGGATTTTATAATTACAAAAAATTGACATGAAGATATGATAAAAAATAACAATGTATTTGTTAATAATATCTCCAAAACTGATATACAAGACAAAACAAAATCCTAATGGAAATGGAAAACATATTTGAAAATAAATGATAAAAGTATACCAAGATTAATATCTGGAATTACTATAGCTTTGAATGATTTAATTACTTAAAACATTAGCATTTTTATAAGAAAGGTAAACGCTAAATAAATAGTATAGGTTAGATGAGTTCTACTATGAAGGAATCAGAAAACAAATAGAAATAACTATGCTAAGTTCATTATATTAAAATATCAACAAACTATTAAACTTCTGGGGAGGGGGGAAGAATACAAATTACAAATATCAGAAATTACAGAGTGGTTACTAAAGACACTGTTGGATGTTCAAAGTAGTAAGAGAGGACGGAAGAGATGGATCAGAGGTTAAGGAGCATGCCCGAAAAGCCCAAGTACCCATTTTTGATTCCCCAGTACCCATGTAAAGCCAGATGCACAAGGTAGCACATGTACTGAAGTTTGTTTGAAGAGGTTAGAGGCCCTAGTGAGCCCACTCACTCTTTTCTCTCTCTCTCTTTCTCTTTCTCTCCCTCTCTCACACACACCATCTTATCTCTCCTAAACAAATAAATAAAATACTTTTAAACATAGTAAGAAAATACTAATGTTAAAATTCCAAAATGTAGAATACAAAAATACTAAAAATGAGAAAGCTTAGATAAAATAGGAATTTTCATAAAAAGTTTATCTTAAAACACACAAGTGAAATTTAAAATTTGAATAACCCAAATATGTAAAAAAATGTCTTTAAAGCACATAGTTTCACTTGTAAATTCTTTTTAAAAAGAAGTAACATCTTTTACAAAATATAAGAGAAGACTTTCCAAATAATTTTTTTTTCTTTTGGTTTTTCGAGGTAGGGTCTCACTCTAGCCCAGGCTGACCTGGAATTCACTATGGAGTCTCAGGGTGACCTCGAACTCATGGCGATCTTCCTACCTCTGCCTCCTGAGTGCTGGGATTAAAGGCATGTGCCACCACGCCCGGCTTTTCCAAACAATTTTATGAGCCCATTAGCAAACAAAAATCTAACAGACTTCTTAAGATCCTGTCATACCAGCTATAACAGTTTCAGAACTAAGATATTATTGTTGAATAATATTTTAAATTAAAGTGTATTAAACAAATGGAGTTTTAACCTAGAGATGCAAGGATGCTTTAACATTGAAAATTGGTAACTGTAAATCACGTTGTGGACATTTCAGTGAATGAAACCAAAATAATTCCAACATCTTTCCCATGAAACTTTCTAAATCTAATAACATAGAAATTATATACCTAAAGGTATGAAATAAATGGTGCTACAATATGAATCCTATTATGACACCAACTAGATCTTTCCAAATTGATTTATTGATTAAATGAAATTCAAACATAAAATTCAGTACATGTTCTCTAAAATTGAGAAGGGGGTTCTAAATTTATAGAGAAATACATTGTGGCCCTGGACAAGTTATTGTTTTTAATGCATATGGTTCTTATGGACATTATAAGATATGGGAAATAGTATTGAAGAAAAGCACATAGAAAGTGTTCAGTAAATAGTCCCTTTCTACTGAGAATGTCCAATGACTCAGAAAATATTCACTTATCAATGTTCTTCATCGAGAGACTAATGAAACTCAAAACTTCCAACTACCCAAGTAGGGAGCAATTCAGGAACTAGAGAAGAGCATCTTTAAGCTGGTGCTATGCATTAGGTTCATTTTGAAGAGGAAGAATTCACACACAGATAGCAATGGTATAAAGCACTCACTTTACTTGCATTTAATACAAAACCTGGGGTACCATAGTCACATACATATATAAGATATGAAATCACAGTATAATTTACATTAATCTAAATGAGGTGCTTTTATAAAAGCCTATAATCCCAGAATTCTTCAGATGGATCCAGGAGGATTGGGAGTTATAGGTCATCCTTAACTACATAGTAAGTTTGAGGTTACCATGTGATATATGTAACCATGATTCTCCCCCCCCCTCTCTCTTTCACACACACCCATACAAACACATGGGCACTTACCTTGATTTCAAAAGGTGAAGAAGTAAGGTTTTTCCACCTAGGTTTATTTCATACAGCAATTCTTCTTCATACCCCTCCTGTAAAAGAATTTCTGCCTTGTGACTTCTGCACATTTCACTAGTGCAGGGGAGGTTACATACTTACGGCTCTCTAGAGTCCTATCAGGGAAGAAATACTGACAAAAGTCAACTTAAAGAGAGCCAATTTCATAAGGAAGATTTTATACTTTATTTTTAATTAAAAATTTCAAAGAACTCTTTTTTTGTAATAAAATGAAACTGCGTACTTCTCACCAGCGAAGGATACACAAGTTATGTAATGTTAATACATAACCTCTTCCAGTCCTCAGGGCTTCTGTACATGTATTTTTAAGACAACAAAACAACTTTATAACTTTGTGTATATTCTCCATTTTCATAAATTAGCATTATGTATTCTTGTAAATGTTCTCTTATGTAAGTGAAACTTTATTTGTATAATCTACGTGAATTATCAAAAATTTGGTTTGCAAGGTTCACTGTAGTTGGGATTATATTAGCAAGATCATATACAAATATTAGGGTTTTTATAAATATTGACAAGATATTCTCACGAAAGAGAGTACAAAGTTAGGAACTCCACCAGCACAATGTATGGCAGTGTCCAGTTGAATATTCCAGCAGTAATATCTACTCCTGTTATGTTGCCTTCTTACCATCTGTAGAAACCATCACTAAAGGATAACAAAATTCTAACTTGTAATAGATTGCTTTCTTTGATAACTATTGGTCCTATTTTCTTATATATTTATTTATACTTTAAAAAAGTATTTTATTTGTTTGAGAGAGAGAGCAAAAGAGGCAGAGGGAGGGAGGGAGAGAGAGAGAGAGAGAGAGAGAGATAATGAATGGTGCATCAGGGCCTCTAGCCACTGCAAACAAACTCCAGACACATGTGCTACCTTGTCCATGTGGCTCACATGGGTAACTGGGGAATCAAACCTGGGTCCTTAGGCTTCGCAGCCAAGTGCCTTAATTGCTAAGCCATCTCTCCAGCCCTATTTATACTTTTCATATGAATTTCTGATTCACCATATTTATTGTGTTTTATATCTTTGTGATTTATATTTTTCACTTTGTGATTTATATATTTTTTTAATAATTTAAGGCTCAAATTTATTGGTCATGTGTGCATTCATTTTCTGTTATTTGTTTCTTTGACAAAACTTATTTCAAGCTTAATGATAACAAAAAAAAAATCCAGTAATGCACAAGATGCAGTTCCCTGCCCCACAGAAGCCCTAACTGGCAAAGAAGAAAGCCAGACAGCTAAGTAATTGGGTAGGAAAAGCCTCATCAATGGAGAAACTCATGTACTATGCCAGTGATGTAGAAAGGAGGACTGAAGGAAGCATCACACACAAAGGCCCAAAAGTAGGAAAGAGATGAGGACATTTGAGAGAAGTTCAACGTGGCTGGAAAACCAAATGTGCGTACAAGTGAGAGGGAAAGGTAGGAGAGGAGCTCACTTACACACCGCCTAGTAAGCGGAGGATGTAGACCCCTGAAGAAGGGAGAGGAGCAGAGTCTAGGCAGAAACTTGCTGAGGGAGGTATGATAAAGGCTTATATCATGTGGCTAATGGGTCTGTAAAAATCAGTACTGTAGATAAAGAAACCACAGAAAGCTGCTGATAGAAGGCAGACGATGGGCTGGAGAGATAGCTTAGCATTTAAGGCACTTGCCTATAAAGCCTATGGGCTCATGTTTGACTCTCCAGGTCCCACATAAGCCATGCGCACAAGGCGATGCAAGCATGCAAGGTCGCACAGGCACACAAGGTGGCACACATGTCTGGAGTTTGATTTCAGTGTCTGGAGGCCCTGGCATGCCAATTCTCTCCCTCTCCCCCGCCCCCTTGTCTCTCTCTCTCTCTCTCTCTCTCTCTCTCTCGTCTCTTAAAAAAGCCAGTCTGTTGGGCTTGCCTCAAAAAAATGTAGATTATTTGAGCCAAGAAATAAAGAGGGGTAGGTAATTTGAAAAAGTATTTATACACTAGAATCTAAAAGTCTTGGCCAGAGCTTGATGGCCAAGGAAGTAAATAAGAACAGTGTAGAGTGGTCCTAGGGTTGTGCTATGTTTTATTTATTTAATTCTGCCACTAAAATAAGGAAGATATGAAGAGAGGCAGCTGGCAGGCAGTGGGGTAGGGAGGTGTTAAATGTGGGGTGTGAGTAGTTAGGATTTTATTGATTGTAAGGTTCAGCAGAAGGGGAATAGGGAGAGTAGTCAAGAAAAGGCAATAGGAGGGGATTGTGATTAACATACATTATATACATGTAGAAGAATTCTCAACAAAAGTTTAAATATAAGACATAATTCACACATGGGACTATAGGAAACAAGGTGTCCAATCAGATAGGAGGGAAAGAGTCAAATATTTCATTATGAGTTATGTATGTAGACATTTTTGTAGGAATGGGATTTTTTCCCATGTTTTAATATTAGATAAGGATTTTGTATTAACTAATATTAAGAAATTCATGTTAATATTGTACGAAAATGTTTTAATCTTATAATTAATATCTTTAATGATAATTTAATTTGTATTTTGCAATATTTTAAGATTTATAGTGTACTTGGAAAGACAGTACTCTGTTCTCATTCACTTTGCATGCAAGCACCTTATATTGGTAAGGAACACTTGTCAAAGATAATAAACCCAGATTGACATTATTAACTGATGTCCATATTTATATTTCCATACCTTTATCTAAAGTCGTGTCACTCTTCCATGAGCCCATCCTCCTAGTGCCATGTTATTTTATTTGTCATGTCTCCTAGGGTTTTGCAAGCCTTGAACAGTTTCCCAGACATTCCTTACCTTTGGATGATTTTGACATCTTTGCAGTGGATGTATCAGATTTATTATAGGACCCCTCTCAAGTTTTTAGAATAGTTTTCTTGTGGTGAAATTACAGTTAGGGTTTCTAGGGCAAAGGCCACTAAAGATGGTACCATTTTATCCTATCAAGGATCCAGATTGTCAGCATGACTTCCGGTGGATGCTGCTGACCTTGGTTTTCAGACTGAGGTCACGCTTGCTGACTTTTCTCTGAAACATAACCCTTCTCCCCTTCCATACTATAACACAAAGCCATAATGTGCAGCCCACAGTCCAGGGATTCCTGCTCCCTTCTTGGAGAAGGGAGGCTCTCCATATGTCATTTGATTCTTCCTTAGTGGTTATTTGCCTAGCCTCCTGTAGTTATTTATTTATTCACTCATCTATTTATCAGCATCTGCTCAGGATCCTAATGGATATTTTATATTATAGTATGCAACCACATTATTTTGTTCTTTGCAAATTGTCCAGCTTTGGCTCTTGAGAGCTCTATCATTTGGGTCCTGAGTTCTTGTGGCATGCCCCCATCAATGTGGGTTTGGAATTTGGTGCTAGCTTTCGTCTGGGGCATGTTCTAGCACTTCAATAGGCAGTAGGTTCATCCTGTGTATTTTGTCCCACAGTCCAGGGTAATCTTAGGCATTCATAAAGGAATGTCTATTACCAGCCTTGACTAGGTCTTATTCAATTACTCCACCTCAGCACAACGGGTGCTAGGAAGCTGGTTTTTCACCTTGGTTCTACCACAGTGTTAAAACACATAAATAATTAAAAGATGAAAAAAGAGTTCTAGACCACGAGAAGCATTCTTTTGTAAAGAAACTTAAATGGAGACAAATGGCAAGACATTATTTCCAATTGAGAGAGGTGGTATCATGAGAAAGAGGTCTCCATGGGAGGAAGCAGAAATGCATCTTATGACTAAGAAACTTGACAAATGAGAGACTAAAAATCTGTTGAAATGGGAGATGGAAGAAATTGCAGGGAAAGGTTTGTACTTGCGCAGTTGCTGGGCCAGAATACGTCAGTGTTTTCAAAGAGTCAAGCTTAAAACCTAAGATATAAAATGCAGGCATCTAATGATAGACATCTAAGAACACTCATATCTAAGATCTTTAATAACTATGGAAACTGAATTGATTTTTATGTGTGTTCCCTGTTCTGTACGTTATCTACTTTCTATGAAAAATACCCATTACTTTTGAACAGAAGATTTTAGATATTTTTAATTTTTATCACCTGAATGAAAACCTTTGTAAGACTAAACAGAAAGCTGCCCTCTTTGGGTTATAGGACCTATAAAAAAGTAAGTCTGCCAGGAAATCTGGGATAGGAAAACAAAGACTCCAGGTAATATTTTGGGGGTATCAGGTTAGAACATAGGAGGCTGCTTGGTTTAGACCAGCCTGGCAAGCTGTTGATGACATTCCCACTCAAACTTAAAGATTGAAAAAAAAAACCCTCCCCCAGTGCCCAAGTTTCCCTTCTTTTTGTTTGCTAAACCATGAGCCCAAGCTGTAAGCCAAGTGAGAGTCCTCTGAAAAACTGAGACTTCTCTCCCAACTTTTACTCCTGCTTGGAGCCAGAGACAACTTTCTGCATGCCTGAGCAATCATTAAGTGGTATGCACTTAGTCAAAACTTTTACCAGTACATCAAAATTATGTTCTTGTCCAAGATCACGCTTATGCTTCAGAGTAAGCTTTCTGGGATGAACGAGTTCTTGGCTCTGCACTCCAAGGATCATCTTTTCTGAAAGGAAACAAGCAGAAAATCCATAAATCCGTGTGATACTAACATCTATTTACAAACCATGCACCAAGGGGTCTATTCGCATACAGTCTATGTGCTTTACATTAAGAGCCATGCACTCATATTTTTTTCATTTTATTGGCAAAGAGATTAAGGTACCCATTTCTAGATTAGGAATATGTCAGCTAAATTGAAAAGAGATGAGTTCATTTGCAGTGGATAGAGGTCTTGTTGCATCCATCCTCTCTCTTTCTCTCTCTCAAGAAAATAAATAGATAAATAAAACTATTTTAACTTTAAGAATTTTTAAATTTTTTGTTCACTTTTATTTATTTATTTGAGAATGACAGAAAGAGAAAGAGGGAGACAGAAAGAGCATTCCAGGGCCTCCAGCCACTGCAAACGAACTCCAGACATGTGCGCCCCCTTGTGCATCTGGCTAACGAGGGTCCTGGGGACTCAAGCTTCGAACGGGGTTCCTTAAGCTTCACTGGCAAGCACTTAATCACTAAGTTATCTCTCCAGCCCTTAACCGCTTTTTAAAATGTTTGTATATTTTTATTTATTTATTTGAGAGAGAGAGAGAGAGAGAGAGAGAGAGAGAGAGAAGAGAGAGTGTCCATGTGTGTGAGAGAGAATGGGCACACCAGGGCTTCTAACCACTGCAAAGGAACTCCAGAATAATGTGCTGCCTTGTGCATTTGGTTTATGTGGGTCCTGGGGAATGAAACCTGAGTCCTTCAGCTTTGCAGGCAAGAGCCCTTAACCACTGAGCCGTTCCCTCCAACCTATAAACTATTTTTAAAAATGAATAAATAGAGCTGGAGAGATTGCTCTTTGGTTAAGGCACTTGCCTGCAAAGCCTAATGACCTGAGTTTGATTCCCCTGTACCCATGTAAAAAAATGCACAAAATGGCATATGTATCTGGAGTTCGTTTACAGCAGTTAGAGGCCCTGGCATGCCCATTCTCTGTCTGTCTCTCTTCTATCTCTCTCTGCTTAGAAATAAGTGAGTAAAAAGTTTAAAATAATAAATAGGATTGGAAAGATGGCTCAGCTGTTAAGGTGCTCGCCTGCAAAGCCAAATGACTCAGGTTCAATTCCCCAGGACCCACGTAAGCCAGATGCATAAGGTGGTGCATGCGTCTGGAGCTCATTTGTAGTGGCTGGAGGCCCTGGTGTGCCCATTTTCTCACTCTCTCTATTTGCCTCTCTTTCCCTCTTTCCTTTCTTTCCCTCTCTCCCAAATAAATAAATAAGAAGAAAGGGGAGGCATATGTATATGTGAGTTCCTTGGTTATTTTCTCCTGGTTCTGAATTTAACACTTTTGTTATTATTTTTTTTTCTCTGAGTGCTTGTCTCTAGATTCTACCTTCTGTCAAAGCCTACAGAGGAATGACCTGTTTCAATGCGGATTGCCATCATTATTTTCTGTCAGGGATATTTTCTTCTGAAATCTTAACTTACGCAGATAAGTACAAAACTGCCACTTTTCAGGCAGTCTTAGGATTCACAGGTTTATTAGCTGGGTGGCCATGGCAGCATATATATCGTCTCTGACCTGCAAATATTACACTCATTTTCCTTTTCCGTAAAAAAGATAGTAATATAGGGTCTTAAACATTCTAACACATAAAGTAGTTAAATAGCTATCACAGTGCCTATAGACACTATAGATATCTAGTAAATGCTCACTTATTCTGCATTACTGTCAATGTTTAAGAGTGACATGGAATTTGTAGAATAATTTAATTTTATGATGAGCTTTAATTTAGCCCAATCCCCACACTGTATTCTCAACAAAATCACCAATGCAGTTATGTTTTTTTTTTATCATTTATAAATGAAATATCGTGAAAAATGAGTCATTACCTCATAGTAGGATCAGAAAACCATGGTAAAAAGAATAACACCTACCTTTGATGTGAGAAATGAGGAAAGTCATCAAAATTATACCCAAGAGAAACATTCTGTATGGTCTGGCCAAGTAGGAGAACAGACGTCTGAGGAAGACTGGGTGCAGCTCTCTCTGCCCTTCCTCCCACTGCTAGGATGCAGGACCCAGCAGATAGATGAGAAGTTTTGATCTGATACCAGGAAGTTGCTAGATCTAGTTACACAAGTTTTTCAGGCCTTGAGGCTAAAAACTCAGGGTTTGGACGACATGTACTAATGAAAGCAACCGTTGAGATGGTGGGAGCAGAGGTGGAATTGGCATAGATTTATTCTTTGTTTCTATGGTTGTGGCTATATTAAAAATGAGAAGGCCTAGAATGTCTTAGAAAAATAACTGAAAGATATTTATATGCCCTTTTATTGAAGAAGGTGAAACCTTTCCTTTGTAAATCATGTGGGGGGAAAAAATAACATACAGGAACACTGACAAAATAAACAAGACAGGAATATTAAAAATATTTTACAAATCACATGTGAATTAAAAATAAAAGTCAAAACTCTAGAAATGTATGTAGGATAATAGCAAAAAGTTGGAA
This sequence comes from Dipus sagitta, assembly GCA_036346955.1. Taxonomy (NCBI): domain Eukaryota; kingdom Metazoa; phylum Chordata; class Mammalia; order Rodentia; family Dipodidae; genus Dipus; species Dipus sagitta. Next base: position 16,644,508 of record CM070783.1, read on the forward strand.
TAAGAAGCCTTATGATATAGCACTGTTTCAAATTAACACAAAAGAGAAGATGCTGAAAGATGTATGATTGGCTGGCATTAAACCTGTCTAAATCCCCATGTTCCCTTGAGCCAAAGCCACCCTTTTTGTGCATTTGAGACTCTGTCTCCTTCTCCATTCACATTTTCTTTCTAATATTCCCTCAAACTAAAGGAATCAATATCAGCTGAGGGCTTCTTTGATATCTAAACAAACTTACCGCACCCCTTTTGGAAAATTCCTGTCCTCCATCTGATATGGCCCTTTCTCCCCTTGCTCCTACTATCTGCTTCTCTCCCTCCCTCAACCATCTCTTTTCATCAACTTCCCACAAGATTGACTTCAACTTCTGATGACAGTTTTCTACTGACTCAAGTTGACACATTGCCATCTCGTCATCTTCCTTTGTTACAGTCCCAGCTGACTATTATCTCCAGAAAGTTCACCACTTCTGTCAGTGGATATTTTTGTTCCTTATCTAGTTCTTTCAGTCGTACTTGGCATTGCTGCTTACATGGTAGCCCTGGAAAGGTTCTACTTAGCTTTCTTAGCATAACACTTATCTTTTCCTTATCTCTCTAGCAGTTGATAAGCACATCTTTTTCTACTCAGCATCTGAATTTTGGAGTTCCTCAAGGTGTTATCCTGTATCATCTTTTTTTCTTTTTTTGTTTCTTTGCTCCCCAAACCATCTCCAGTTATGGATTAATTATCTCCATGCTGTATACCATATTCATATTTCCAGCCAACCTTCCTTTTATGATTTGTGTGTGTGTGTGTGAACAAGCCTGTGTCTGGGTGTGCACAAGCCACCATGTGAGTACAGAGGTCAGAGGAAAACGTTGGATACCAGCCTTCACCTTTGACCTTGTTTTGAGACAAGGTCTCTCATTGTCTGCAGACATTTGTGATGTTCTCTTGTTATTGTCTCCCGTCTCACCAGAGACATACTGGGATTACAGATACCTGCTGCAGCATCTGACTTCCAAAATGCCTTTGGGGGATCTGAACCCAGATACTCATGCTATCCACTGAACCATTCCCCCAGCCCACCAAACCAACTTTCTATTCAGCCTCTTCACTGGAAGAACCTGACATTAACCCGGTAAGCTCACTGCTATGAAGACTTGAATCCCTATTTCACCCAACTTGCCCTGCCTCAGCGACCCTGCCATGCAGTCAGCATTGTAGTTCTGGAAGTCAGTGCCATCACCGCGTCCTGCGTCGTCCGCTACTCAGTGGGCTTGTTTCACTTCCCAAAAGTTTCGCATCTTATTTTCTCCAGTTCATCCTAATCCAAGAAAATGTAGACTCTTCAGCCACATGGTCAAAAGTGTGATCTTTCCAAAATGTAATTCTGACTATGTGGGCAGGGGGTGGGCAGATAAAGATGTTTTAACAGGCTTACATAGGGGCTAAGGCAAAAATCCACACCACGTTAAATCCCTCAAAGTTCACAGCAGCTTTCTGTGTTTAGTAAGATCCCTCAAATGCGGAAAGTTCTTTTGTTTTTCAAGGGAGAGAGCATGAAAAAGATTTCCATATCAAAGGAACTTTGTGCAGTCCAAAGATTAGCTAACATTAGATCTCAGAGAAAATTAAGAAATATTAGGACATTTTTGTTCCCTGTTTATTTCTGTGCCTGTGACACAGTGTCTCCCCGAGGGCACTCCCATGGCCTTCCCAGAGCTCAAGCAGCTTCCTGAAGAGTGCAGAGGTTGTAGATTCTTGTCTCCATTGCCTATGGTTTGAGCTTTTTACAAACTCTTTAACCACAGCCATTTACCCAAAAGGCCTCTGGGTTTTCCTCAGAAAGTGCCTTCTTTCTGCCTTGATCTTTCTCATAACACACATGCTGCTGAAGTTCTGCCCTGTTGGGTTTCAACTCTCTCTTTTCTTTTCTTCTCTCTTCCCTTCCTTTCCCTTTCTTTTCTTCTCTCCTCTAAGTTGCTGATTTGGAGAATATCCCTCACCCCTAGACCTTCTTAAGAGGTTAAAGGAGGATATTCACAGTGCTGGATTTCCAAGAATAACAAGTGATAAAATATATTTCTGGGGCTGGGGAGATGGCTCAGTGGCTAACAATATTTGCTGCTCAAGCACAGGAACCTGAGTTCGAGCCCCACAACCCACATAAAAAGCCAGGCAAGGTTTCCCATGCCTGTAACAGAAGTGCTGGGAAGCAGAGACAGTTAGATCCCTGGGGCTCATTGGTCATTGGTGGTCTAGTCTACTTGATAGGTTCTAGGCCAATGAAAGGTCCTGTTTCAGAAAATAAAAGGTAGAGGGCATGTGAGGAAAGACAGCTGTGGTTATACACTGGCCTCCACATACTTAAGCACACATGCACACCCGCATACATGAATGCAAACACAAACATTAAAAGTAATAAAGAAAAACACCAAAGAATGTTCCAATTCTGTTAAGTGAATGAAGAGAATGGAATGAAAAGTGTTATTCAAATTTTAACACTTGTGGCGATACCTTCCTATGAAAAAAGCTAAAATAAGAGCCGGGCGTGGTGGTGCACACCTTTAATCCCAGCACTCGGGAGGCAGAGGTAGGAGGATCGCTGTGAGTTCAAGGCCACCCTGAGAATACAGAGTGAATTCCAGGTCAGCCTGGGCTAGAGCGAGACCCTACCTTGAAAAACAAACAAACAAACAAACAAAGCTAAAATAAAAATTAAGTCAAGAAAACAATTTTGAGCTGGGAGCATGGCCTAGTTGAGAAAGTGTTTGCCACACAAGCATGCAGACCACAGTTCAGATTCTTAGCACACATGTAAGACGTGGGGATGTTAGTGTGCTTCTGTATTCCCGGGTCTAGGGAAACAGAGACAGAAGGATACCTAGGCCTTGCTGGCTAGCAAGTCTAGCCAGATCAGTGAGGTTTGGGTTCTGTAAGAGAAATTATCTCAAAAAGCGAGGTGGAGAGAGATCTTGGTGAAGACATACAACATCAATTCTGCCTTCCATTTGCATATATACATGCTGACATGCACACACACACACACTCATATACATACATATGACACATATGTAGACATACAAAGTAAATAACAAAAATTAAAGCAATGCTTTTTGCAATAGCTGCAAGTAAATGGGGTTGGAAAAGGAAAACCCAGGGAATAAATTTAATCAAAGAAGTGCCAAACCTCTACAGTAGACTCTATACAACATGGATGGTCTCGTCAGTAAACGAAGAAGGAAAATGGGACATCTACAGACAGAATTAGTGTAGACTGCTACCTCTCATCACATAGAAAACTCAACCTCAGATGAATCAAAGGCTTAAACATATGACCCAAAACTATGAAATTACTAGCAGAAAACTAGGGCAAATGCTCCAGAACAGTGATTGTCAAGGACTGTTTTTTTTTTTTTTTTTTTTTTTTTTTTTTCTGATAAATCCCAAAAGCACAGGAAACTAAAGCAAAACTAGACAGATGAGATTTTATAAACTTATGAAGTTTATAAAAAACAACCTACAGAATGGGAGAAAACATTTTTGTCGTGTTCCTATTAGATTTTAAAAGAAATGTAAAGTATTCCAGTTCCACATTAATGAAAAGCAGCCTGTAATTGTCTGCAGGTACCGGAGCCAATCTCAGCTTATTAAGTTTTAAATACACGGAAAAGAACACTGCATTCAAAAGTGGGAGCTGTGTGTTCTCCTGTAACTAATTATCTACCTTTGAAGCAAGACACTTATGTCTCTGGGCCATAATGCCTTATTTATAAATAGAGATTGTCAAAAGGTTGGCCTTGTAGAGCTTGGTGACATCAAAAAGGCTATTCCCATACTTTCACTGTTTTTTTGCTTCTACCAGACCTTCTTTATGTTTTAATTTATTAAAAAATTATTCTTTATGCATGAGTATGTGTGTGGCATGCGTGCTTGTATCTGCATTTTTATACATGTGAAGGCAGATTGCACATATATTGCCCCTGCATGTAGAGGCTGGAGGTCAGCGTGGGGTGTCTTCCTTGATCATTCTTCATTTTATTTTTTAATACATGGTCTCTCATTGAACATAGAGCTCACCAATTTGACTACCCTTGCTGGCCTCCTGACCCACCTCCCTGGCACTACATTGCATGCACACATTGCCATATCAAGCTTTTATGTGGATTCCGGGGGGTTGAAGTCAAGTCTTCATACTTGTATGTCAATCACTTATCACCTGAGCCATCTCCTCAGCCCAATCTTCTTTATTTTAGGCAGGAACGTTCACTTGGAAATGAAAAGTAAAATATCACGAAAGGGGGAGCTTTCATTGTCACATTTTCCATTTAATTAATGGAAACTCCAATTAGAATTCACGGAGAATGTCAGTTTAAAATGCATTAGAAAGTATAAAAATGAAGATACTGGCCTGGAGGGATGGCTTACCAGTTAAGGCACTTTGCCTGCAAAGCCAAACACCATCGGTTCGATTCCCCAGGACCCACGTAAGCCAGATGCACAAGGGGGCGCATGCATCTGGAGTATATTTGCGGTGGCTGGAGGCCTTGGCGCACCCATTCTCTCTCTCCTTCTCTCTGTCTCTTTCTTGCTCTCAAATAAATAAATAAAAATAAAGTTTTTAAAAAATGAAGATACTTGGTTGCCTGGGTGAGCAGTGTCCTTGCTGGGGAATGACAGAGCTGTGGTCATAGTGTGAAAAACCTCACGTCTTAATCCTAGGAACCCTATTATTAGTAGCACTGGACAGATTACTTAAAATTTTAGAGTTTAAATTCACTGTTGTCAAGTAATGATAACAGCAATTTTCACAGGGCTATTGTGTGAGATGATAATATATAACACATACATATGTACCTAAGGAAGCATATTCAAAATTTGTCAAAGGGTTGAAACTACGTTGCTCTATCAGTTGCATTCTATTTCATTACAGCTTTAAGAAACACATGAAATTTAAAAAAACCAAACTGGTTTAGGTAGCAGACTGAGAGATGGTCATGACAGTGAGCAAATTGTGGTATAATTATACATTCCTCTGCTGGATGAACATGCCCAGGTGATGACGACATCCATGCTTCTGCTTCTAATCCCCACATTTCTAAAAGAACATCTTCTCGTCCACACTAAATCTCCCAAATACTTTCACAAATATCTAGCTTTCTTCCTACTTACTGAAACATAGAGACAGAGCAGAGCTTCTCCAAGGTCCTGCTAGGACATCTTTTCATCTTTTTGACTCAGACCAGGCTATCTGATGATGCCACAGTGACTATGAATGAATGGTCTGGATCCCAGTGAATACAAGCATCTACATTAGATTCCCAGCTCCTCTCTTCTATGAAAGACCATCACCACATCAGTCAGACTGTCTTTCATCTACCCTTCCTTCTTTGACCTGGAGCATGTCCACTGGCCCAACTGAAAGTACATTTTATTTCATCTTTAAAGACTTTATCGTTGTTCTCTTGAGTTTATATACTCTCCCAGAAGCATTAAGTACTTACAAAATATTCTGAGTTAAGAATATTCAGACCGGGCTGGAGAGGTGGCTTAGCGGTTAAGCGCTTGCCTGTGAAGCCTAAGGACCCCAGTTCGAGGCTCAATTCCCCAGGACCCACGTTAGCCAGATGCACAAGGGGGCGCACGCGTCTGGAGTTCGTTTGCAGTGGCTGGAAGCCCTGGCGCGCCCATTCTCTCTCTCTCTCTCTCTGCCTCTTTCTCTCTCTCTGTCTGTCGCTCTCAAATAAAAATAAAAATAACAAAAAAAAAATTAAAAAAAAAGAAATAGGGAGAGGTGTACCACTCCCACATGAAAAAAAAAAGAATATTCAGACCCATTCTCTCTTTAATATACTTTCTCAGATTTTGTCATCATTACTCTATTAAACCACCTCAGCACCAAGGCTTTTAAGTTGAACAATGCTATCTTAGTGGCCCTGAGTTCATTCAATGTTTCAGTCATGTGAGATTTATTAGTGAAATTTTCCATTTCCTTGCTCCTTACTGTCCTCCATTCCTCCTTTTCTCCTTCCTTTCTCTCTCTCTCTCTCTTTCTTTCGTTTGTATTTTTCCTGATCTACAGGCCAGCCTTTTCTCCATCATTAGTTTTTCCTTCTCTCTACTTACTTTTCTTCATTCACCCAAACTTTAAACATTGGAGGAGTCCCAGACTTCAACTTTCAATTCCCTCATTATTGTCTCTTTTGTCTATACTAATTTCTTAATGGAATCATGCTAATTGCACATCTTCAAATTATTGCTGTTGATTTCCATATTTATTCTGAAATTTCTATAACTTCACTTCTTAGTTCATTAAATTCAATTTAATGTCTAATAAATAACCCAAGTTTAATATATACAGGAACCAAATGCATGATCTTATTCCCCAAGATTCTTCCTCAGGGAAATGATAATACTGTCTGTCAGCATAGATATTCCAGCCAGAGACACTGACATTGTTCTTTCTTGCATGCCCCACACACGATCTCTGAGTAGATGCTACTGTCTTGTGTCTCTCACACGATTTCTGAGTAGATCCTACTGTCTCATCTTTCAGAATACACTCACAACCTAAGCATTCCTGACTCTTCCACTGCTAACACTCTGACAAAATTCATCATCATCACGCAGAATTTTTGAACAACATCCTTATTTCTTCCATGATCAAGAGTGACATTTTTGGTCAGGAAGTGACTGCATATGCGCAGTGCTCCTATAGGACTGTACTGGAACTAAAAGCAATTATTATTACCAAGAGATGCAGTAGCGTTTCTCATGTTATTTGTAGTGCTGTTGCTATTATGAAGACTGCTGTGCTTCCATTTACATAAATGTAATACTTGGAAAAGTTAATAAGCATCTCAAGACAAGCTTTTAGGTTCTCCATAGTGAAGCCAAGGGAATATTTATTGGCTCAATTAATTTAGCAAGATTTATACTTTTTATCATTGTTTTGGAGTGTATTCCTACTTATTAAATACTTTACATATATGCCATGTTATGCCAGGAGCAATCTGATGCATCAGCATTAATGGGCGTAATTTCTGATGTTGACACAATGATGAAACTATTTGATGCATTTGTCAGTTTTTCCTACTGCTCAGTGGTGCACAGATGTCCATTTCCCATCTATCTTTGGCATTAGAGTACAATGTAGACATTTTTGCCCATTGTTCAATGCTATATTTTCAACATCCAGAACAGTTCTGCATATGTGATAGACTCTCCTCTCAGTAAGAACTTCCAGTGCTTATTGTCCTGATAATTTAATTTATATTGTATTTTGGTTTCATATACATATATACATATACATATATATACATATATATGAATCATGTTCAGCTATGTTTTCAAAATATGCTATAATCATCATGCAAAAATAAAGAAAAAGACAAGGAATTTACTTTTATGAAGATGATTTCTTGATTGTTTGCCCTACTCATTTCTTGGTGCCCCACTTCTTTTACTGATATACCTGTGTGAGTTCTCCTACATAGCTTTCTCTCCTTTCATCCTCCTACATTTTAGCTGAACATTTCAAGGTTGACTGAACAGAACTGAGAGCACTTGTTAGTCTTTATGGCTTAATCTTATTCCTTAACTGCTGCCAACATTTTCCTCCAACTTGACAATGTGATAAGACATTCTCTGGGGTGAGAAGCTCCTCATTTTCCACCTTTCCCCAAACCACACATCTGACACAGCATTCTTCATGGTATGGGATTTTTCTTTCTTGATTCCTAAAACATTGAGCACCTCTTCTGAGTTGTGAAAACCAGTGAGTGAATTTTTGACACTTATCTTTGTTAATGTGAACCAGTGGTAATAAGATCTGAAGTTTTTAGTAAGATTATATGTTGGTCTAGAGCTTTAAAAAAAGTGATATACCTTAAGTCCCCTGCCTGTGACTTTCCCACTTAAAATACAAGGAATTATTGAAAATTTCATTTTATCCTTGGAAATATGTGCAGACACTGTGTCTAACATTTCTGTGTCCAATTGCAGGTTGTCACATCACCAGACCAATTGTGCTGTAAAGCTCAGGAAATAGTAGCTTAAGAATTTGACTAGTATTAAGATGTCACAATGAAACTCATTATTTTATATACTACTCTAAAAATTAAAGAAAATAAACTAGGGCTGGGGAAATGACTCAGTTGATAAATTGCTTCCTATGCAAGACTTGGCATTCATATCTCTAATATCCACTTAAAAGCCGGGTGCACACCCATACTAGAGTTGCAGAGACAAGAAAAATCCCTGGTACTTGCTATCCAGCCAGTCTATTCAAATCAGCAGGCTCCAGGTTTAGTGAGGGTCCCTGTCTCAAAAAAATATAAGGTGGGGCTGGAGTGCTGCTCAGTGGTTAAGGTGCTTGCCTGAGAAGCCTAAGGATAAAGCCTAAGGATAAAGCCTAAGGATTCCCCAGGACCTACGTAGGCCAGAAGCACAGAGTGGCACATGCATCTGGAGTTCATTTGCAGTGGCTAGAGGTCATGGTATACCCATTTCTCTCTCTCTCTCTCCCCCTCTTTGACTCTCTCTCTCTGAAATAAAACTTTTTAAAAACTGTACAAGATGGATAATGATTAAAGAAGACAATTGATATTGATCAGGCACATGTACACACCTGTGTACATACATGCACCTATACAAATATGAGCATGCATATATACAAAACACATATGCAGAAATAGATTAAATAAAAATAATAAAATAAGCCGGGCCTGGTGGCGCACGCCTTTAATCCCAGCACTCGGGAGACAGAGGTAGGAGGATCACTGTGAGTTCGAGGCCACCCTGAGACTCCATAGTGAATTCCAGGTCAGCCTGGGCTAGAGTGAGACCCTACCTCGAAAAATAATAATAATAATAATAATAAAATAGGGGCTGGAGAGATGGCTCAACTGTTAAGGTGCTTGCTTGAAAAGTGTAAGGACTGGGTTCAATTCCCCAATAAATACCAGTGTAAAGTCAGATGTACAAGGTGGCATATGCATCTGGAGTTTGTTTGCAGTGGCTAGAGGTCCTGATATGCCCATTATCTCTCTCTGTCCCTCTCTCTCTCTCTCTCAAATAAATAAATAAAACAGTTAACATATATTTTAAAAATAATAAGTAATTTGACCAGTCTATTATAACTTGAAAGCTACACTTTTTTTGGTTTTCTTTTTCTTTTTTTTTTTTTTTTATTATTAGTCAGTTCTGTATTCAGCAAATGCAGTCAGTTTGGTACCATTATTAGGCTCACCCCTGACCTACCCCCTCCCCTTGGCCCCTCTTTGTTGAGGTATACGGGTCATGCATTGTGGAGTTAGCCCAGTTATGGGTAAGCTAAATGTCTCTGCATATCATGACCCAACATGTGACTCTGACATTCTTTCCGCCCCCTCTTCCGCAAAATTTCCCTGAGCTACACTTTTTAGTGGAATAGTTGATAAATATTATAGTTGCCATCACTGAAAATACTTCCATGATGACTTTCATTTGTCTAGACTCTATATTTCTATACAGCGACCCACCCCCCAACGTTGTTCAAAAGCTTTGGAGTTATTAGTGAACAAGAGTTATTCATGGATCATCAAATACTGCAAGCGAGGTCATGTTATTTGTGATAACTTGGACACCCATTAAACCTTTCTCCTAAAAATAGATCTGGATGTGACTGTTTCTCTGCAGTCTGCCCTTTCAAACCGTGGAAGATAAACAACCATACCTCCGAGGCACAGTTTGACCTCGCTATGCCTGTCTCAGCAGCACTGTGGGTCAGAGGCTGACCCTGACCCTCAAACATGACTCCATGCTGCTAAGGTTGTCACCTTGAAAGAAAAAGCTTAGGGGTCATGCTCAAACCCATCAATGCCTCTGGTTAGAATGCATACTCTTGATTTCAGTTCCAATTAACTGTAGCTAGTGGTGAAGTGAAACAGATGCTGGGAGCACTCCCTCTGCCAGGTACTCACCCCTTCGAGTTTAACACACACATGTTATTTATTATTGAGCCTTTTTTTTTTTTTTTTTTTTTGGTTTTTCGAGGTAGGGTCTCACTCTAGCCCAGGCTGACCTGGAATTCACTATGGAGTCTCAGGGTGGCCTCGAACTCACGGTGATCCTCCTACCTCTGCCTCCCAAGTGCTGGTATTAAAGGCATGCGCCACCATGCCCGGCTTTATTGAGCCATTTTATTAATGTGAATATCTTGAGGTTCAAGAGCAATTGAAAGACAACCAGAAAATGTGGAGTTTGTGTATCCCCAAGGGTTTGCTGCAATAATTAATCAAACTCTCTTCTTGTTAAAATTAGTGTGAGTGTGGTGAGCGTGCATATTCCCTTGTGTATGTGGGGTTTGAGTGCATGTGATCTCTTAGACATCTTATGAAGTTCCTGCTAGCCCACTCTGTCTCTCTACAGGAAAGTCCCCTATCAATGATTGCCTTGAGGAAAATTATTTCACTTTCTATGAAGCCTGCACCTGCCAAAAATTGAAAGTAAGGGATGTATCTTCTTCCTGGGTCTAGTTCTGACTAAGATTCAGGGAGCATTTGCTACTTTTTGCACTTTGTTTAGCTCTGCTGAGGATGGACCTACTTGGCCTGGACTCTGTCTTCAGAGAGAAATTCAAGAAGATTCACATTTTCTTTCATGAAAGCTTCTTCCTTCAAGAATCCTGCTCCTTTGTCCCTACTTGCTAAGGAGAAGTCACAAGAAAACACGGTCCCGGGACTCTTGCTATAAAGCCAGGGAGCAGGTTTGTGCAGTCTTTGTTCTCTTGGAAGCCAGGTGCCCAGGTTTACAGGTCTGCATTCTCATCAGCAGGAAGAGCTGGGCCGCCTGGACCTTGCTCTGGAGGCAAGAGAATGCTGATGGTCAAACACGAGAGCGCTTTTACAGGTCCCTGCAAATCCGACTCCAGGAAGGGCAAAGTTACAAGGTATTTTATAACAACTGTGGATTAGAGGAAATTTATAAAGCATCTGCTCTGGGTACTTTCTAAGGTCAATAATCTGTTCCCACACACACAAAGAAAAAGAATGCCAGGAAGATTAAACGCTAACAAAATAAATACCCAATGTCGATAAACGGGCATGAAATGCTTGGCTTCAGATTACTCCTTCCACAGTAAACTTTTTAAAAATTATATAGTTTTGGTCATAGCCCATATCTTATTATAGGTGATGTGCAGTGTGCAAAAGGAAGATTCATTTTCCTGAGGCTGTATTATGGTTTCAAAGTATTTATGGTTCCTAAAAATATCTATCTGTATTGCATTTTTTGTATAGAAAAAGTAAAATGAAAATTTGGAGGAAAGAAATGAGTAAGAAGCCTTTTAAGTAGCTAATGTAATAGACAATTCTACCCATGAGCACAAATATGTATCCTGTATCTCTTCTCTCTCTCTCTCTTATACATACACACAAACAAAAGGAGCAAAGCAAAAGAAAAAAAGAAAGCAAGAGTCAGAGATAAAGCTACTTTCATATTGTGTGACATAATACTACAATATTTTATTAGTTACAAAAAGACAAATATATCTAACCTTATAATCAGTCACTTCAGCATTGCTTGAACTAGACACTGGTGCAGCACTGTCGGCTGTGAGTGACCGCGTGTGCTCATGTGAGGTGAAGGGAGGCTGTGCTCCAAAGGGGCACTAAATGACACTTGCCAAGTGCATTTTGAGTTACTCTCCACTTGGTCAGAGGATGATGGTACCATGGGAAAAAAAGAAATCTAGACATTGCATCTGAGATTAAACAAAGAGGAAACATAATCATTTACTGATCTTTACAAATAGCACCTTTCATGTATTTAGTATCTTCTGGTCCCAGTGCATAGTTGTGAAATAATTTCTATTAAACAACTAGAAAATTTCACTGTGTGAATATGATCCCCATCTGCATAATTGGGCAGCGGTGTTGGTTTCACAGAGAAACAAGCCAATTTCACTTTCCACTTTCACATAGGTGATATGTAATAGCATAAGGATTCCATTTCATGTCTACTCCTTAAAAATTAAATGTTTGGGCTGGAGAGAGGGCTTAGTGGTTAAGCACTTGCCTGTGAAGCCTAAGGACCCTGGTTGGAGGCTCAACTCCCCAGGACTCACATTAGCTAGATACACAAGGGGACGCATGCATCTGGTGTTTGTTGCAGTGGCTGAAGGCCCCGGCATGCCCATTCTCTCTCTCTCTCTCTATCTGCCTATTTCTCTGTCTGTTGCTCTCAAATAAATAAATAAAAATGAACAAAAAAATTAAATGATTTTTTTACAGTATACCATATTGACCATTAAAAATAAATAACTCGCCGGGTGTGGTGGTGCATGCCTTTAGTCCCAGCACTCAGGAGGCAGAAGTAAGAGGATCACCATGAGTTCAAGGCCACCCTGAGGCTACTACATAGTGAATTCCAGGTTAGCCTGAGCTACAGTGAGACTCTACCTCAAAAATAAATAAATAAATAAATAAATAAATAAATAAATAAATAGATTACTTTTCAATCCTAAGTTTCTTTCTCCTGCCAAGACTTATCATTCGAAGCAGCTAGAAATTTCACTGTAGTCATAGGAAAAGAAAAAAGTAATTGGAAATACATACATCTAGAGAAACCCAAGCTCATTAGTCCCAGGAATCAATACGTGCCCTAGACATGTCTTTTTCTAAAATTAGCTGCAAATCCATTAAGCTTGCTAGTTATTGATGGTTTTTCTGACTCTAAAATGCCATGTTCCTAATAAAGAAATCTGACTTCAACCACAAGCTCTGAGGGAAAAGCACTTTATCTAAAGAGTAAAATTACTGAAAGAGCACTTTCAGTCACCCTAATGAGAGTCTCTCTGGTTTACAACTATTTTGGTTTTCTCATTCTGTAAAGAGTATTTTAATTTCCCAAATGGGAATCAAACAAAAACAACAGCAACAAGAAAAACAATGTAGTCAGTGTTTTTGGAATAAAAATAGTGGACTTGGCTTTTCTGATCTCCTTGCTGGGTGTGTCTGTGACAGTCTATATGCAGTTATATTTAATCTTTAAGAGAAAGCCAATTAAGTATGAGGTAGTTGATTCCTGGGATTTAATTTAAAAAAAAATGGAATGTTCAAGGACTTTACCAGAACTTGAGTCTACTTGTTAGTATTAATGTATGGTATTACGATGTTTTTCCTGTGGCATGAAGAAAAATATTTTAGTGCTTGAAAGTGTGAATCCTTCTGAATAGTTTGCAGTATTTTTAACTCTGGGATAAAATCAAGGTTTTAAATATTAATTTATTACAAATATATTGGTATTGAGAAGAATCCACATAAATTTACCCAACTCTAATGGTATGTTTACACTTTAGGGTAAAAATGAGTCCTAGGGGCTGGAGAGATGGCTTAGCGGTTAAGCGCTTGCCTGTGAAGCCTAAGGACCCCGGTTCGAGGCTCAATTCCCCAGGACCCACGTTAGCCAGATGCACAAGGGGACGCACGCATCTGGAGTTCGTTTGCAGTGGCTGGAGCCCCTGGCGTGCCCGTTCTCTCCCTCTCCCTCTCCCTCTCCCTCTCCCTCTCTCTCTCTCTCTGTCACTCTCAAATAAATAAATAAGACTTTAAAAAAAAATGAGTCCTAGGATCTTGGAGATCTATGTAGTCAGCTAAAGTGGAGACAGTAGGGAAATAATTAGACTTCAGAGTATATATTTATATTCCAGAGTATTAGACTGAAAAGTTGAGATTGTTTTCATCTTATCTCCAATGACCAAAAATGTTGTTTCTAGTTTGGTTTGTTTTCCTTTCAACAATATATACACAGAGAAAAATGTTTTTTTTTTTCTCTATTCTCTCAAGAATGGGGTTTTCTCCCCTGGCTTTCATTCACTGTGTTGGTACAAGGATCTATTACTATTATGAAAACATTAATATTTATTTTGACCCAGGTCATCTTATGTACCCAAATAGTCACTATCTTTATCTACTTCAGATTTGTGTTTTCTTCCAGTGAGTTATATACCATTGTTAGTTATGTCATATGCGACTCTGCTGTACAGGAACAAGTGGGTTGGTGTAGATCAGGCAATAAATTAGATAATAGACAGAGGTAGATACGGAAAGAGAGTCTGGAAAATAGAGCTAGTAGAAACGTTTTCTATCTATGTAGTTCTTTACTGAAGGTATTTACTAAAGGGAAAAATCAAAATAAAGCTAATTTAAATTTGTGAGTGGTAAATTAAATGTTTGACTCCATTAATTTCAGATCATATTAATTTTAAGTGAAATGAATGTAATAATTCAAATGTCCGTAGAATTGCATCACATGTTCAGGATGAAGAATTTGTGAGCCATGTTAACAAAGCAACATCAACATAACCAAGTTTTCACATTGTAATGTTATGTCAAGAATACTGAAATTTTAAAAGATATGTCCAGCATGTGCAAAGCCCTGCACATCTCAACAGTATTCCTGATAGATTATTCTAGTGAGTTTTATGGCAGTCTACGAGTTGATACAATAAAAATGATTCTTATGTCACAGGTTATGAATAACGAAGTTTAGAATGAGTAAGTGACCAGGCCAAGGAATACAGAGAAAATGCAAAATCTCCAAGTAGAAAAATAAAATGTGAATAGAAAATTGAACAGGAAAATCATAAGAATAGAAGCACATATTTCTATTCTGTGTGAGAACATGAAAGAATGAGGCATAGTTGCATAGCAACCATGAAACCTATAAACAATGTTCTCAAGTTAAGTTTCTTCCCTGCCTTGCCTATAGCAATAAGGAGTGTTTTCTTTCTGTGTAGTCTTTGATTTGGGTTTTATTTTGATATAAACATTTCTATGTGGCCACAGCTGGCCTCCTGCCTAAGCGTCTAGAGTTGTTTTGTAGTTTTTAAGTAATCTGCATCATGATTACGTGACTTAAACCTATGCATTTGTTTGCCCAGAACTCTTAGAAGTCTGACTACTGAGATGAAAATAGAGGTAGGGGAGGGCAAGGACCCAATTTCTGCACTAAAGTATTTAATGTTCTGAACTTAGATCATTGACAACCAGGAAATGGGAGGAACCACAAGTAAGAAAAACAGAGAAATCCAAAACAAGACTTACAGTCAAACAAGATGAGCCCTACAAATAACATTGAATTCAACCTTAAGGCAACTTCCAGAAAGCAGCACAAGGGAGAGAAAATAGAAGCACAGCATAAGAGTTCTCCTGAGTTGAAGAGGCAGACATTAGAGTTAGGAAGAGAGCTCAGATAGATAGGATTGCAGATCAAGGCTAGCACAGAAAGTACTCTGAACTTTTGTGCATTAAGCCTTTCACTGTATTTGAATTACAATTGTAGATATATAAGGTAAAACTTCATGGATGGGGAAAAGAACAACTTTTGGGGAAGGATAGAGACTATGGAATTCTAAATTACAAAATTTTACAAACTCACCCTGAATCAGCTAACTCAAATCAGAGCACAGAAAGTTTATTAGTTAGATCATATTAAATGTGTAGTTAAGTGAATACTAGATCATAGTTGTTCTTTTTTTAATTTATTTTTCCCCCAGTGGGCTTTTTATTTTATTTTTTTCCTTTTTTTATTTTATTAACAACTTCCATGATTGTAAGCAATATCCCATGCTAATTCCCTCCCTTCCCCCTACTGTCCCCTTTGAAACTCCTCTCTCCATCATATCCCCTTCCCCTCTCAATTAGTCTCTCTCTCTCTCTCTCTTTTTTTTTTTTTTTTTTTTTTTTGAGGTAGGGTCTCACTCTAGCCCGGGCTGACCTGGAATTCACTATGGAGTCTCAGGGTGGCCTCGTACTCATGGTAATCCTCCTACCTCTGCCTCCCGAGTGCTGGGATTAAAGGCGTGCGCCACCATGCCCAGCCAGAAAATGATTTTTTTTTTTCTTTTGTGAGGTAGGGTCTCACTCTGTCCCAGGCTGACCGGGAATTCACTATGTAGTCTCAGGGTGGCCTCGAACTCACGGTGATTATCCTACCTCTGCCTCCCGAGTGCTGGGATTAAAGGCGTGCGCCACCACGCCCGGCTCTAGTCTCTCTTTTATTTTGATTTCATATTCTTTTCCTCCTCTTATGATGGCCTTGTGTAGGTAGTGTCAGGCACTGTGAGGTCATGGATATCTGGGCCATTTTGTGTCTGGGGGGAGCATGTTGTAAGGAGTCCTACCCTTCCTTTGGCTCTTACATTCTTTCCGCCACCTATTCCGCAATGGACCTGGAGCCTTGGAAGGTGTGATAGAGATATTTCAGTGCTGAGCACTACTCTGTCACTTCTCAGCACCATGCCTACTGAGTCATCCCCAGGTCACCACCATCTGAAAAGAGAAGGTTCTCTAACCAAAAGTGAGAGTAGCATTCATATATGGGTATGAACATTAAGAGGAGTGGTTACTGGGCAATTTGATGAGCATAGTATATACATTTAGCCAGACAGCAGCAGACATTACACCATATGGCTCATAACTACCCCTGTTGTAGGTTTTCAGTATCAGGAATGTATTCACTCCCATGAAGTGGGCCTCCAGTCAAATTAGAGGGCAGTTGGTTTCCCCCATAACAAATGTGCCACTATTGCACCCATTTACTCATTTGGTCTTGTTGACCAGATAGAAGGCTTTCAGTGTCCACTGTTGAGTATCTTCACTGGTGATTTCTCTCTCTCCCATTGAAAGGCATGCAGCGTGGCTTTTTCCAGCTTTCTGTCAGGTGGTCTACACTGGAGTATGAGTCAACCAACATACTAGTAACTTAACTGAGGATCAGAGAGAAGTCTAAAACCATTGAATAAACTTGACAAAGACAAATAACCAACAGTATAAATTCACTATATTTGATATACAATACACCTTACTAATTGTAATAAAAATGTGACTAATGGCCAGGATAGGATGAAACAGTAGCAGTGCAACTAGAAATCACTACAGCAACCACTATTCTAAATAGCACAAAGATTTAAAGGAACATGTGAAGTTAATAAGAATATAAGTTGTCCAAGTATCTAAATTGTCAGTTAAGTAAGAATAAATAACTTAAGAGGCAATCAAAAGCAGATTCAAACAGAACAAAGAATATACAGATTTCAAGGTAAGTCACATAAAATCCCTAAGTCTCCAGAGCAAAATGAAAAGACATTAAAGAACATAAACAACATGGAAGTGATTCCTGAGGTATCACCAGATTTATTAGTATAAGCATCACAGGAATTTCAGAGAGAAACTTGGAGAGAGTTTAACTAAGAAAATATTAATGAACAGCTCCCAAAATTTCACAAACTCAAGGAAGCATAGAAAAACATAAATCCACATTTAGACAAAATACAATGAAACTATCAAGAGCCAAAGAGAAAGTTTTGAAATCAGCAAGAGAATATCAATCATTATATACGGTAGATCCCCAATGAGATGATCAGTGGATTTCTTAGCAAAACCCTTTCAGGCAGAAGATACAGGTCTGATATGTTTAAATACTAAAAGAAGAAAATTTATAAGTGAGAATTAAATTTTAGGCTAGGCTATTATACAAAAATGAGGAAGAAATTCAACTATTCCCTTATAAATAAAAGTTAAAGAAATTCATTTCCTGACTTAGATGGTAAAATGAGTCTTTCAGGGTGAAATGAAAGTACGCTTAAAAATTAATGTGAGGCCAGTAAACTAGAAAGGGAGAAGAGTGAGCTTAAGGACAGGGGTATTGTATATATGCAAGGAGATGAACAGATTACTAAGGGTGCAATGCCCTAAGTGAGGTCAGGGGAAGGGACTGAGGAAAGGAAGTGTGGGAGAAGGGAATAATCAAAATGTAAGATGTTAATCAATATGTTAAGATGATAAGTCAAACCTAGTTTTTTGAATAATGGTGTACCTAGAAGCTATAGATTGTTACTAGAAAAATTTCTGTGCCAGGGATGGGATACCTTCCAGAGAGTTGTTGGCCAGGGAGGTCCCTGATGCTCCCAAAACATTATAGGCCATTGCCAAGCCTCATGGCTTCCCCCAAGAAATGGATGGCAAGGCCCTACTGCTGAAGACTCCACATGCTTGGGCTGCAGGTCACTGAGAAATCATGCTGAAGATAAACTGAAAACTTCTTCCCTGTGAACCAGCTGAGAGAATGCTGGAAAAAGCTATGCTGCATGCCACCCTATGAGTGAGAGAAGTCATCAATGGTAATAAACAGTGGTGGACATTGCAAGCCTTTATTCTGGCCAGCCAAGTCAAATGAACCAAAAAGTGCAATAATGGCATGTCTGTTATGGGGGATTTTAACTGCTCTCTAATTGGACTGCAGACCAGCTCCATGGGAGGGAATACATGCCTGGAACTGAAAACCTAGTCAAAAGCTCATGATGGGAGAGGTCATAGGGGGAGTAATGCCTGCTGTTATTTGGCTAAATTCACATACCATGTTCACCAGACTGCTCTGTATGCACTTTCTTTACACTCATGCCCATATATTAATGATACTCTCACTTTTGGTTAGAGAAGCTTTTCTTTTCAGATGGCAGTAACCACTGCAATGACTCAAAAGGCACCATAGTGCTGAGAAGAAGTGACAGAGGAGTGCTCAGCACTGAAATATCTTTATCACACCTTCTAAGGCTCAGGGTCCATTGTGGAAGAGGTGGTAGAAAGAATGTAAGAACCAAAGGAAGGGTAGGACTGTTTACAATGCAATTTTCCAGACATAAAATGTCCTGGATATCCATGACCTTGCAGTGCCTGGTACTACCTACACAAGACCCTCATAATATGAAAAAAAGATGATGATGTCAAAATAAAGAGATACTAATTGAGATGGGGAGGGGAGGAGATATTATGGATTATGGACCTGTGAAAAGGAAACTGAGGAGGGAAGAGAATTATCATGGTTTATTGTCTATAATTATGGAAGTTGTCAACAAAATAGTTTTAAAAAATTAGTATGATGCCCCCAAAAATATGACAAGTATATATTTAATTCATTATTTCACCTTTTATTTGTTTATAGAATTCAAAAATAAAAATAAAAGCATAATACAATGGATTTACAACATTTCAAAATAAAATTTGTGACATCAATTATATGTAGTGGGTGAAGGGCAGAAAAGTAAAGTTGGTATCAGCTTAAATTAGAATATTTTAACTTAGGAATATTATATATGATATTTAGGAATATATGTGCATATATATATTCCTAAAGAAATTGTTATAGGGCACTCTAGGTGGGTGATGAGTTCAGTGTATTTGGGTCTTGTGTGTGTTTGGCACCAGTGTTTGGAGCCTTTGCACTCCTGGCTGGTGAGGGGCGGCCTACGCATTCTGGGTGGTGAAGTGTTTGGTGCATTTGGGGCCTGTGTGCTCAAGGTGGGTGAAGTGCTTGCTGTGTTTGGGGCCTGTGCTTTCTGGGTGCCAGCTTGTGTGGGGCCAATGCACTCCAAGATGGTGAGCTGCCCCTTGTCTTTGAGGCCTGTGAGCTCTGGGTAGATAAGCATTACATCTTGTTTGGGACCTGTGTGCTCCAGACAGGTGAGGGGTACATGTGTTTGGGGTCTGTGTGCCCACTCAGTGCTGCCTGGGCTTTGGAGGGTCCCCCTCTCCTCACTCCCCTCCTACCTCAGCAGATCATTTGGGTCTATAACACCTTCTCTGATCTGCCAAGCCTGTTGCTGGCAGCCTCCTCTAACCAATGCTCATACACAGGCTAAATCCTCTGACCAAACCCTTCTCCTTACCACCCCTCCATGTCCATCTCCACTGCTGGCATACGCGTACCAGTGCCAAAACTTATGGGACACAATGAGGGCAGTCCTAAAGGGAAAATTCATAGCACTAAATGCCTTCATAACAAACCTAGAGAGATTACAATTTAATAATCTATCCACTTAAAGGTGTTGGGAAAACAAGAACAATCCAACCATGAGAATTCCACACAGAGCCAAATTATTAAGATCAGAGCTGAAATTAATGAAATTGAAACTAAACAAGGGCCTCTTAGACAACTAATGATCAAATAAGAAATCATAAACTATGTTGAGAAAAATAAAAAGAAAATGTGTCATACCAAAACTTTAGATACAAGAAAAACAGTTCTAACATGGAGAGCTATAACTCTAAGCATGCTAAATATAGGATACTAAATTAGTAAAGGAAAATTTGCACCTAAATAACCAGAAAAGAAAAACTAAATTGCAATCTGGCAAGAGAGTATTATACTAACCTCCTTTTTTATAAAAAAAATATTTTTTTCCTTCACCACACATTGCTATTATTATGATAATTTTTATAGGCTTCAAATCAATAAGCCCAACTATTCAGGAAATAAAATCTCAGAAAACTTTTCAAAAGTTGAACATTTCAAGGATTTGTTATAGTAACAGTAAACAGACCAGGACTTTGACACTAAGTTTTGTGATAACCATTTATGCAACAAGAGTATCAAGTAGGGAGCTAGGGATATGGTTCAGAGGGTTATGCGGTTGATGCACAAGCATGAGCACCTGACTTCAGATCCACTGCACTCAAAGCCAGGCATGGTGGTGTATGGCTCAAATCTCAGCACTGGGTGGATGGAGACAGGGAATCCCTGGGGTTCACTGGCACACTGACTGCCTAGTCTTGGTAAATTGATGGGCTCCAGGTTCAGTGAGAGATCCTGTCATAAAGAACATGGTGGAGAGCAATTGAGGATGGCATCTAACTTCAACCTCTGGACTCCACAAGCAACATGCATGTTACATGTATACCTACTCACACACCTGCACCCAAACATGTAGGAACACATAGATACACATGCAAACCTCACACAGAGAATAAATGGAGAAATAAGTGAGTCTCTGTAACATTACATTGACTGAAAGATGTGGACACAATGCATATACACTATATGATTCCCTTTACTTGACAGTAGAGAAAATAAAATTATTTATATGTATATATATATACATATATACATACATACATATATATACATATATATGTATGTATATATATATATATATATATATATATATATATATATATATATGATTTATATATTCAAGCATACAGAGAGAGGTAGAAACTAGGGTATAATGGTGATAGTATCAATGAGTCTACAGGTTAGATGGAGATCTGAAAATATTTATCCATCTAATGGTCATTAAGTTGCTCACTCCTCATCACACTGTTACAACACAAATACTACTGATTAAACCTGCACTTTCAATAATGAGGAAAACAATGACTATTATCTGACCATCTTCCCATAGAAGTTCACATTCTGGTGATATTTCTTCCATTGCTATAGGAATAACCTGCTGGAAGACTGGAGGATAAGTTCTCTACTTCCAACAGCAGATGTCACAATTTCCTCACAAAAGCTAAGTGTGTTGTATATTTTTTAATGCAAAAGAAAAAGGCATTAATCATTTGAAAATACAGCTTTAAAATATATCCATCTTGCACGCAAGTAAAGAAAGACATGAAAGTTAAAGAGGTAGGGAGGAGGCACAAGGCTTGCAGGAGTGGGAGGGGATAAGAGAAGGTAATAAGGGTGAATGTGACCACAGCACAATGTATATAAGTGTGAAGTTCTCAAAAACAGAAAAGTTTAATGAACACAAATCCATCAGTGCCACCAATGTAAGAATTTCTGTGGTCATGTGTCCATCTCCTCCTTTCCCAGGTACCATGTTTTTCATAGATTTAGTAATAAGAAAATAATCACTACTCACCTCATAGTGTGTGTGTGTGAGAGAGAGAGGCAGGGGAGAAATATATACAGATATAAAGAGCATCCCAGTGTTATAAATGTTACAATGTGAGAGATTGTTTCTTCGAGGATACATGATAAGTACCTGTGACTCAATGAGCCTCACTCCTCCTGCCTCTGTTCCCAGCATGCCAGCGTCTCAGTGTCTAGCTCAGCCAGCTATGGGCAGCGTTGAAATTCCACTGCCATAGGACACCAATTAAGCTTTTTGAGGGGAAGGGTCTAAAGTGATGCAGGATGATGTTTGGCTCTGATTTTTTTTTTTTTCTCCTAATGGACACAGAGACAGTACTCGTCCTTACAACTTCCACTGTGAGGGGAGGGTGGGGAATAGGAGAGACATAAGGAATTTATCCTTAGTGTCTGCGAGCCTGATACTTGCCCACAGCACAAACTCAATCAATGCAGGGAAAACAAGCCAGGTAAAAGATGCTCACTGTCCCAGAGACCATGAGCAACTGCCCCCCCCCCCGACCCCCAGGCACTCAGTAGAAGAGTTTCCTACTGTGCCTTTGCTACTAAACACTGGATCTTTCTTGACTTTCTTTTTCTTGTTTCTTTCTAGGTACTAGGGATGGACTGTAAGGCTTCACACATGTGTGGCAAACACTCCACCACTGAGCAACAACTCCAAACGTGTGGTTTTCTTTAATACAAAAAAAAAAAGATAAATTACTACTCAATTTTATAGCACTGTACCCAAACCCAGGCCCTCAGTTTTAGTTAGCATTATCAGATCCTTTTGTGGTGGATGTTTTGAGCTAGCATGAAGCTCAGTGTTAGGATGTGTGGCTAGCATGCATAAAGCACAGGGTTCCATACTCAGCACTGAGAAGCAACGGTTAATGTTGCTTTGTAGGACAAGAGTCGTATAACTACTGTGTACAAAGAGCTGATCTTGGAAATATGCCCTGGCACATGGCAGATGCAAGTACATCTTCTCCACATTTATTATTTACTCTATGCTTCCACTGAGCCCACAGACAAAGAAATATTGCCAAAATGAATAAAAAGCAGTAATATAATAAAGCAAAAAGTTAATCCCTGAAATCAATGATTGCCAATGAATAAGGGAGTTTTCCCACACAAAGACAACCTCTACACCAGATAACAAAGCTGGAAGATCCTTTCTCTACACTGAAATTGAGGGATAGAATGGTAGCCTGAGCAATGTACAGAAAATGAAGAATGGAGGATAGTGTTTGTGACAGAGCTTGGCCTCATGCTTTTCTGCAATTTGCTAGACTAGGAAATGCCACAGGTTACTAGGGAAGTCTAAGGGAAAGATAGTTTTTTTTTTTTTTTTTCCTGGGGGCAGGAGGGGCTTCTCACCCAGTGCTGAAATAACTCTTCAGTCTCAACCATTGTTTGTCATGTTTGGTTTCAGAATCTGTTGACTCTCTAGGTTTCAAGGTGTGGTACTTTGAATGTCTGTCCACCATAGATTCAATTGTTTTATTAAAACTTCTAACTTGGAGGCTGGGCGTGGTGGCGCATGTCTTTAATCCCAGCACTTGGGAGGCAGAGGTAGGAGGATTGCTGTGAATTTGAGGCCACCCTGAGACTACAGAGTGAGTTCCAGGTCAGCCTGGGCTAGAGTGAGACCCTATCTCTAAAAACAAAAAACAAAACAACAACAACAACAGCAAATAACTTCTAACTTGGACGTCCAGCAGTCTGGGTGGAGGTGTCCCTGGGGGTGGGTCTGATTCCCAAACAAAGGTGCTCAGAGAGGTCGGAGGGTTGGGCTGGGGGTCTTGGTTATTGCCGGTCCATGCTTGCTGCCTGTGCTGGCTCTATGAGTTCTCCAGGCTTGGATGTATGGAAGCAGCTTCTTCCACCACTGATGGAACTTCCCCTGGATCTACAGGCTTGGAATAAATCCCTTTCTCTCATCAAGTGTGTCTGGCTTGGATGTTCATCATAGCAACATGGAGCTGGCTGCAACATGAGGTCTGTTCTCTTTTTAGGCCACAAGGACTTCTGGTTTGGGAGGGGATTCCAGTAAGCTGCCATCCTTTCAGGGCCAAGTATATCCATCCATAAGCCTTTGGTAGAAAAGACACCACGGCTCTCTATTTCTCATATTCCTCATACTTGTGATCCTCCTGCATCATCTTGATGGAGACTGAGGTTATCAGGAATATGGACAATATCATAAGTTGCTTTTCCTTTGAGTGAAATTAGAGGAGAAGTTGAATGACTCCTAAAATGGGAGTTGCCAAGCTTGGACGACTCCTAATTCTCAGAAGTTAAGACAATGGTGCTGTCTTGGCAATATGTGCCTCAGTAGTGGAAATTGGGAAATCCTGTGAAATAGAGTCTACCTCTACCTCACAAGGCTGAGAAGGCCACTCTCGGTGTTCCTGGACTGAGGACAACTCCAGGACCTGATAGTTTGAATCCAAAATTTGGTTATTACCTGATATGTCACTTCAGAACGAGTGATCTGCTCCCAAAATCTTTAACCCAGATGTGTGTTTCCTTGAATCCATTTTCTTCTCTTCTGTAGTAGGACTTACTACTTTCTGCTGAATCTCCATGCTGATTCCAGGCATAAGGCTTTCTTCCCTCTTACAAAAACATATTAATTTATTAAGATATAGCTTTATCATTTCTGTTTCCCTTAGCAAAGCTAAATAAAGTTCTATTCCAGAAAAATAAGAAAGAAACTTTATTGGTGTCAAGTAAAACTTTGCCTGAAGAGATGAGAACATACCTCTATTCACCCCAGATAGGGAACAGACAACAGACAAAAGCTTGGTTACAGGCTGCACAAAAATCAGTTTTGGTGAACCAATGAGTTTATTGGGGTTAGTGACAGAGCAGGGTGAGGGGTTGCTTACGGGATCGCGAATGACCCAAAGGGAGCTGCAACACCAAAAAGCCCACCCCAGCCTCGGGGACGACCCAGGGGAGGTGCATCTCCGGGGCACACTGTACCACTTGCAGGCAGCTCTTCTTGTGAGAAGCTCCTTTTCTTGCAGGCAGCTCTGCCTATGGAAACATCTCCTGACACTCCATCCTCCCCCAAGGTGGGAATGTTTCAATTCATAAAAGCTGTTACGAAAGACTTGCCAGAGTCAGCCCTTTAGCAGTTGCTGATGACTCCTATAACGTTGGAGAGGGATACTAGGACCTTAAGTTTCAGCTTTCCCACACTTGACTTTGTGAGTCCCGTGAACCTTCCCACTCCCTTCAGAATTTGCTACACAACTCTAATCCTAATAAAAACAAGAAATAAATAAATTAATAGTATTACTAAATCAAACATCCTTCTATGCGGCTTGTGGGAGTCAGCTCTGTGGACCTGATTGGAAGCTGTAGGATGACTAAGCAGTCCTTTCCTGCTGTGTGGGGATGGGGTTGTGCACACATGCATTGGGTTAGCAACATCTGAAGGACACTATTTTCAGCGGGTGCATACCCTGTTCTACTGTGTTAGCAGTGTGTGAGGGACATTATTTTCAGAGGGTGTGTACACTATTTCTAGTGGGTGTGTGCATGCATTGTATTAGCAACGTCTGAAGGACACTATTTTCAGACAGGGTGCACATGTATTGTATTAGCAGTGTCTGAAGGGCACTGTGTCCACAGTGTGCCTGCTCCTCCTTCTTTGCCCTTTGGTCTTTTCTCTTTCCTCCTTCCTGTTTCCGGGGCTCTTCTTAGGCACAGAACTGGCCAAATGTGATGTGAATAATGATGAAATCTGAATCTCAAATCAAAAGTGGAACAAGGGGCTGGGGAGATGGTTCAGTGCTTAATGGTGCTTGCTTGCAAACCCTGACAGCGCCACTTCAGTTCCCTAACGTTGACATCTGGATTCATCCAGATCTACAAAGCGGCGCATAAATCTTTAATTTTATTTCAGTGGTCAGAGGCCCTAGTGTGCCTCTCTCTCTTTCTCTCTCTCTCTCTCTTCCGCCCTCCTTCTCTGTTTGCTCGCAAGCAAATATTTTTTTTTCAAAAGTGGAACCAAGATTTGGTATGTATGGAAGGCACAAGTTATTTATCTACTCATCAGATGACATAAGAAAATGATGAATGGAGAAGGATCAGCTCCAGGTTTACAGCTATCAGCCCACGAGGAAAGGCTTTTCTTAAGGCACTGTGGGCCGGGGCGTAGACACTGTTGGTAGGATACAATGCTGGCAGGTCTCGCATAATCTCTGTGCAACTAGGCTTCTCTCTGACACTAGCTTGTGCTCACACACACAGCTCAGAAGCACTCAATGCTGGCAGCACGATCATTCTCTGATGACTGCGTTATCACACCAGCTCAGCTGCTGGAAGCACTGGGGCCACAGGAGGACATGCAAATTCCTGGGTTCATATTCGTATTTGTCCATGGAACTCCTAGAAGAATTGGAAAACCCTTGCACTTTCCCTACCTCTTGCTAAGCTTCTAGATTACAAAATTATGGGCCACAATTACTCCGATGCAAGAGAAGAGTAGAGGACACACAAAACCAGGGAAAGAGAAGCCCTTGGTCCAGAAGTTCATTTAGCTCAGCCTTGCTGACTTGGAGAAACTAGTACTCTCAGCCTTGCCTTCAGGAACAGTGGCCAGCTGGGCTGAAAAAATATGCCTTATGGTCCCTGTTGTGGCTAACTTAAGTCCTAGTCAAAAGCATTCTTGGAGGAGAGCTGCCTGTAGGGGACTGAACAAATTTCCTGCAGTTACAGATGGAGAAGGTTTCTGCAGATGGCTCCTAAGGTGGATTTGGGGAATAAAAGGGACTAGAAATTGCTGATAAAGATTAAATAATAAAATGAAGCCTCATATTTGGTAATTAAGAGAAGCAACGGAATCTAGAATTGCCCATAAAGAGTAACCAGGGACTGGGGAGGTTGCTCAGTCAGTAAAGCACTTTTTTTTGCAAGCATAAAGACTTGACTTCAGTCCCCAGAACCCATGTTAAAAAGCTGGGTGTGGTGGCACATGTTTACAATCCCAGTGCTGCGGTAGTGACAGGCAATCTTTGGGGTTCACTGATCAACCAGTCTAGCCTATTTGGCAAGTTCCAGGTCATTGAAAGTGCCTATTTCAAAAAAAAATGTCAGATGGTGCCTGAGGAGCCATACCTGAGGTTATCCTCTGACCAACACATTCATGTATACCTGAATATACATGAACACAAGCACAAAACACACACACACACACACACACGGAGAGAGAGAGAGAGAGAGAGAGAGATCAGTCTCTTGGGCTAGAGTTTCTCTTAAAAGTAGAGAGCTGCAATTTGGAAAGATAACTTTAGGTTTGTGAATACTAATAGCATTATTTCTTTCTATTAAATGTACAACCAAATTTTACTGGAAAAGAACCTTACTTCCTTTGCTTTTTTTTCTCACTGAAGATATATTTGCAGAGGAAACCCATGATGTTCCCCACGATTGGCATGGCTGTCTACAGAAGCAGACAGGGAGGCCCATCCAGAAAGTATACCTAAGGTGACAGACAGCCAGAATTCTGTTCAAAATGCAGGTATCTGGAGGCCTAGGCAGGAGTAGTACATGGTTGAAGGCATCCTGGGCAACATGGCCAGTTCTGGTTCCATGGGGAAGAAATGAAGGGAATGGGGAGGGGCAGGCAAGGAGGAGGGCAATGGGGAAGGCTGAGGAGGATTTGTGGTGAAGGTATTAGTAATCAAGACAAAAGATGGAGCTGAGAAAGGAGAGGAAAGACACTGATCGCTAAGGTCAACACAGAAGGACAATTCTCTGATGAAATGAACATGACAGTCAACTAGGATAACAGAAGAGCACAGGTGTAGGAGTTCACATTAAAATGAAACATGCATTGTTGCAAACATTGCTCTAATGGAAGAGCACATGGCTCAGGTGTCAGGGACATTTGCTTCTCACAGAAGTAATGTAGACTCAGAGATGGATTAAAATGCCATCAAGGAGGATGCTGGGAATGAAAGGTGCTATGGTGTAGCTCCACAGAAACAGCAAAAGCCTCGAGTGTGAATTGAGGGAGAAGAAGGAGTGTATTCAGGCCAATGTAGGGGGTATTTCAGTTCACTGTGAGACTGATTTAAGAGATCTGGAAGAGCCACAAGACTGCTGGGGTCACAGAATCATGACCAGAAGTGGTGGAATGTATAAGGTCTTGGGAGTTTCAGTGCAATGTGATACAAGGTGACAAATGACAATTTTAAGTCCAAACAGCTGGGGACTTCTGGATAGCCTGAGGAAGGTGCACTACACAGTTTGTTCAGCCGTTATTACTGAGTATGTCATGTGTGTTCACTAAGCTTTAACTACGGGAGACATCTATTAGTCTTTAAGCTGAAGCTATAACTGAATACATGGGAGCTTCAATTAGTAAAGAGAAATACTTGTTTCCATTCTCTGGCTCTTTTAGTCTTTCTGCCATTTTTTTTCTGCAATATTCTCTGAGCCTTGAGTGTGACAGAGATCCCTCAAGTAGTGCTGAGCTCTCTGGACATGAAGTGGTCATTGTAATATTTTCAACTCATACTGACACTACAAGGCTAATTATTTTCCATTTTAACAATAAAATAATGTCAGGCATCTGGATCAAAAAGCAGTGTCTCTAGAAAGAAATTATTGAAAACTATTCATGCAATGAGCTCCTGTGTGCTTTAAAGCACCCTCCTAGGTGCATTTAGTACCCATTGTGAGAATCAATAAGCAATGTAACCTACTGTAGCAGACAGCTTCAGGCTCACTGAGATGAACTTCTAAATCAGGTGCAGATATGGAGGAAGAGATATTTATTGAAGCTTACAGATCCAGGGAAAGTTCCATAATGGCAGAAGAAGTTGGCCCCCTCTTTTTTTCTTTGTTTTTTGTTTTTCTTTTTGGTTTTTCGAGGTAGGGTCTCACTCTAGCTCAGACTGACCTGGAATTCACTATGTAGTCTCAGGGTGGCCTTGAACTCACGGTCATCCTCCTACCTCTGCCTCCCGAGTGCTGGGATTAAAGGCGTGTGCCACCACGCCCGACGAAGTTGGCCCCCTCTTAAAGGACCAAACAGAGAGAGAGAAGCTCCAAACCAAAAGACAAAAGCCACACAGCACAGCACAGCACACTTTGTATATATTTAGAATGGAATTTTAAACCCACCACCACACCTTAGGGCTGGACCCTAAGATCCACCCAGTGACATTGCCTCCATCCAGATGGCTGCAGATGCCAACTACAGACTAATGAAACACGGAGAATATTGGGGTCCATCTATTCAAACTACCACACCTACCAAATGTGGAGCCAGTCTCTGGGTAATGCCATCAGACTGGAGGACTAAACAAACACTGGACATCCTGGATTTAGCATGTGGAATTGAGTTTGTGATCTCTGTTTGTCCTGGGTTTTCTATGGACCTCTAACCACTTACTCTGTTTAACCACAGATTCTCTACCCATGAAATATTCCCATGCATATCTTCTTCATTTCACTAAGTATCAAGCTAGGTCTGAAAATACTTTGAAAATTTATGTATTGAACATCTGTATGGTAGTGGTTTTACTTTAGTTGGAAACAAAATTGTTTCCAAATGTTAAAAATATATTACCTGCAACTATTAGATCATCTTCACATTGCTAAACATCAAAAATAAATGATCCAGATGTTTGGTTTGCTATCTGGAGATTTAAAATAATATACCTTAGCAATGATATTTATTTTAGAATAATTTTATGACCCTAGCAATAACTTACTTTTTTCAGTATTATTTTGTAAATTCAATGGAAAAATGTATAATTTAAATTGGCTATTTGAGAAATGTCAGTTATACATAAAATTTTCACTGCCTATCTCTAAGTTATTTGCTGAAAAAGTGGAGCTTCATGACAAAAGAGTAACATTTAAAATAGGAATTTTATTTATTTCAAATTTCCTTTTTTAAAATTAAGTAGAAACTTTGTATGGGCAAATCATGTGTTGGTACCGTTCCCCTTCTCCCTGTCCGCATTCTGCTGAAGGTCCTCCCCAGGAGAGATGCTGGTGTTCACCATGGGGTTGTGGGCTATGAGTTGTGAGAGCAGCAGTCAGTCATTAGGAGAGGGGGTAATGTCTCTGGATACTCCTTCCCACTCTGTGACTCTTACAATCTTTCCACCTTCTGTTCCACAGAATTTCCTGGGTCTTAGCAGATTTTTTTTTTAAGTCTACTTTAGTGTTGAGATCTCCACAACTTCTGGGTTTCTGCTTTGGTATGTTTTGAGTGTTTTGAGTGTTTTGAGTGTCCTCAGTGTCTATCGCCATCATCCTGGCATGGATTGTTTAACAGGACATTTTAGTTAAGCAAGTGCTTAGGATTTAGATTTTAAAACTAACTGGAGTTTAAGTACCACCATTCCTCTAAATACAGCATTTTTAGTGGGTAAATGTTGTTAGGTAGTCAGAAAGGATTTCCCTATGACATCCCTCCCCCTGTCACCCACGTCTATATACCTGTGAAATTATTCATTAAGGCATGTTTTTAAGTTGGGCAATAACAAGGATCTTGACTCCTACAAAGAAGCTCAAAAATATTAACACAGAAAACATTGTATTTTCTTGGCAGTTTATTAAATCAAATGAAGAATGAAGCCTTCATCTCCTGGTCAAGTAAAATGTAAGCATTGTAGACTTCTGAAAACAAGCCTAGTATGTTGGTGAAAGAATGTGGGAAGAATTATAGTTGACAAAATGAAAGTTTTACAGATAATTAATATTCCCATGAAATAGAAAATCAGCTATACATACAGGAGCAAGATAAGGTGCAAGCCAAAGCTGGCATGAGACTAGGACGGGGCTCTCTTCCCTGCTCACGCCTTCACTCATCAGGTTGTATTCAATCCCCCTGAGCCACCCTCATAAAATGGAATTAGGGTTCAAGTGTAATTTTGATAATAAAGTTTGGAATCAATTCATTAATTCAACAGTACATTTTGAGGAACTTTGTTCAGAGCCTAATTTCATTTGTTCTCCTCAGATGAGAGACAAACTGTGCCCTCGGTTTTTGAATACACATGGCCTATTAAGGCTATATATATATATATATATATATATATATATATATATATATAAATGCTTTGAAATTAATTGTTATACAATATGGTTTAGGGGATGACAAAAATCCATGTTAACTACCGACATAACTATGTTTATCAGATGACTTTGTTCAGTGGTTGATTGAATCCATGGACACAGTATCCAGCATGCTGTCAGGATATCTAAGTACAAAGGTAAAAACATACAAAACTCCTGGCAGAGTCAGAGTTCTTGATTCTCGTCCTGGCAAAGTAGCCTCTCAATGAAGGATCCTCTGGTTAATTTCTGATTAAAGAAGAAAATCAGAAGCAATGGTTATTATAAATGATAAAATACTATGGAACTTTGGAAACAGAAATTCATAAAATTTAAATGATACAAGCTGTCTGAGAAACCATATCATTGGTTCTATTGTGCAGGTGAGGAAAGAAATTCAGTAACTTGTCCCACTAAAAGTAAAAGTCCCACTATATATGTGATAAAATTTGGTTGAATTAAGACTAGAATTTGGGCTGGAGAGATGGCTTAGCAGTTAAGGCACTTGCCTGCAAAGCCTAAGGACCCAAGTCTGATTCCCCAGTACCCATGTATGTCAGATGCACAAGGTGGCACATACTTCTGGAATATGTTTGCAGTGGCTAAAGGCTGGCCCTGGTGTGCCCATTTGCTCTGTCTGCCTCTTTCATTTTCCAAGAAAGAGAGAAAGAATGGAAGAAAGAAAGAGAGAAAAAAGAAAAAGAAAGAAAGAAAGAAAGAATGGAGGAAGAACGAAAATATATTTTTTAAAAGACTAGAATTTAATTGTCTATAGTCCAAGTTGAATTTTTGTCCATGATAAAATATGCTTATCTTACACAATAAAGAGCATGATTATCATTCTAAACCCTTATGGAGTGAAATGGACTTTTTTTTTAATATGAGAGAGAGAGAGAGAAAGAAAGAAGCAAAGAGATGGAAAGAGGGAGAGAGAGAATGGACACATCAGGGCATCCATCCACTGCAAATGAACTCCAGACGCATGCTCCACCTTGCACATCTGGCCTATGTGGGTCCTGGGGAATTGAATCTGGGACCATTGGCTTTGCAGGCAAGTGCCTTACACTCTAAGCCATCTCTTCAGCCTTGAAATGGACTTTTGTTGATTTTTTGTTCTTTTTTATGTGCTACACTATGGGCCTGGGCAGTTCCTAGAACTTTGGCACCGATTTACATCATGGTTCACACAGGTGCTATTCAATAGAACTTGGTAAATAAATGAGGAATCCTCCTTATCTTTTAATCATATTGTTCCTTGTAAAGTGACTCTAATGTTGTGTGAGTCAATTAATTTCTGTATCCTATCAAAGTTTCCAGGAAACAGGACCAAAAATAACTTATTTTATGTAATGTATCCTGAATCCCATCTTTAAGATTTGTGTTATTGTTGCCCTTTAATATTAAGACTCTTTTCAACTAAACCAATGCTAAATTCCAAGCAACTGGGTTCCCTAAAAAGAAATTACATAGTACTGTAAGACACAAAAATTATTCCTGGATTATGGTCCATTGAAATACATTAAAAGAAATAAAATTGTTAGGCCGGGTGTGGTGGCGCACACCTTTAATCCCAGCACTAGGGAGGCAGAAGTAGGAGGATTGCTGTGAGTTCGAGGCCACCCTGAGACTACATAGTTAATTCCAGGTCAGCCAGGACCAGAGTGAGACCCTATCTCTAAACACCAAAAAAAGAAATAAAATTGTCAAAACTTGCATCATTTTCTTGAACACTTTGATTTTCTGACTACCTTGACAATTGCAACTATTAGCTACTATCAAAGAATGCAAAGTTCTCATCAATCTTTTTCAAAACCATGCTTTTCTTCAATGTCACCTGAACTTGTCATCACCGAGTAGGAAGTTCCACATATTTTAGCACAGCTTCCATAAGTCCTGAGCTCACAAATATCAAATTTGCCCCTTTTCTCAACCATGCATGCACTCACAACCTCCTTTACATATGTCTATAGTTCTCAGTACAACTGAGTTATTTAAGAAGTGTGAAATTGCCCGGTGCGGTGGCGCACGCCTTTAATCCCAGCACTCAGGGCAGGGGGGAGAGGGCAGAGGTAGGAGGATCGCTGTGAGTTCAAGGCCACCTTGAGACTACATAATGAATTCCAGGTTCAGCCCAGGCTACAGTGAGATCCTACCTCAAAAAAACAAAATAATAATAAGTGTGAAATTATTTTGGTTTTAGTGTATTACAGAACCCCCTGAGACGTCTTTCTCAAATCTGAAAAGAAAAGCGTGAAGACATTTTGAGGACAGAGAGTGGAGATGTCTGTCTCACGTGATGTGATTGGAAGTGTCTCCTCCTCTGCAGTCAGTCCCTGGTCTCAGCTTACAGGTCAAGGGCTCACAGCAAACATCGGTGCACACCTTCAAAATTTACACACAGTCAGGGACAGTCCGTAGCCTCTTCCCACTTGGGTGTATAACAGCCGCAAAATGAAATTTTACTTTTTAGACTAAATTACTCTGTACCAATTTCAGTGGCAATCACCAGGGGAATTTAATAAGCGAAAAACCTATTATGCACAATGAAAAATGCTTCTTCACGTATTGCAAATTCAGTTACCTCAGAGTTTATCCAAGCAAATTTGTTTTCAGATGTATGGTATGTAAATTAGTAGAAAGAATTCAGGAAAGAATTACTTCTACACTGTTGAAATAATGAAGAAAGGTAAAGGAAAAATTTGAACTCCCAAGTCATCTTACCAAGCACGCATAGTTCTGTTATTGAGGCTGAGAATAGTCTCATGCACAGATGTCATGGATGAATATACATGTAAAAATTTCAATATGATATCAGTAAATATTTCATTTATTCGTATAATAAAACTGTATTTCAGCTATGTGAGTTTTCTCTGCCAAAAATGTAACAATGGTTTGATGATACAAAATTGACATAATCTATAAAATTAAGAGGCTTGGGGAAGAAAACAGTTCATATTGTTGTAAAGTTTTAAAACTGGTTGATAAATTTCAACAGCCATTATTGCATTATTCCAAATACTAAGATGGAACTTTAAAATTTTTACAAAGACCTAAATATATACAGAGAAATAATAAAATGTCATGTAAGATATATGGAAAGATTTGGAAAATTATTTATGTTTTATTTATTTACTTTTTTGTTGTTTTTATAATAATCCCAGTGTCTTCTGCATGCTGCATAAATAATCTACCACATCTACCACTGAGATATACTACCAGACATTATAATATTTTGGATATAGAAATAGCTATTTTTTTAAAAAAAACAGTTTTACAAGCCTGAAATCATTATTATTATTTTTTTTTTTTTTTGGCTTTTCGAGGTAGGGTCTCACTCTAGCCCAGGCTGACCTGGAATTCACTATGGAGTCTCGAGGTGGCCTTGAACTCATGGCAATCCTCCTACCTCTGCCTCCCAAATGCTGGGATTAAAGGCGTGTGCCACCATGCCTGGCTCATTAATTTTATTCAGTTACATAAAAAGAAAACCAAGTGGTCATAGAACAATATGGGAGTTGATCAATATATTCCAGGAGTGCAGGGTCTTAGATAATCAGCTTTCTCCCTCCTTCCTCTTTCTCTCTCATTCCCCTCAACTCCCACCCTTTCTCTTTATGGACATGCACTGAATATGTGCTATTTGCTTGTTGAAATAGCTATGACTGTGTTCCTCAGTTGTCCTCAACTCAAGAAGTCATATAAGAATCTGAGCAAGTGAGAATGTAATAAAGCTAAATCAGATTTAACATAAAAGTCAATCATTTGTAAAATTCTATGTACCTAGACTATAATCAACAAAATATTTTCAGTATCCTTCACAAATGATTAGAGAGGTTAAATGATATAACTTGCTGAGGTAACAACTGTTCCAAACTCCCTGAGTAAATTCGAGACAGAGAGATAGGATGCCTTTCCACTACCACAGAGCTGCCGACAGTAATGGACAAATCCTCAATTACACTTAGATCCACCAATCATGAGCATTCATCCTCGGACCAGGCTATTTAACTTTTCTTAGCTTTGCTTCCTCTTTGAATGAGGATGAATGCAGTTCCTGTAGATTTGTTGAGTAGTACAATGAGGAGATGCTGTATTGAAAACATCTTGTAGATGGCCACATATAAGTAACTTCCTTGATTGTCTTTTTTGTCTTAAAAATAAAAGAAGATCACAAAGAAAGCAGATTCTCTGAGACATCTGATTGATACAAGCCAGGCATAGTGGTGCACAACTGTAATCTCAGAACTCAGAAGCTGAGAAAGAACCACCATGAATCTGAGGCTAGCCTGGGGTGTATAATGAGACATTGTCCCAAGAAGGAGGAGGAGAAAGTAAACATGATCCTGTGAGTGCACACGTCAGAGGCATCCATTAAAGAGATGCCTTAACATTTTACAAACATTAGCAAACTTACAGCAGTTATCTTGGATGTTCTATGCTAATAAGCTATTTTTACATGTTCATGTAATTTTTCTTTTTTCTCCTTTGTTTTATATACTGTGTGATTTATACGCTAATTTGGTGAAATAGAGCCAATCTTTGTGGAGACCTTACTTCTAGATCTGTAATTGTTACTGTTCAACAAACAATTGACTATGACATCAGATTTAGGAATTTCTGAAGAATGTATGTAGAAAGAACAAAAATTACATGTTATGATTTATGTCTTTACATTCAACTCCATACAGTCATGCTAATAATCAGAACCTGGCTTGTGAAATGCATTTGATAGTATGACTAAAATCAATAGAAAAACACAAAATGAAAATATCTATTTCTTATTCTAATACCAAGTTAGGCTTTAGCAGGAATTTTCTAAAAGTGCACTTAAAAAGGGAAAATAAGCTTCATAATTCTTATACACCAGGAAGCTTTGTATAAAACTTTAATAAGTAAACATTTAAACCTCATATATTTTCTTACCTCTGGAGAGCCACAATCACAGTCTTCTCCCACTTCCAGAAGTTTGTTCCCACACCGTGGTTTTGTTATTATATTTTCAGGATTCGGTGCTTGCAGAAGACAGTTTGGTTTTTGAGATGAAATGTATCTTTGGTAGTGTGAGAGGCTTTTTGTACTGAAATCCTTAGGGAATTTTGAGCTGTAATAGACAAAGACTCAGAAATAGCATGATATGCAGTACCGTGGTTTTTGTATGATAAATGGGCATGAGAATCTAACTTACTCTCACTGTATAACACAGCTCAGTTAACACTCTAAATTTAGTCACTGTTCAGGAATGTCCTATGTATGTATAGTAGATGGTAAATTATGCATAATGTCTTAATTATTTTTCTTAGAGACTCAGAAGCAGAGGAAGAAGAATGTAAATTTCCAAAACAGACCCAGTAGTCTCCAAAGTGTCACCATTTGTCACACACCAAGGAATGATCACTGACAGACCGGCATCACTGACCCAGTGAGGAGAAACGACAGCAAGCTCCTAGGGTCAGTAGAGAGAATTATCTTATTTGTGAGTACTTCAAGAACAAGGTCTGCTTTCCATTGTTTCTACCTCAAATCTTTTCAAGGTGACAGATAATTGATAAATACACTAAAATAAATTAGTCAGTTGATGATAAGGATATGTGAAAAGATGATTATTACCTTAATCAGGCCCATGTTCTTGCAGAAACTATGATATCACCTTAAGTGAATGCAAATTTAAGTTAAAGTAACGTGGCCAGCATGCTTATAATTCTATATCGGCATATTAAAAACCTTAAAAACAAGCCATAAATTTGGCATGTCTGCACAGACAAACTGGAGGTAGAATTAGTAGGGCATACAACCTTTGGGAAAAACACATGCATAGTGTATCTAAATCATATACAGTTGGGGATTATTTTTTTACTGCCAGGTGATGCCATCTTACCTCAGATACTGATTCATCACACAGCTGCCAGAGGGACACTTGGTGAAATATGGGACATCACCCATACCAAGGACATGGCCCAACTCATGTGACATCACTCCTACTAGAGACACATTATTCTTTCTTTTAGCCTGGAAGTACATGCAAACACCCGATGGTCCTTATTTTATTTGTTTTTTTTTTTTCTGAATCCTTGTCAATATGTCCATGGGAATCACTAAGCTCCTCCCCCTCCCATGTCTTATTGCTCAATGTTGTGTGAACGTTCGACATGATTGGCTCCTGTGAACGCAACCCCTGACTTAGTGCTCAATAAACGACTGCTGAGCTAATAAGCACTAAGTTCTCTGCAAATAATGGTGAAATTAATTGAATTCTTCATGGAAGGTACTAACACGTGCCATAACACAGGCTTGGGCCTATTAAAACTGGTTATGATGTCAATGGCATTAGCAGCAAGTGGCCACATGATGGCTCCATACACCTTTCTTCACATATGACCTTTTGATCATAGAAATAATTAGATACCTCAGGCCACAGGGAGGCACCCAAAGTCTCTTTCTGTCACAATACACCTGCTTTCATTCCTAACCCCAACTAGAGTAGGTATCCTCTGGCAGGGTTGGCAGTTCACAGTCTAAGGACTGACACATTTGTCATTTTTACTTCTTAATGACTCAACAAATGTTCCCCATGCTTATCTTAAGACAGGCCATGATACTGACTTCCCTGGGGATACAGATGCATAAGGAGCATTAGTAGAAATGTACTCACCCCGATAACGGACACCGAAGAGAGAGAGCACAAGGAATTCGAGGCTGCCATTCCCACACGTCCATTGCGGAAGTCAATTCCGCTGTGTAAAAAGGTAAAGAGATCTTGTCATAGTCTGAAGCTAGAACCATTATTCTTGGTTAATGTTGTTAAAAGCTTGCCTTGCTGCCCTGCCCTTTTATTTTCATGAAACTGCAGAACAGTTTCAGCCATTTCTCAGCATCATAATGGCCATGCATAGCTATCTCATGTCCAAAAGCCCATTTCACTGATCCTATAGGGACCTTCTGATAACTCACAGATCAGTTGCTAATGGTAGAACATCAGCCTCCTCACAACTGACTAGGAGATATCACGGAGCAGAAATCCCTGCCAAGGAAGCTTGGGAACAGTCATGCGCTCTGCCCACACCTGCCCTGGGCTGCAGGTACTCACCTGAGAAGCTGAGCGTGGTCATGGATCTTGTTTTTCCCCAGGTTAGACCGATGCCATTTCAAGAAGTTGCTATATGTGGTGGCAATGCTGGGTTCCACCTTTATCTTATCACCATCAGACCAAATTTCCATGCCTACCAAAGCCACTTGAATATCTATAGTATTATAAATCTGTGGAAAGAGCATTTTTTCATGAAGGATCTCAGGATTCCTTTAATGTTTTAGGGATCTTGATGAGCACAAGTGATGGATAAAGGAAGTGTGCCCTAAGTGATCGATTTCCACTTTGAAAACAGAAACCTCAGAAGATTTTGCTAATACATATGATTTTGGCTTGGTGCCAATCCTTGTTCTGTTAAGATTGTCCAGACCTGCTGCCTTTGGTACCGTAGGGAAGCTCCGGACTCATGTGTGGAAACATATGTGCACATGACAAGATCTTACCACATTGAGTAGATTGAGCACCTCAAACACAAAGTTTCTCATCAGAGTCACGTTTCCGTTGTATATCTTGTACTGCAAAATACAAGGTATGATTAAACTAGCAAATTTACTGAAGACTGATGGGGTATGGAATTTCACATTTATAGAAAATTTACATGTGTTAATATAATGGACATCTAGTTAATCTGTGACTACCTTATGTAAGGCTCTGTTTCAACAAATTCTACTTTAAATATAAGAGGTTTTTGATGAGGAAAAATTAGATATCATAAGTATTACAATGCAACTCATCTTGTTTGTTTTATTTGAAACAAACACGATATCACAGGCTGGGTTTGAACTCATGGTCTTCTTTCTTCAGCCTACTGGGAAGCTGGAATTATAAGGGTGTCTCATATACCTGTCTTTTGTTATTCATCTTTTAGTTTAATAAGTCAAATTAACAAATACATATTTTAAAATCAACTCAGTATGAATTAGAAGTTGATTAGCAAGCAAAATAAGTTCTAGCATTTTTCTCTGTGTATATGTAAATATTTGTAAGTTATGCACAGTTTTCTATTTACCATATATATATATATATATATATATATATATATATATGTAAAATGTATGTGTATATTTCGTAGTTTAGAAATCTATTTAAGTTATTTTATTTTGTGGTTTACTTTCCAAAGGTATATAATATTAAATAACTTAATATTTTGTGACACATGAATATTAGATGGGATGGGATAGGAGAAAACAACACAGGGCACAGCAGCCAAGGACAAGCGACGGACAACATGCATGGTTAGCTACAAATGCGTAGTGCTTGGTGCTGCTTTCTAGCTTAGCAAAGAGGCATATGTCTTTCATACTCACAAAGGCATTATCCAGCACCACATAGAGATCAATGTATTTCTGTCCCCGGAGAAAGTCTTCTTGCTTTACAAATAACAGAATAATTAATATTGTTAATAATTATTTTTACTATTATGGATTTAATTATAGTTTATAATTTTTTCTCTGAAATAAAATCAATTAAAGAATAAGTAAGTGAATTACAGTCTTTGCACATACCAGTCATTCCTGAGCATATGTGCATGCCACATACTATGGATTGGACAACTGACATAAATGGTGTCAAAAGCTATGCTCAGGGCAGGGGAGATGGCTCATGGATAAAATGCTCACTCTTCAAGCCTGAGTACCCAAGTTTGATTCTTAGACTCCATGTACAAAGAGCTGGAAGTTGTGGCAGGCTTCTATAATCCCAGCAGTCTGGCTGAGACCACAGGCAGAGACAGAATAATTTCTGGTCAGCTCCAGTGAATGCGGCAAAGAGAAACAAGGCCTGAGAGCTCCAGAGAAAGCCTGCCTCAAGCCACGTGGAAAGCAAGGGCCTCTGCCCAGGTGCCATGGGCACTCACAATATGCCCGAACTCATAAGCACTCAAAATTAAATGCATATGTACGTTATACTCACTTTTAGGCTTTTGAGTGATCTTAAAGTTCGGATATGGCTTTGTTTCCTGCTGACACATCTCTCAGCACACTTGTGGTTAGCTGGGTCTGCTTCCTTCTGGCTGCACCTGAGGACGGCATGCTCTCCCTCTCCTGTGCTTTGCACGGGCTTTATCAGATATCCTTGGCCACGGTATGTGAAACACCCTCTGTGAGATACAGACATTGCGTTTCAGGATTCCCTGACATGCTGAGTTATACTTCCTGTTGAGAACTGTTTGAATCTCACCCTTCATCCCAATTTTGCTCATAGACATGTCACCCATAGACTTGCAACTAACATTTCTTCATTAGAATTTATAATCAGCATTTGTCCAATACTAAAAGGAAGCCTGTGTTACTCATCCATAGTATTCTCAGGCATCACTAAAATGAATCAATCCCAAAGAATTTGCAATTTACACCATGAACTCGGTAAATAGCTTCCCATAGTTTAGCTATTCATTCAACTGATATTTCTTAGATGATTGTTAGGATATAAACAATCCTAGAGGGAAAATGAAAAGATTTGTAGGTGAGCCAGAGTAACAAATTGAGATTCACAGTAGCTAAAAGATTCCCTCTTCCCAGTAAGTTTACTAGTGCAGACATAGAAAATAATTCCATGTGCGGCCATAATACAAAGCCAACACAAAAGCCACCAAAAGGTAGATTTGTGAAGGTGTTTTATAGTATGGGGAAGGTGATGTCATGTTATTTATGAACAATGTTCAAATGATTATTACGTGCTTTATTTCATATTCCAACCACGTGGAAGACATGCTTCTGTACACATACAACCATGATGGCATGTTAGCATGAATGGTCGGTCAGAGGAAACATTTTATGGCATTCATTATTTCTTCAGCTATGTGACTCTCCTCTGATTTTTCATTAATTGGGCAAGAATTGGTTATGTGAACAAAAATATACACGTGCATATCATAAAATGTAAGTTCAATTGGAAAATTGCAGGAAAGGGCTTTTAAGAAAATATGACACAATGTTTCTAAAAGTTCAGTAGTTGAACTTGACAGTGGACCTTGATGTCACCAAGGTCCAGAGTGTAGCCTGGACAGAGCTGGGGCTGATGTCTGTAGTTGCAGTTAATGAAGTGATGATAAGGGTGATCATTTGTTTTTCACTTTAACCACATATGTTTAGAAATTAGTACTGAAGAGAAAACATCAAAATATCAAGAAGACATAAGACTCAGGGAGGCTCAATTCTATACCATGTGATGCTACTTCTTATTTAATACTTTTGATAGTGGTTCTCACCTCAACCCACCACAAGTCCTGATGCTGGCAACAGAGCCTTGTTCATTCAGGATGTGGCCTTCATAGTAACAGTGTTTCTGCAGTGGAAAATATATGCAATTTAGAAACACACACACACACAGATATATATATATATATATATATATATATATATATATATATATATATATTCACACACTAAACACACATATACTATATAAGTGCACATATCACAGTTGGGAGGAGAAGTGCCATCTTGGATATGTAGAAAAGCTCAAGTGGTTAGTAGGCTTGACCAGCTCCCAGGGATCAAAATAGTGAGGACCTTGCAGATTGAATTGTGGCACATGGCTGACCATGTAACCTCCATGCTGGGTGTCTGAGCTGTCCAGTGAAACTAATTTACAGTAAGGCAAAATCCAGGAGGTGATCCTAACATGAGCTTACAATAAAGATGGATATTGCCTCTGAGAAGCAGCCAGTCCTCTTGGGATTTAAGACATGACTAGTATGGACTGGCTTTCCAGAGTCAGATGCTTTGTATGCTATGCTAGTGAAAGCAGGCATATATTTTTCTGCCATTAGAGTCCTTAAAACTTCCACTGTCATTCTGAAATCCTCAAGCTAGTGGTTTCATCAACCATTTTCTTTTATCTTTTTGTACAATCCCCTCATCATACTGAAAAACACAGAATATTTATATAAGGGTAGAAATGCATATGTGATTTGGGGGTCTGTAACAGCAAAGTCAGGGGCCATTTATGTGGAATGATTTAGAGGAAATTATGAACACCTTCCTGCGATTGACTTGCCACAGGGTCTGAAATTCGGTGTGTGTGTGTGTGTGTTATTTCCTTCAGAAGAAACTTCATCATAAATATTTTTTCATATACATTAACATATCATCAGCCATTAAAACTGAAACATGGATGGTTTTATTAGTTAATCTCCTCTTAGGAAAAGTTTTATAAAAATAAAAATCTAGGCATTCATGAAATGATAATTTGGATAAGAGAAATGAATAAAGAGTGACTTTACTGCAAGAGCCTCTCCTATGCTTTCTCGGTGTTGCTGTCTTGCCAATTGGCTTCCAGATGACTGCATGCTTATGGACTTAGAAAGGCTCTAGAAAACTCTCCCAGCTTGGAAATTCCTTTCAAATGAGCTTGTGTTTTTCTCATGCTCTTCCCTAGTTCACTACTCCATAATTCTCTGTGTTTTCCAGGTAGGCCGTGCATTGGTATGCCAGATGACGGTTTACCCCAAATATTAAATTCATGATCAATATTGCATATATCTCTTGAAATATTAAATAGTGGCAAGAGACTTTAAGAACCTACAGGAAGGTAAATTCCTAACCAATGGATACAATAGTTGGCGGGGGGAGTGGATTTTGTTTCTTTCTATAAAAGGCAGCACTTAGAAGCTTACCGTTGCTCCTGACTAACAGAAGTTGACTATAATGTTCCACCTGCTGTCTCAGCAGCCACATATACATGTTCCTTGCTTTGGAGGCATTTGATTCTTTAAGAGCTACCCCTAGGCTTATGCATTTAACAAGGTTGCAGATTCCAGGAAGAGCCCCAGGAATGATCCATAACCTACCATGTCCCAGGGGTTTCTGGTGATGTCCTCTCCTCTGGGTGTTCCAGAGTCGTCTGGCCTGAGGAGATGCCTGCAGAGAGCAGAAAGCAGCATAATACACTGTGGGTAGCAATGAAGGCTGAGTCACCTGCCGTGGCCTTTAGCAGTAAAGGAACAACAACGTCTAGGGTGAGACTGGGCTGACATTCTGACCACGGGCTTTCCCCAACATTGAACTTCTGCTACCAAAGTTAATCAAAGCATGACCTATGAACCTGAAGGAAGAAACTCACTCAACTCCTTTTCAGCTGCAGATTCTTCCCCTGTAAATGGGAATGGGTGAGTGGCGATAGGACTGTTTTGTAACAAGGATGTAACCTTTGAAGGGTACTGGGTCACAGGTATGCAGTAGGACCAGTATCTCCCAGAAGAGACTTACTGACTGCTATGGGAGTTGATGGAGCCCCTTCCCCTCATATCTAGCTCCATGTTGTACTTCCCATTCAGCCTTAGAGATATGTTCCCATAAAAACCTCAACAGAGATACCAGAGTGGGAAAGATTTTCAGTGTAGTTAAAAAAAAATCAAGAAAGACATTTATTTGTTCAATTTTCAATGACTTACACTTTGCCTGTAATTTCCTAGGGAATCTCAACCTTCATACATACTATGAATCCAAATTACCATCACTGAAAACGAGATACAAATTGGGTCTTCTATTTCCAATTATACTCATTAAAGCTCCAAGAAGAAATTGTCCCATGTTCTGTTAATTAAGTCCAGTGATTGCACTTTAAGGAAAAAACTTACTTGACTTTTTGTAGGTGAAGGATAAGTTTTTCTCCATTTAATATAATCTGATATTGAACTTCAGGTGCATATCTTTCCTGTAAATATTTAATGATACTTTTATAGCATATAATCTGTGTTTCTCATTCTATCTAAAATGATTATAATAATTGAAATACATGATTACATAGCATATATTATAACAATTATAAATGCATACAAACTAAACCTGTTATCTTATGTCCTTATTTATTTTCTTTTTTAAATCTTTATTTTATT
This sequence comes from Dipus sagitta, assembly GCA_036346955.1. Taxonomy (NCBI): domain Eukaryota; kingdom Metazoa; phylum Chordata; class Mammalia; order Rodentia; family Dipodidae; genus Dipus; species Dipus sagitta. The sequence goes on from CM070783.1 coordinate 16,688,187, forward strand.
TTATTTTTTTTTGTTTGTTTGTTTCTTTGAGGTGGGGTTTCACTCTAGCTCAGGCTCACCTGAAATTCACCATGTAGTCTCAGGGTGGCCTTGAACTCTTTTTACCTCCTGAGTGCAGGGATTAAAGGCATGTGCCACCATGCCCAGCTAATATTTATTTTATTTTTATCTATTTATTTGAGAGAGAGAGAATGATGCCAGGGCCTCTAGCCACTGCACACAAACACAAGATGCATGTGCCACCATGTGCATTTGGCTTATATGGGTACTGGGGAATCGAACCTGGGTCCTTAGGCTTTATAGGCAAGCACCCTAATGAATAAGCTATCTCTCAGCCGGGCGTGGTGGCGCACGCCTTTAATCCCAGCACTAGGGAGGCAGAGGTAGGAGGATTGCCATGAGTTCAAGGCCACCCTGAGACTACATAGTGAATTCCAGGTCAGCCTGGACCAGAGTGAGACCCTACCTCGAAAAACCAAAAAAAAAAAAAAAAAAAAAAAAAAGAATAAGCTATCTCTCTAGCCCATCTTATATCTTTATAATGTTTAAAACAAACATGTGCAATTATATGATAATAGCAGAATAAACTAACACTAATATGTGAACTAGGAATTTGCCATTTGCTTTAGTGAGCAACATAGTATCCTGTGTACCCTAATGCAGCAACAGCAGGATAACAAAATACATATTAATATACAAAACAAAATACAATATAAAATCCACCAAGAATTAAATAAGATAAATATTACAAAATATAAATTCATAACAAGGTTTTAAAAAATTTTATTTATTTATTTATTTATTTAACTGCAGCAGACAAGCATAGAGAAAAAGAGGCAGGTAGATAGAAAGAGAATGTGCCAGGCCTCCAGCCACTGCAAACGAACCCCAGATGCATGTGCCGCCTTGTGCATCTGGCTTACGTGGGTCCTGGGGAGTTGAGTCTCAAACCTGTGTCCTTGGGCTTCACAGGCAAGGGTTTAACGGCTAAGCCATCTCTCCAACCCATAACAAGGTTTTGTTTTTTCTATTTCTACACTTTTTCTCATCAAGTGAGCCAGGTTATTATCAAAGAGTGCTTACCTCTTCAGCGTACCTCTCTGTCTGGTTGTTTTCAGTGGGAAGCTTTTTAGGATGAACTATTTCTTGAAGCTCTAATTCACGAACTGGCTTTATAGATGTTGCTGGAGAAAGGAAGAATATTGTTATAGAAGATTGAAAGCATTCGTCTTGGTTTTGTTTGGCTGGTTGTTTTTTAGAATGACATAAATATAGAGAGCAAGCAGCTTCTCCTCAGAAGAAGTTTCTTCTCCTACTTTGGCTTTGGTTACAAAGAGTTTCTGGCTAACCTCCTCTATTCTAGAAGGTCATGAGATGAGAAAGAAGTCTTTGGTTTATACATGCAAGCTCTGCATCACTGTGGTTGGATAAGAACAGAGATCAGAGAGCCTTGATTCTTCCTGTTGCTGTTGTTTTTCCTAGTTTCTTCTTTCTCTGGAATCCTCTTCAAGGCTGTGATTTCTCTGACTTCCTACTCCAGAAGTCAAGCTGTTCGCATGGAAGTAAAACCTCACTCTTAGATAAGACTCTATTGTCTGTGACTTCCTTCCTCTGTGGGACATAAACCACGATGGATGCTCCTTCATTCATTAGCATTTATCCCTCCAAAACTATAAATTTCACAATAAACAATGCTCTTGTTGAAATCTCTAAAATGAATTTTAAAGTAACAAAGAGCAAGTGGGAAAATCATTTGTAGACAAAAGGCACATCTTGATGTGCTTGAAATTGCACCTTATAAATAGTTTCTATGTTTACAAATAGTAAGGAAAGAACTGATTTGGGAACCAAAAGATGTGGATTGATGTCATAGATAAATGGCACTCTGTTATGTCAGTTTGGCCTTGAATCAGGTATTATCTAAGAAAGAGACGAGTATAAAAGACAAGTAGGATAAAATATACAAAACTATGTTTAGTAACAGTGTAGGGAACTGATAGCACACTTTTCCTTTTCTTTGAAAATTTTCTATTAGGCAATCCTATTTTCAATGTTTGGGTTCTCACCCTTGTGCTTTGAGACAGATTCGCATGCACTATGATAATCAGAGTGCTGGAAAGGCAAGATTCTATCTACGTGGCTGATAAAAAGAGCCTGAGAGGAAACAGAGGAGTAAAAATCCACGCCTAGTCAGCTCCCAAAGTTCCACTCTGATGAGTTGCCCTGAGAAAGATGCAGGATGTATCAATTCATAGTCAAGAACTGCATTACCAAATATGATTTTGAGAGGGAGTCAGGTAGCTTTGTTAGGCAGTTAGGGTGACTGGGACATGGAAGGTAAGGGCAGAAATGTCTGCCCCGCAGTCTGCACTTGCTGGAGATCAAAGGATTATCTCCTTATCTCTTGCCTGAAGGAGATCTGTTTCCTTTATTTTTTTTTTCTTTTCGAGGTAGGGTCTCACTCTAGTTCAGGCTGACCTGGAATTCACTATGTAGTCTCAGGGTGGCCTTGAACTCACAGCGATCCTCCTACATCTGCTTCCCTAGTGCTGGGATTAAAGGCGTGCGCCACCACACAGGGCTTGAGATCTGTTTTTCCACAAACAACCTGAGACCTTCCTGGGTTGGAGATCCCCTTGCCTCATCCTAACATTGGTGTGGTCGAGTTCAGTCCCCAGAACTTTGTGTCATGGCTAGCCTCTTCCTGAGACAGCCCTTATCCCAGACCAATGGCTGTGTCTCTGGTTCACCTGAGCCCAGAGGTAGGGCCCACCACCATAAGATTATAAATATGTTCCAGGAGGGGAGGGCAATCTCTCTTGGCAGCCCATTCATCACTTGTGAACCTCCAGGTTCTGGAGAGGTTCCCCTCATCTTGGCCTACCTGAGCTGAGATGAGGGAAGAGGCCCCTGGACCCCACTTCCCAACGTGGGGATGGGCTCTTTACCCCCTCCTGCCCTCCAGTGGCAGGAGCTCTTTGTACTTTCTTTTCTTTCCTCTCTTTCTATGCGTTTTCCAGGCCTACCACATGAAACATGACTGAAATTCTGGATTAATTCTCCAACAACAGGGTGGGGGGGGGAGAAAGAAAGAAAGAAAGAAAGAAAGAAAGAAAGAAAGAAAGAAAGAAAGAAAGAAAGAAAGAAAGAAAGAAAGGAAAAGAAAAGAAAAAAGAAAAGAAAAGAAGGAAGAAAGACAGACAGGAAGGAAGGAAGGGAGGAAGGAAGGAAGAGAGAAAGGAAAAAGTGAAATAAGAGATGAGAAAAAAAGAAAGGAAAGGGAGGGAAGTAGAAATGAAAGGAATTGAAGGGGAATAAATGGAAGGAAAGAGAAAGGAAATAAGAGTAAAAGATCATAGAATTGGTAGGCTTATTGCATGAGAGATAAAATTTGTAGTCATAATTGCTAAATTATTATATACATCACAAAGTAATGAGTAGGAGCACAAAATTTATAATATGTACTAAATGCATTTGAAAACACTTCCCTATATGCATAGTGGCATTATTAGTTTAAAACTTATCCTATATTATCAATTCTTTGGATACCTTACTAGAGCTTAATGTAAGAAACATATCAGAAATACAAAGTATATAGATAGCCCAAGATTTGGAACTTTTGCACAGTATTATTAAACAACTAATAATTTTCTGATGAGCTTAAGTATGTCATTAGCTATGTCCATTACCTCTTTTGGTATACATATATATTTATGTAGGGAAATATTCAGGTTCCCAACATTTAACGTTTAACCTGATTACTATGTAATTTCTAGAAAGTTAACTAGTGATGATTTCAATTCACTTTATATATGCTAGGATAAAGAAGCAGGTAGTGCTTATCAGTAATTAACCTTAAGGAGAAAATGAGTTATTTTTTTCAGGGCTAGTTCCTTTGGACCATGTCAGTCATTATACTTTTTAAGAATCTTTCTCAGGGAAATATCCTAAAATGCAGGTCTATAAAATAGTCTCTATCAATAGTCACATCATAAAATAATTGTACTTACTAATAAAAATGTAAATACAGAAATAATCAACTATGAGTTCATCTATCTTGAAAAAATACTATGTTTTTTAAAAACATGATTCTATTTAGTTAAATATATAACATTTAAAAAATATAAGTGCTAGAATACATGTTTATTTTATTTATATGAACGTTTGATTATAACATTAAAAGTCACTCTCTAATGAGTACACTTTTCAAGTAGTCTAAATTTTAGATGAAGTGCCAATGCATTCACACTTACCTTGGGTTTGGATGGTAAACCAGAGTACTGAAAGCAGGACCCAAAACATGTTGGCTTCTGCAGGTAGCTGAGATGTCCCAGGCAGTTTGAAGTTATAGTCTCCCCAGCTGTCACTTTTATCTTCCCCTAATTTTCTTTGGAAGTTGAAAAAGGAAATAAAGCCTCAAACTTTTCATGTGAGACTAGGAGATATTTCCTAATTGTGTTGAGAAATGGCCAAGAAACTGTAGTGTCAAGATCATGAGATGTTCCTTTCTTATGAGTACTATTTCCATCTGTGGTTATGCACATCAGGACTCACATCTGGACAACTACTGCATACTGGTGGGAATGTGTAAAGAGACCAGGGTTCTTACGTGTGCATTTACACACATGTTTGCATCGACACAAATTTATAAAATATGTAGTGCTGTATCCATGTTGTAAGAAACTGTCATAGAAAACACAGAATCTTAAAAAAATGCAATAAAAGCTTATATGGGTGCATATTATAAACGTCTCAGTTTCTTACCAACTACTTTAACCTTCTACCAAAACTGCATGCAGAAATGTACAAATATAAATGATCTGGACAGTGTTAGCCTCGATACACCACACTTCATAGGAAACATATTCAAACTATCCATGAGTTCTGTTTCATCAAACTAGTATTATTGTTTGATTATCCAGATGTTAGATTTTCACAGTCTCATATATAGAACAGAAACATACTGCATGATAAAAAGTTGATCACTCTATGACCATCATCAAGAAGGGAATTATATTAACATTTTGACAGTTCATTTTCATCTGTCTTTATGCAATAATAAAAACAAAGAGGTACTGGAGAGATTGCTAAGTGGTTAAGGCATTTGCCTGTGAAGCCTAAGGAACCAGGTTTGATACCCCAGTACCCAACATAAGCCAGATGCACATGGTGGTACATGTGTCTGGAGTTCATTTGTAGATGCTAGAGGCACTGACATGCCCATTCTCTCTCTCTCTCTCTCTCTCTCTATCTATCTATCTATTGCTATCTCTCTGTGTCTTCCTCTTTCTCTCTTAAAAAGTAAATTAAAATAAAATGTTTAAAAAAATACACAGAAGCAGCCATCCCAGCCACAGCACAACCTGCCACCCTGCCCTGCATGGACAAGGTCCTCCTGTACTTCCTGCAGGCTACTTGGACCCAAGCCAGCAGGCTAGCATTCCCCCTCCCTCCACCTAGATTAGACCTAATAGAAAAGAACCAGGTAGGGTTCCAAAGACAGTTAAATGATCCAAAGGAGAGAGAGAGAAAAAAAAGAACATCAATTATCTAAGCTGAATGAAGATATAAATAAATGCAAGGATGAATTCCAAGAAGCATTAAGAAAATCAGAAAATAGCATGAAAAGGGAACTTGACAGAGGGATGGAAACCATACATCAAAAGGCAGTAGAAAATACAAACCAAATTGAACAAGTCCAAAACTCTATAGAAGCTCTCAAGAATAGAGTCAGCTATGTGGAGGATAGAAACTCAGAACTGGAAGACAAAACAGAAGAAACAGTTCATGAGTCCAAAAAGTTTTGTGAACAGAACAGGAGGGAAGTGGGGATACCCTTAAACGTCCCAATATTCAGATCATGGGAATTCCAGAAGGGGAAGAAATTCAGACCAAAGGCATGGAGAACTTATTCAATAAAATTATTGAAGAAAACATTCCTATTCTCTCAGAAGAAATTCCCATCAAGTTACACAAAGCTAACAGAACTCCAAACAGGCTGGACCAAAGGAGAAATTCTCCAAGATATATTATTAAGACTCTAAACATTGATAACAAAGAGAAAATCCTAAAAGCAGCTAGGGAGAAACAACACATTACATATAAAGGTAACCCCAACAAAATGACTTCAGACTTCTCAATAGAAACCCTGAAAGCTGGAAGGGCCTGGAATGGAACACTGCAAAGTCTAAGTACTTATGGCTTCCAACCCAAACTACTCTACTCAGCAAAAGTATCCCTCATAAAAAATGGTAAAAAGAAAACTTTTTATAATAAAAGTCAGCTTTACAACTATATGAACAGAAAGCCAAACCTTCAGAGAGTACTTCAGGGAATTCTCTACACAGAAGAGTCAAATAACCAACCCCAAATGCCTACAAGAAGCAGATCAAAATAAACAAACTCAGAGACGGCACAAAAAACTACCAAGTCCAAGAAAACACCCAACCACATAAACCACCACAATATGGCAACAATTAAATCAAACCTCACAGATATTACCTTAAACATTAATGGCCTTAATTCACCTATCAAGAGACATAAGCTAACAGAGTGGATCAGAAAATTAGACCCCTCAATTTTCTGTCTTCCAGAAACCCACCTGACCACTAAATACAGGCACCTCTTCAAGGTCAAAGGGTGGAAAATGATATTCCAAGCAAATGGAAATAAGAAACAAGCAGGCATAGATATACTAATAGCAGATAAAATAGACTTCAAACCAAAAGTAATCAATAAAGACAAAACAGTTACTTCTTGCTTATCAAGGGAATGATCCAACAAGAGGATATCACAATCATCAATCTTTATGCACAAAACACAGGTGCACCACAATTAATAAAACAAAACCTACTTGACAACAAAACATAAATAACTACCAACACCACCATAGTAGAGGACAATACTCCACTATCAGCAATACATAGATCATCCAAACAGAAAATTAACAGAGAAGTAAGAGAGCTCAACAACATTATAGATCAATTAGACCTAACAGGCATCTACAGAACATTCTACCCTAAATTAACAGATTACACACTCTTCTCAGCAGGCCATGGAACCTTCTCTAAAATAGATCATATACTGGGCCATAAAGCCTGCCTCCATATATTTAGAAAGATTGACATAATTTTTTGCATGATATCAGATCACAATGCTGTATTGCTAGAAATTAACAACAAAACATGCACCAGGAATCCCACCAGCTCCTGGAAACTGAACAACACAGTTTTAAACAATAAATGGGTAGTGGATGAAATAAAAAATGAAATTTCAAAATTTCTAGAATTGAATAACAATGAGAACACATTGTACCAAAACTTATGGGGAACAATGAAGGCAGTCCTTAGGGGAAAATTCATAGCATTAAATGCCTTCATAACAAAGACAGAGAGATCCCAAATCAATAACCTAACCATCCACCTAAAGGCATTGGAAAAACAAGAAAAATAAAACCCAAAAAGCTTCAGACAAAAAGAAATAATTAAGATCAGAGCAGAATTTAATGAATTGGAAACTAAGAAAACAATTAACAAAATTGATGAAACAAAGAGCTGGTTCTTTGAAAAAATAAACAAGATTGATAAACCCCTGTCCAATTTGATCAAATAAAAAAAGGAGAAGCTTCAAATTATCAAAATTAGAAATAAAAAAGGAGAGATCAAAACAGACATAAGTGAAATTGGAAGAATCATCAGGACTTATTTCAAAAACCTCTTTTCCACAAAAAAAGATTAAATGGAGGAAATGGATGAATTCCTGGACACATACCAACTACCAAAGCTAAACTCAGAGCAGATTAATCTCCCAAACAAACCTATCACACCCATTGAGATTGAAAAGGTAATCAAAAACCTCCCTAATAGCCGGGCGTAGTAGCGTATGCCTTTAATCCCAGCACTCGGGAGGCAGAGGTAGGAGGATCGCTGTGAGTTTGAGGCTACCCTGAGACTACATAGTGAATTCCAGGTCAGCCTGGTTTAGAGTGAGACCCTACCTCGAAAAACCAAAAAAAAAAAAAAAAAAAAAACCTCCCTAAAAAAAAGAGTCCAGGACCAGAAGACGGCTTCTCAGCTAAATTCTATCAAATCTTCATGGAAGAAATGAAACCAATTCTTCTCTAACTGTGCCACTTAATTGGAGAACAGGGAAAGCTCCCCAACTCCTTCTATGAAGCTATTATCACCCTAATACCAAAACCAGGCAGAGAAAGCACAAGAAAAGAAAACTATAGGCCTATTTTTCTGAATAAATTAGACGCAAAGATCCTGAACAAAATCATCATAAACTGAATTCAACAACACATCAAAAGCATGATCCACCTTGATCAAGTAGGCTTTATCCCAGAAACACAGAGTTGGTTCAACATATGGAAATCTGTCAATGTAATACACCACATAAATAAGGTTACACACAAAAACTACATGATCATTTCAATGGGTGCAGAAAAGGCCTTTGACAAAATACAATAACACTTCATGATCAAAACACTGGAGAGAATAGACATGGACAGTTTATATCTCAACATGATAAAGGCTATATATAAAGCTGCTAAAGCCCATATAATATTTAATGGACAAAGACTGAAGGAATTCCCATTGAGATCAGGAAGACAACAGGGGTTTCCACTCTCACCTCTGCTCTTCAACATAGTAATGGAAGTTCTAGCTCAAGCAATAAGACAGGAGAAAGAAATAAAAGGGATACAAATTGGAAAGGAAGAAGTTAAGTTAGCCCTATTCACAGATGGCATGATTCTGTACATAATTGAACCGAGAACCTCCATCTCAAAACTCTTAAAGATGATTTCTTCAGTAGCAAGATACAAAATCAACACACAAAAATCAGTAGCCTTTCTATATGCAAAAGACAAAGATACAAAGAAAGAAATTAGCAACATTGTCCCATTTTCAATAGCAACAACAAAATACCTTGGAATAACACTAACCAAGGATGTGAAAGACTTACATAATGAAAGCATTAGAACACTCAAGAAAGAAATTGAGGAGGAATTGAGAAAATGGAAAGACCTCCCATGCTCCTGGATAGGCAGAACTAACATTGTGAAAATGGCAATCATACCAAAAGCAATATACAGATTTATTGCAATACCAATAAAAATCCCAACATTTTCCTTCACAGACATACAAAAAAAAATTATTTCAAAATTCATATGGAATGGCAGAAGGCCTCGGATATCCAAGCATATATGCAGCAAAAGAAACACCTCTGAAAGCATCACCATACCTGATCTAAAGCTATATATATTGTGAAAATGGCAATCTTACCAAAGGCAATATTCATATTTAATGCAATGCCAATAAAAATCCCAACATGTTTCTTCACAGAGATAGATAGAAAAAATGATTTCAAAATTCATTTGGTATGGCAGAAGGCCTCGAATACCCAAGCATATCCTCAGAAAAAAGACACCTCTGAAGGCTTAACTGCACCTGATCTAAAGCTATATTACAAAGCCATAGTAATAAAAATATCATAGTACTGGCATAAAAACAGGATTATAGTCCAATGGAACAGAATCAAGGACCCAGACTTTGGGTCAAGTAGCTACAGCTACTTGATATTTGATAAAGACCCTAACATTGTAGGCTGGAAAAAAAGCATCTTCAACAAATGGTGCTGGACCAACTGGAGAACCATATGCAGGAAAATGAAACTAGATCCACACATCTCACTATGCACAAAAACCAAGTCCAAATGGATCAAAGACCTCAATATATGACCAGAAGCTCTGCTACTACTGGAATAAAAAATAAAATAGGAGGAACTTCCATGATATCAGAATGGGAAAAGATTTCCTGAACAAAACACCAGGAGCTCAGGAACTTAAACAATCACTCAAACATTGGGATCTCATGAAGATGAAAAGTTTCTTTACAGACAAATATACAATAAGCAGACTCAATAGATTACTCACAGAATGGGAGAAGATTTTTGCAGGCTATACAACTGACAGAGGTATAATTTCTACAGTCTACAAAGAACTCAAAAACCTCTAAACAATAAGTCAAGCAAAATGGAGCAACGAACTTTACAGGGAGTTCTCAGAGGAAGAAATACAAATGGAAAACACACATGTAAGAAAATGTTCATCACCCCTAGTCATCATGGAAATGCAAATTAAAACAACTATGAGATTCTACCTTACCCCAGTAAGGATAGCAAATTTTAAAAAATCAAATGAAAACAAATGCTAGTGAGGATGTGGAGAAATAGGAACCCTCATACACTGTTGGTGGAAATGTAAGATGGTACAACCACTATGGAAATCAATGAAATTTGAAGAAAAATGGTCAAATGTGGAACAGATAATTCTCAGCAAACGCGCCCAATCACAGAAAGACAATCGTCACATGGTCTCACTTATCTGTGGCTCCTAAGCTGAATCTGCCTGAGATGCTGTCATACCTAATAGGTATCTCGAGGACCAGACAATAGGGAGGGTGGGATGGGAGGGTAGGTTAAGGGTGGGGGGCCATAAAATTGGACCCCAATGGAACTGGTATTATAAAATCCTATATCATGAAAGACAGACTAAAAGGCTGAACCTTCATCAGATCCTTAGAGGCTACACTTGAATCAAAGGGTCCTGGAGGGTCTGATGAAGACTAACCTTAATATTCTCCTCTCTCTCTCTCTCTCTCTCTCTCTCCCTCTTTTCTCTCTTTCTCTTTTATATTACCTATCTTTTTCTTCCTTCTTTTCCCTTAGCACTGGCCTGTAACTCCCAGTACCAGGATATGGTTAAATCCACAATGAGCTCTTGATCAGAGAGACCTACAAGGTTTCCCAAAAGAAGACAGAGCACTTGATGACCCACCAAAGGTTAGTGGTAAGACCCTACTTCCAAAGACACCATATGCTGTTGGTACAGAACATGGAGAGACCTGGCTGGAATCTAGAAGACAGTCAGTCCCCACACAGTTATTTGTCTAGTGCCAGAAGGTGTTTCATGAGCGACTGGGGAAAATGGCCAACATCTATCCAAACAACTATTGGTCTAAGCTATTCATCAACAAACAACCTGACATGATGCTCACCCAAGTGCAATAATGGCACACAGCCATGGTGGGTAACCAACTGCTCTTGAATTGGTTAACAGATCTGCTCAGTGCAACAGAACCCATATCTGGAACTGGGAAACAAGTCAGAATCATATCTACAAAATGAGTTCATTCTCCAATATTAATCACCCACCAATCTTGGGCTACAAGAGGGCCTACACCTATTAAATTCTCTCTAAAATAATAATGGTTATCTCATTTATCTAGTGTTAATTTCACTCTCTGTTGGAGAATCTGCTTCTCTTTCTCAGATGAACACAGAACCTGAGGAGAGAATCAGCCCATTACACCTCACCAGGGCCCCAGCTGAAATCATAGAGTAATTGGGGAAATGAGCAAGAGTGCTACTTTCTTGGTGAACCTGGTAGCAGCACAAGGGTGAAGGAGATAGATGCAGAGAACACTCAACTCCTACAAAACTGGATCGCCAGAGACATAGAGGCTCCTAAGACCTCATCACTGAAGTAGACCTAAAATGAACCAAACATGGCTCAGAGAAATTCGTGAATGAGGGGGTGGAAAGATTGTTAGAGCCACAAGTTGGGACATTATGTACAGAGACATTGCATCTTTACCATAACTGATGGCTACTCCCACAATGCTCGACCCACAATCCCCAATGAGGACAGACCCTTTGCAAGGGGGAGGACAGGAAGAGGGTAATGATAGTACCAACATGGCTGTTTACACACTGAGCATGTACATAACAAATAAAGAAAAAAAAAAAAGAAAGAAGGAAATAAAATTAATCTTATTGCAGAAAGGGTGTGAGAACATGGTTTTTGCAGAGCATTATAAGAATGTTCATGATATTGAATAGTAAGACATTCTTTTAAGGACCTTAGACTATTGCCTTGTGTGCATAAAAGCTTTTTTATTAAATTTTAGTTAAAATTTTTAGTAAATCAAGTTTTCTTGGAGTAGGCACCTATATTTGTTTTATTTTTCTGAGTATGTATTTATTTTATCCTATTTTTATGCTGGCTTAGCTGAAAGTATAGTTTTAGAATATAATGAGTGTCTCTCAGATCTTTGGAGATATTATTTTACTTTCTATTGTCAGTTATTGCTGTTCATAGTACTGCTGTTAGTATATGTATAACTTTGCTTATCAATTAATAATAAAACAAGTGCAATTTACTAGGTCAGTTTGAAAAGTCCTTAAAGCCATGTTAACTTTGTTTACCCTTAATTCTATGCATTCCCTAGAATGGTCTGAAACTATCCTTACTATTTGGATTATCCTGAGATAATTTAATAATGGAGAGAGATCCAAAACATCATGTGCAGTCTGTAGAAATAGGAATTATTGCATTGAAGTCTGTGTGTTGTTCACAAATATATTTTATCAAGGTACCATCACTATATGAAAAGGAAAAATAAAATAATATGAGCTGGAAAAGGAAGAGCAGAAGTTGGTATATAAACAAAAAAATAAGAAGAAGAAGAAGGGAAAGAAGGAGGAGGAGGAAAGGAGAATTCCAAAGACGTTATCTCTACGTAAGTGATATGTGCATCAATATCACCCTTTGTAAAATCAAAATTGAGGAATTAGAAAAACCTTATTTCATTAATATAGTTGAAATTGGTTGCAACAAATTGTTTACATGTTAAAAATACGAATATGCTGGAACTGAACGACTACATTCCCCTATGACTTGAACATAACATAATATCATGTAATAGGGCCTGGAGAGATGGCTCAGTGATTAAATGCACTTCCTGAGCTAGCATGAGGGCCTGAGGGAACCTGAGACCACCTGAATTTGCATCTCCAAATCCCATGTAAATAGCTGGGCGTGGCCACATGTGACTGTAACTCCACTCCCATATTGAGGAGCAAAGGCCCGGGGATTATCCTGGCTTCTGAAAAACAGCAAGCTCCAATATCAGTAAGAGACTCCAGCTCAAAGTAAGAGCAGGTGGGAGAGTGATAAAGCCCAATGCCAGATATTCTGCTCTGGTCACTAAAAGTGAATACATGGGACCACTGCCAGGGCATAGACACGTGTGTGTGCATGTGCACACACACACTCACACACATGCCACACACACACACACACACACACACACACACACATATATATATATGAAGAGAGAGAGTTCTGGTTGGGGGGGAAGGAATTGACTTAAAAGAAAATGTATCTATTTGAGAAATACTTTGCTCATAAAGTTGTCAGACTTGCTGATTAGTTGGAGGTAGCAATTGAGGGACACTGAGATCTGAATAGGCCTTAGCTTCAGCAACTATGCAGGTTTTAAAGATGACAACTTCTAATTTGATAGAATATTGAGAATCCTTTGGCACACCCTTGAGGAGTCAGCATTTGAAAATAATCAGTGTTTAACCATGTTCAGTGAACATCTACACCATAAAAGGAATTTGAAATCAACTTCTGGGAAACTGATACTATTTATTGGATGGATGAATAACAGTCTATAAATTAAAACTGTGAAAATAACAGTGAAGGAACTGTTTACTCAGTGCATCTGGAGAGAACCAGAAATGGCACATAATACAAACTATCATTGCACACAGTATTCAAGAATTGACTAAACATAGGACTTAACTTATGACCATAAACTGTGGAAATCCTAACCAGCATACACATTACAGAGAATTTCGTTCCCATAATAGCTTGCACTTAGCATTTTGGAATGTTTCATAATAGGGTATTTTTTTGTGGTTTGAGGGAAATGTTTAAATATTGTCCATCTAGAAATGGAGATATAATTCCAACATCTTCAAAAATTGTGATAATCCCTTGCACATTAAAGTCTTATTTTATTTGACCATTAAAACAATAGCTATGAAGATTACATTCAAAGAGTATCAGCTTTATTTTATTTTATTTTTAAATATTATTTTTATTTATTTATTGTAACAGAGAAAGAATGGGTGCACCAGGGCCTCCAGCCATTGCAAACGAACTCCAGATGTGTGCACCCCCTTGTGCATCCGGCTAACGTGGGTCCTGGGGAATTGAACCTGGGTCCTTTGGCTTCACAGGTAAATGCCTTAACCGCTAAGTCATCCCTCTAGCCCTCAACTTTATTTTATAGGAGACACGAAGAATTTATAATTTATTACAATTTACTTTGAAGCTCTTTAATAAATATCTCCTAATTTACTAAGGTGAGAGAAAAGGGTATTAGAGGATTTCAAATATTTAATGGTGGTCAGATTTCATGATAGTTTTAATTGTCTCAAGGAAGAAGTCTGTTCCAAGGACATGAGAGGAGTTGGTGTGATGAGTGGCAGGTTTGGAATGGGAAATAACATAATCACCTCCTTGCTCTTAGGAAACATTTTATGCCTAAGAAATTGCTTTCTCATGGCCAGCATTAGGACAAAGGTCAGGCCCTTGTCTTGGTTGATATTTCAGTTGAATCATGTAATAATTTTTTAAACTGTCCTTGTCACTGGTAATCCCTAGTAGCATAAACTGTGTTAATGATAATAAGAAGTAATTATATAGCTATGGCTTGCCTAGTATGGATGCTCCTGTAATAAACACAGATGTGCAGGTATATCGTTGATATACTGGTTTCATTTCCTTTGGACAAACATGTAGAAATGGGAGAGTTAGATGACAGCAAATATATTCTTAGTTGTTTTAAGGACCTCCATACTTTCTATCTCTATGAGGAATGAGCAAACCTTATTCAGAGTTGTGTGCTAATTTAGGTTCTCATCAGCAGTGTATAAAAGTTCTCCACAGGGCTGGAGAGATGGCTTAGCATAAGGACCCAGGCTCAACTCCCCAGTACCCATGTACGCCAGATGCACAAAGTGACATGTGTGCACAAGGTGACATACCGAGTTTGATCGCAGTGGCTAGAGGCCCTGGCACACCAATTTCCTCTTTCTCTCTCATAAAAAATAATAAAATAAAAAAGTTTTGAAAAGAAGTTCTTGACATTCTCTCCAGCATTCATTGTTTTTTTTTAATAATACCTATTTTATGGTTTTAAGAAATTTTGTATATGGAGGATGGAAATGCTTATATATTTATTGAAAATCCTTTTATTTGAAATTAAAATTATTTGGTAAATAATGGTTTGATATTTGGGGAGGGTTTTGGAGGGGTGGTAATGCTGTTGGTAAATTATAAGCCTGTTGATTCTGCAGAAAGGTACTGTTACTGACTAATAGGATGCCTTTATTTTGTACATGACCCAAATCTTTGACATTTCTTTTATCTAAAATATTTAGGCATCTGACATTTTCAACCAAAATTTTAATTATATACTGTGATTTTTATTTGTTGCAATACATTAAAATTGCAGAGGTACTTAGGGGCTCCAAAGCTAGGATTTCTAAGTCAGTATGTGCATTTCACATAATAAAGCTGTTAATGGTGAGCAAAGTATTATATGTTAACTAGATTTTTCCACATCTGTATAGTATATTATATATACTTTGTGATATTGAGATTATAGAAAGTTTAGAGTGTCAAACATGCATTTAATGTGTATTTTTAAACAAATTTATGGCAATTATAATATTTGGAGACAAGGGTATCACATTTCAATTTGTAAAAATCTTTTAAATTCTACTGTGTCATTAAGATGCTTTGTATAATGCCAGACCATAGCTGGAGAAACGAAGTTTAATAAATACCAGATAGATTTTCTTATAAAAAAATAATAATACCTATTTTACACAGGGTGAAGTGCATCTCACTGTAGCTTGATTTTCATTTCCCTGATGGATAGTGATATTTAACATTTCTATATATTTCCTGATCACTTGCATTTCTTCTTTTGAGAAGTCTATTTTGTTCATTTTAATAAGATTGCCTGCCCTTTTAGTTACCCTTTTTGAGTTCCTTTTATAGAACTGGTATCAGTGCATGGTCAGATGAACAGTGAATAAATACATCCATCCTAAAGGTCATCTCTCCAGTGTGTACACTGCTTCCTCTGCAGTGCAGATTTTTAGTTTGCCTACTGTCACTTGTGTTTCCAGCGACTCTTTTTTTTTTGTATATGTGTGTGGTGAGCATGTATGTATACGCATTTTTAATGGTAAGATCACATATGTGTATGTGTTTTGTACATATAGAGGTCAAAGGACAAACTTGGGTGTCATTAATCAAGTATGATGCTCACCCTCCCTTGAGACCAGGTCTCTCATTGGCCTGAGGTGCACCTGTTAGGCTAGACTGGGTGGTTAAAGAGCCCCAGAGATACACTCCCATTTGCATCCTTAATCCTGGAATTTAAGCTAGTGTCAGTACAACCAGCTTTTTATGCACTTGTATGTGTGTGTGCATATAGGGACATGTGTGTGGAGTATATACACATGAGTGTGTGTGCATGTACAGCCCATAACTTGACATCAAGTATCTTCTTCATTCACTCCCCATTTTATATTTTGAGACAGGGTTTCTCTCTGAACCTAGAGAACCTACCAATTCAGCTAGACTAGCCGGCAAGGAAGGCCTAAGGATCCTCTTGTCTCTGTCTCTTTACTAAAATAACAGGTGTGTGTTTTAACGTGGGTCCTGGAGTACAGGTTCAGATCTTCATGCCCGCAAGGCAAGCACTTAATCCACTAAACATTCTCTCCAGCCCCTAAACAAAATTGTTCTCAAGGGAGTTTTTCCAAGTTCACCTAAGTTGCTGGGTTAACCATGCCATTTTTGCATTACTGTCCAAGTAGCCTTTCAGTGTCCAGAGACCCTTATAATGTCATCCATTCCTGGTGTTAGCTTTTCTGATTTCTCTTCGCGATTGATGTGTTTTGGTAAATGCTTGTAAATTTAACTTTTCTTTTCTAATAATATGCAACTTTTGTTAATTTCTTTTATTATTGTACTTTGAGGAAATTAGCTCTACTTTTTTATTTACTTCTTTTTAATTTAGTTTGCATTTTTTATTTGAAATCGTGTACTTTAAACTCATGGAAATAACTATTGGGAGCAATAAAATTCCCAGAACTATCCAAGGAATTGCTATTTTTAACAATTATTATAAATTATTTAAAAATACTTCCTTACATTTCTAATGCATTTTTGTTATTTTCTGAGAAAACATTTCATAAGAGTCCTATCTCTTAAAATATATAAGGCATGTTGTTCAGCATACTATCTATCTTTTGCGAATAATGTGTTTTCTGTAGTTACTTAATGCAGAACTTTAAAAAATATATTTTCAAGCAGAGAGAGATAAAAGAGAGACAGACAGAGAAAGTGGGTGCACCAGGGCTTCCAGCTGCTGCAAACGAACAGCAGATACATGTATCACTTTGTGCATCTGGTTTTACATGAATACTGGGGAATCAAACTCTGGTCATTAGGCCTTACAGGAAAGTGCCTTAACTGCTGAACCATCTATCTAGCCCAAGAACTTTTAATTAAAAAAAGAAAAGTTAAAGGGCTGGACAGATGGCTTAGCGGTTAAGTGCTTGCCTGTGAAGACTAGGGACCATGGTTCGAGGCTCAATTCCCCAGGACCCATGTTAGCCAGATGCACAAGGGGGTGCCACACATCTGGAGTTCATTTACAAAGGCTGGAAGCTCTGGCTTGCCCATTCTCTCTCCCTCCCTCCTTCTCTCTGTCGCTCTCAAATAAATAAACAAACAAAAAAAGTTACATAAGTCTCCAACTTCATGGTTTTGTCCAAATCATATATAACTGTAGTATTAATATTTTTCTTGCATATTCTCTCAATTCCTGAGAGAGTATATAAAATTGACTATTGAGAATTAGTCTATTTTTCTTAATATTTGGTCAACATATATTTTAGGTATAATATCTAGTCATACAATGTTGAGATTGTGAATGCCTTCAAGATGAATTGATTTGCAAGAAATGTCTCTCAGACCAGGGATGTAACTCAGTTGGTAAAATGTTTGCCTTGAGAGTATGAGAACCTGTTTCATGTTTCATCACCAAACCCATGTAAATATATATATAAATATATATATACATATATATATATATGTAAATATATATATAAATATATATCCATCTATCTATATAGGTTCACATTATGTAGATAACATATTTCTTATGAAGAGTATTTGCATGGTAGGCTTTTTTATATTCATTTTTACACTGAACATTTTTAGGGTAGAGTCATTATCTGGCTCTGTAAGATATATGAACCTCATGTGAGAGTTGATTTACATATAGGGTTTAGTTGATTATTGATATAGAATGACAAAACATGGTATTTCACCTTGCTGTGCCTTTTTGTGTGTGTTTTTGCTTTTCCTTCTCTTCCTCCTTTGGCGTATTCATATTACATTCTGTTTCTTTTTTAAATTTATTTTTATCTATTTGAGAGAGAGAAAGGAGGGGGGAAGAATGGGCACACCAGGGCCTCCAGCCACTGCGAACGAACTCCAGATGCAGGCGCCACCTCATGCATCTGACTTACGTGGGACCTAGAGAATTGAACCTGGGTCCTTAGGCTTTGCGGGCAAACGCCTTAATCTCTAAGCCATTTCTCCAGCCCAAATTCTGCTTCTTTTCTAATACTTTTGTATATAACCCTGAGACATTTTTTGCACCTTTTTCCTCATGTGTGAGTGTGTAGTGTGGTGTGTACACATTTCTGAACCTCGTTGCACCCCAAGCATGAACCTATACAGGCTGTGCTAGCCCATGTTGCCCCGAGTAGAATGGGGTTGTCACTCCATTGCTCCTGTTCTTATTGTGCCTATTCTGATTCTGGAGCTTGTCATTGGTTTTTGTGAGCTCCAGCAATTCTTGGGTCTTTGCTCCCCTACATGACTGAGGTTACAGGCATATGTTGCTCCTTAGGATGGTACTTCAGGGATCTCTCAGCCCTCCTCACAACTTCGTGCTTTTACAGGAAGAACTCTTAACTGCTGATCCATCTCTCTAGCCCACTTTTGTAGACTTTTGCTGTTGTTAAGCATAGAATGCTAAGTAAAGTACACCAGGTCTAGCTTGATAATTTCATTGTTAGGTCACTTAGGTATTCTTCATGATTTATTTATTTATTTTGCCAAATTGAGCCGCTCATTATTAAGAGAGAATGCCCTATACATTTTTAAGGCATACCATGTAAAGTACTAATTTCCTTTGTGAAGAAAACACCTTGAAATCACTCAGTAACATAACGCACACTCTGTCCCTTAACCCCGCCAATCCTAATAACACAGGTAGCCACAGTGGAATATATGTGATAATTCTATTACTATCTCTTCACTCTCAGTCTTGGTATGAGTTATTATTTCACACATGCCACTGGTAAACAGTCTGTACCCACATTTAGCTTCATTCACTATTGATTGTATTTTTGAAATGTTTTCATATTGCTTAGTTAATATCTATACATTCTCCATAATATACGTATTGATCATGCTTTCATACCCTTGTTCTCCCCCAAGCCCACTATTGTATTGATATAAAAATGTTGGCCCATAGTGTTTCCAAAGTAGCCAATAGCCATATCTAGCCATAAATTGATTAAAATTATGTATAATTTACATTTTCGGTTATCTAGCCATAGTAACTGCATTTTATGTGCTTGGTATCCTGCAGATAGTAGCTTTCGTGCAGCACAGTAGAGATGTAACATATATAGAATGTTTCTATCATCACAGGAAGTTCTGTTGTATAGAAGTGATCTAGACTTTCAGTCAAAGTCGTTGTGAATATGCTTCCTCCTTTTAGTTGATCATAAGGACTTTGTTTTAGGACACAAACTTTATCAAGGCTCTTGGATTTCTTTATTTGTTGTGCCTTTTGCAACGTATTATAGATTTTATTACTCTTACTAATTTAACCAGAAGACTTTAAAATGAGTTTTTATGTGGCTAGATTTCTATAACCTTAAGTATAGGAATACTGATCAATCAAACCCTTATGTTTGTATGGCATTTTGATTAGACACAAAATCCTAGATTTCAAACTATTTTCTTTTAGTACTTTAAAGGAACATGGACATATGAATACATTCACTATAAATACATAATTTTTACATAAGATATTCTAAAGTTTGTCTAAAGATACTAAGACTGAATATAAAGTAGTACAATGTTATTTTATTTTCCTTTTGATCTCTGTGAAGAACAAGACTGGGATTTTTATTGGTGTTGCATTGAATCTGTGTATGAATATACTGCTCTGAAAACTCTTTTGTTTGGGGGGTATTGAAGTAGGGTTTCACTCTAGCCCAGGCTGACCTGGACTTCACTGTGTAGTCTCAGGGTGGCCTTGAACTCATGGCGATCCTCCTACCTGTGCCTCCCAAGTGCTGGGATTAAAGGCGAGCACCACCATGACTAGCTTGCTCTGAAAACTTTAAGGTCAATGAGGGTCTTAATTTTTTCTCTGCAATATACTATGAGTTTTAGAATCAGAGTTTTTCTCTGTTTTTTGTGTTCCCAAATTCACCTTAATGTTCTTAAAGGGAATTCTTTTGCTTTATTTTTTTTTCTTTCTCTCTTCTTTGGTTTGCCCTATTGTTTTAATACTGAGGCTTTTTTAAAAAGTGAAGATAATTCCTCTCTACCATCCAAGTCCTTTTTTTTTTCATTTTTCTTGAAATGTTTATTTTTCTAGGACTCTTATTGCTTGAATTTTCCTATTTCTAACCTCCATAATTTTTAACTTTTTAAGAAAATATCTTTTTAAAAAATTTATTCATTTATTTATTTATTTGAGACTGACAGACAGAGAAAGAGGCAGAGAGAGAGAGAGGCACATCAAAGCCTCCAACCACTGCAAACAAATTCCAGACGCATGTGCCCTCTTGTGCATTTGTCTTACTTGGGAACTGGGTTATAGAGCCTCAAACTGGGGTCTTTAGGGTTCACAGGCAAGTGTTTTACCACTAAGCCATCTCTCCAGCACTAAAAATACCTTTACAATATTTTATTTTGTGATGATAATTTTTATGTATTCATCCTTCCAATTTGCTGACTTGTTCTTCAATTTTAATTACACTGCTATTACTCGTCTATTTTATCCTTCATTTCAATTATTTAATTTTTATAGCTAACATTTTTCTTTGTTTTTTTCCAAATTTTGTTTTGCTTTGTATTTTACATTTTCTATCATGTCTTATATTATTTCTATTACTATTGTTATTATTTCCTGTTGGAATCCCTAATTCAATACATTGGCTTTTCTTCATGTGTCGTTATACTTGCAAGGCATCTCATTTTCCCATGAGATTGTTGCTGGTTCTACTAAACAATGCATATGGAGAAGTGCCAACCGCAGCTAGAACACCTTGGTTACAGGAAACTGATGAACCCACCATTTAAACAAAGCCATCCACAACGATCCAAAGAGTCCACCCCAATCCTGTGTTCTCCAAAGGCTTTTTCCAATTTTATTACTTCTAGGACAAGGAAAAAAAGCAAACTATGCTGCCTGCACTTTGCTTGAATCATTGTTTGTATTTGCAGGAAGGTGAAGACATGCATGCCTTCTCTCTCACAGAATTTACTCAGATCATTTAGCCGAGGGAGTTCTTTAACCCCACCTCTTATTTTAACTAAAATTATATCAACCCGGCTATAATTCTTTTTGCCTCTCCATTTTGTGTTTTGTGAAGGAAGAATAAGGCCAGATACGTAGCTCAGTTGGCAGAGTGTTTCCCTAGCATGCAAAAAAAAAAAAAAAAAAAAGAAAAAAAAATGCAGCCATATATACACAGCACTATCTAAGCCAGTTGTGGTATTTCGTGACTATAATCCCAGCATTCAGGCGGTAGAGACAGAAATATTAGGAGTTCAAATTTATGCTCAGCTAAAAAGAAAGTTCAGGGCCACCTTGGGTTATATGAAATTCCATCACAAAAAATTAATAAAGTTATGAAAAAAGAAAGAAAGAGAAAAAGGAAGAAAGAAAGAAAGAAAGAAAGAAGAAAGAAAGAAAGAAAGAAAGAAAGAAAGAAAGAAAGAAAGAAAGAAGGAGGGAGAGAGGGAGGAAGAAATGAAGGAAGGAAGGAAGGAAGGAAGGAAGGAAGGAAGGAAGGAAGGAAGGAAGGAAAGAAGGAAGGAAGGAAGGAAGGAAGGCAGGCAGGCAGGCAGTCAGGCAGGCAGGCAGAAAACAGAAGTTTAAACTACATCACATGGCTTTTGTAGTAAGACCCTATTGCACATAATCTCACAAAATACTAAAGCTGATGTTATAGGAGGTCATTTGAGTCAGCCACCATGGAGATTTGCAGTCTGAAGAGAAATTAAAGAACTGAAACCTCAAGTATTATTTCTGTCTGTGGCATTATTCCCCATTGTACCAGTCCAAGAGGCCATGTCTGGCAAGATGGTATATCGAAAATGTGACATATCACTTGCCATTGACAATCCTACAAATGAGATTTCACTACCCACCTCTTAAGGTGGTTCAAACACAGATCACTGCCAACACCAAAGGATGGTGTTGGCAGCATTACATAGAAGAGGTCGATGCCCACATTGGTCAGGAACCATTATTAGAAGCATGACACTTTCAGCATTAATTTTTGGAAAATGCTCAAAATTTCATATTACTTTACTGTTGTCTCTATAACTCCAAGAAAAAAATAATGACAAAGAAAGTAATTACAAGAATAAGAGTATAAGCATTCTCACACTCTCAACATATAATAGAGATAATAAAAGGTCAAAGGTCAACAGGTCTAGGAGCTGATCAATAGGAAACAGAGATGTGGCTCCTTCAAGCATTTCATTGGGTCCACCTTTATGAAATGTCTATAATTTTGATACTTCTATTATTCAGAT
The DNA here is from genome assembly GCA_036346955.1 of Dipus sagitta. Lineage (NCBI taxonomy): Eukaryota > Metazoa > Chordata > Mammalia > Rodentia > Dipodidae > Dipus > Dipus sagitta. The sequence goes on from CM070783.1 coordinate 16,710,988, forward strand.
TTGAAAAACTCTACATCTATCTTCCATAATTCTATTATTAGGAATTCAGAAGTTCACTTCTATCCTCCATATTTCTGGAGATAAATAATAATATGGGGGGAGGGTTAAGAAAACATTAATATCCACAAATGTGTAGTGGCAGACAATGTAACCACCACCACGAAAGCCAGTGTTCTTTCGGATCCAAAGACTTCCAATGGGCAACTTGAATTTGCAATGTTCTATGCATTTGAAAATAATTTATAAACAGAACAGTGACTTCTCATATTTTTCAGTGATTTGAATAACCAAGGTATTCTTTGGATTTGGAATTCACAATATATACACATACTTATTAACATGCTGGTGAGTCCAGAACTGAAGTAAAGGCTGGAGGTTCATCAGTTGGAGACCAGCCCGAATTACATTGCAAAATGTAGTCTTTAAAAAGAAAATAATAATAATAATAATGAAAAGAAAAGAAAGGAAAGGAAAGAAGAGAAGAGAATGGAAGGGAAAGAAGGATAAAGAGAAACCGATATATGAACTCCATGTCTCTTAGCAGTGAGAACTTATTGGTGAAAGGTTGTAGGATGCTCTAATTTGAGACTCTGCCATGCTCACCGCTAGGATTCCTTTCTGAATGGCAGTGACCACTGTGAGATGGGGCAAGGAGCCAATTGTCTGCATATGTGAAGGACACCTGGGGGCTACTAGGGCTCTGGGGAAAAGGAACAGACAAGTCTCCTAGTTTGATCAACAGCAATAGCATCTTGAAACGTTTCTGGTCTTAGAAGCAGAAAGAGCTATGTTCCTCATGTTCCTCAGATTTATTTATTTATTTTTTTAGTATCTGAAATTCAGGTTAATGTTTAATCTCACATCCATGCACAATCATTTAGAGTTTAAAACATTGTTCACTGGTTATTCCCATTAATTTTTTTTATTAATTAGTTTTATGCTCAGCGAATACAGTCAAGATTTAATTATTTATTTGGGCTGGAGATATGGCTTAGCGGTTAAGCGCTTGCCTGTGAAGCCTAAGGACCCCGGTTCGAGGCTCAATTCTCCAGGACCCACGTTAGCCAGATGCACAAGGGGGCGCACGTGTCTGGAGTTCGTTTGCAGCGGCCAGAGGCCCTGGCGTGCCCATTCTCTCTCTCTCTCTCTCTCTCTCTATCTATCTATCTGCCTCTTTCTCTCTCTGTCTGTCGCTTTCAAATAAATAAAAAAAATTAAGATTTAATTATTTACTTATTTTTATTTATTTATTTGAGAGAGTGAGAGAGGCTGAGAGAAGGAAAGAAATACAGAGAGAGAGGGTGCACCAGGGCCTCCAGATACATGTTCTACCTCATGCATATGGTTTATCTGGGTCCTGGGGAATTGAACCTGGGTCCTTAGGCTTTGTGGGCAAATGGCTGAACTGCTGAGCCATTTCTTCAGCCCTGATTTAATGTTTTAGACTCTGGATTTGCTTTGCTTCTGTGGTTTTGCTCTCTTTGATTGTGGTGTGTTTATTTTCGCTTTATGGACACTGTGAATCTAAGTCCTGTTTACTTCTCCAGTCTGTTTATCTCTGTTCTTGAATAGCTTGGCGTAACACTTCGGCACTCAGTCTTCAACATGGAGTGCTGTGTGTTTCGCATTTCAAGAGTCTCATCAGACTCCTGGCTTTATGATTTCTGTAACTTTCTGTTATTTTTTTAAGTTTTCTTAACATTTCTGTGTTTACTTTTCTAAGTTTCTTAAATTTATATATGGGTAAGTATATACATTTAATGAAGAGCAGTGTATATACATACATAATGGTACCCCAAACTAAATAAAACCTTTTGGTTTACTGTAGTCATGATGATCTGATTGAAATATTCTAAATATGCCATACCTTTTTATGACTATTATTTAACCCTGTTTCTTATTAAAATGACCTCTCCTTGTTTTCCTTTTGAGGTGTAATAAGCTATTATTCAAGATTTTACCAAGAACACCTTTGACAAGCTCCTCTTGCTTTCTTCTGATAAACGTTTCCTCTGTATTTCCTATCAGTCACTTTTAAGCAATTTCCCTTTATTTTAGCAATTAGCTTATCTCTATGATTATTGATATTAGTCTTTATAACTGGGCTAGATATAGGGAAACATAGATTGATCTTTCTTCCCTTAACATCAACATAGTACATGGAGAAATTGTAAACGTTTATATTATAGCACTAAATAAAACAGTGAAAGAATGACAAATTGTACCACATGCTAAGCCTAGAATCTTTACGAAAAACATTTCCTTAGTTGGCTTTTGAATGTTTATTACATTCCCAGGCCTGGTACTACTTATGCATGGGTAACAAAGTGGTAGTGAGGGATGAGAAATGAATTTCAAGGGTGATGTCAAATTGAAATGAAGCTTGGTGCCACATCATAATTTTCACAATATGTACATAAAATTGTTGCTGGATATATAATGATAGAATTTCCATCCTTAGCACTACAGTATGGCAAGTGCTTTTATATGCAAGATAGTTTTTCAATGGGTAGTGTGTTAATATAAAAGGAGCTAAGGACTTGAATTAAAAGATGTGGTTTGATGGTAGAATTCTTACCTAATATGTAGGAAGTCCTGGGTTTGATAACCAGTACTGAAAATCATTTTATGGATTAAGAGTAATTAAATGCAGGTCACTGTTCCAACACTTATTGATGAAAAGGAAAACCACGTATTTGCATCTCAATTTTCTCACATGAAAAATCATGATATATATTTTCCCATAGGGCTGTCAGAAAGACTGAGTGAAAGTACTAGAGAAATGTCCTAATACACTCCTGTATATTTTTAACCACTTAGCAATCTCCACAGCCCAGCTCCTGCATGTATTTGTTATTACTTTATACTATTTAGAGTTTTTTTAATACCCAAAGTTATAATTGGTTGACTTTATTTCTCTAAAAGCTTTGTGAATTTAGTGCCTATTGACTACTGCAAAAGTTCAATGTCATTGCACCCTGTTGGTCTAGCATTTGATATATTGGTGCTGATGGATGTGCATTTAAGTTGAAAGGAGGACACTGACTCAGGGTGTGAGGGTTTGTATGTGAAGTGCCCTCTTGGGGCTCCTGTGTTTGCCTACTTCATCCCCTGGTGATAGCACTATTGGGAAAGGTTGTGGAACTTTCTGGAGGTAGAGCCTTGCTGGGGAAAGCGTGTCAGTGAGGGCCAGCCTTGAGGTGGTAGAGCTAATCCTCATGCATTCTTTTTCTCTCTCCTCCCTGTCTATAAGGGTGACTTTGGTCTATTTGTGCCTGCCATGCCCTCCTGACCATGGTGGACTCTTCCCTCTGCCACTGTGAACCAAATTAAACCTTTTTTTTTCCCCTTTCATAAGTTGTTTAAGGTCAAGTATTTGTTCCCAACAATGAGAAAGTTACTGACACACAATATATGGGGGGGGGGGTCTACCAGCATTTTTAAAGTGATAATAAAAGGTAATTAAATAAAACCTCACCAACGAAATATCCCACTCTTTTAATATGTGGGATCTGTACAGAGAGACTTTAATCACTGACACTCAACAAACGTGATCTTCCCGAAAACATCACTGATAAATGCACATCATCTGCCTGTCTAGGCTAAACACTCTCTTTTCTTTCTTGCCTTATATTTTTATACTCTGTACATTTTTAAAATTTTTTTGTTTATTTTTATTTATCTATTTGACAGTGACAGACAGAGAGAGAAAGAGGCGATAGATAGAGAGAGAATGGGCACACCAGGGCCTCCTGCCACTGCAAAAGAACTCCAGATACATGTGCAACCTTGTGTATTTGGCTTATGTGGGTCCTGGGGAATCAAGCTTTGAACCACTCCCACTACATTTTTTTTAAAAATTTTTTTTGTTTATTTATTTATTTGAGAGTGACAAACAGAGCTAGAAAGAGGCAGAGAGAGAGAGACACAGAGAGAATGGGCGCGCCAGGGCCTCCAGCCACTGCAAACAAACTCCAGACACGTGCGCCCACTTGTGCATCTGGCGAACGTGGGACCTGGGGAGTTGAGCCTCGAACCGGGGTCCTTAGGCCTCACAGGCAAGTGCTTAACCGCTAAGCCATCTCTCCAGCCCCAACCACTACATTTTTTGTTTGAAAACTTTCTGTGTTAACAAGAGGCAACTATAACAGGAATTTGAGTCAATCAACTAATGCAAAGCAAACTTCTCTTTAGGAGGATTCAGCTTATGGTCAGTTGGCCCCATTGTTTTGGGCCCTTAATGAGGCAATAATTTATAATGGACGAATCAAAGCTGCTCACTTCATGGGTTGGGAGGCAAGAAGGGGGCCAGGGTACTACACTGACTATCATTAGAATTCTCAGTGACCTAGCTTTCTTCCATTAGGTCCTGACTCTTAAAGCTTCCACCACTTCCCAATAGCACCATGCTCAGGACTAATATTCATCACAAAGACATTGGGGACATTCAGCATCCAAATTATAGAATCCCCTTTGGAAACCAAAAAAATATCATTTTTAATCCTGTTTTATAGATGAGTAAAGATAAAGATATCCAAAGAGTTTAACTTATTTTCATGAAGCTGAGAAGTTAATTATTGGTAGTACTGGGGCTGCTAATAGTTTCATCCTGCATGTGGTGTGATGTCTTAAGAGGGAAAACTATTTTTCTATGCTTTCTTATGTTTTTGCTTCATTATTTTTCCATTACATTTTCTCTGAATTTTTTCTTTATTTCTGTTTCCTTCTTTCTTTCTTTCTTCCTTCCTTTCTTTCTTTCTTTCTTTCTTTTTCTTTAACAATATGAGACCATATTTTAGCAGATATCAATAGTAGTATGAAAGCCTCTATGATAGTATGAAAGTCTAAGGGATCTTCCTTGAAATTGAATCTTGGAGGCCCCGTGTCAGTAATGATCACAGAAGAAATGTCTCAGCAGGTCCCATGACAATCGAAGAGTTTAGAGGGTCATTCTGGACATGCATTGACTTAAAAGGAGAAATGCTCTCTGCTAACTCGTAAAACTTTGTCTGTGAATTGAGGCTTTCTCTAGAAGAAACACCACAGATTTTGCTGGCCGGCAGCTGACCTCTTCTTTCCCAGGTATTATTAGGACAGCAAGAGGAAACTGATAACCACAGTCATATTTTCACCATTTCATTTTTCCTCTCTGAACTTCCTGAAATTGACTTTCCCATAAGAGTTACACATCTAAGATGTCAACATCAAACTGACACAGATGCTTGGTGAGTTGCTCCCAAAGCAACCACAGATATGGTTCTTGTTAAGAAGGGGATCTCAATAACCGGGAATTTAAAGTTAGGATATACAATAGTAGGAACAGACTATGCAAAATCATCCACCTGAAAATTTTGCCACCAAAATGTACAAGGTACAATGAACAAGAATAGAAGCAATGTTAGTGTGTACCAGATTGTGGAGCCACAGAACTTATCTCCAGAAATCTCAAGCAGGAAATAAATACATGAAGAGTAATTTAGTTGTCCTGCTTAAATAATAATTAAATCCTAACAAATGCACAACAGAGATAGAACTTGAAAACCCTGTGCTAAGGGAAATGAGGCAGGCACATCAAAGGGAAATGGTTATCTAGCCCCATTGATAGAAGTGCTTAGAATAGAAAATTCATAGAGACATAAACTGTAAGAGAGGTGTCCAGGGGAGGTGGTGTGAAATGATTGGAAGTTACTATTTAAGAGATGAAGCTATTCTGTTTGGAAAGATGAACAACTCCCCAAAATTGATGGTGGTTATGGATGTGCAGTACTACGAATGTAAGTAATGTCACTGAACTACATACTGAAAACTAGCTAAAATTTTATCTCTTGTAATAAATATGTATATTCTTGCCACTTTAAAAATTGTAGGGGAAAGGCCAGGCATGGTGGTGCATGCCTTTATTCCCAGCACTCAGGAGGCAGAGGTAGGAGGCTCTCTTTGAGTTTGAGGCCACCCTGAGACTACATAGTGAATTCCAGGTCAGCCTGGGCTAGAGTGAGACCCTACCTCAAAAAACAAAACACAACAAAATAAAATAAAATTTAGGAGAATCTAGAGTATAGAGAACCAGGCTGATGGCTATGCTACCAGAAATTCTGGTTTGTGTCTCGAGTAACTAACACAGACCACTTGTCTCATTTCTGCCACTGTCATTCAGGTGATACTGCTAACATTAAAGCAAAACTTGAGCCACCATGTGACCCCATAGGCAGGACTTCGTAAGGAACTCAGACATGTCACACTGACCTCTATCACCAAAGGGAACTGTTTGTCTTTTCAAGGTTATGTCACAGGATAACACTTACTTACACACCTAATTTATATCTCTGGAAGGGGCATCTGCACAGCAGACCCTTGGCTGCAGCTACAGCCACTACAATGAAGGCTGGGAAACAAGATATGGGATATGCAAAGGAGCTCCGTCTTTACCAGAACTCTTGTGGGTGTCCTCCATGCATGGGAGAGTGTTAACAGAAGCAGATGTTAAAAGAGAATATCCGTTGTTGTGGCAGATGCTTGTCATTGTCCTGTTTCTCGTGAATCATGGTCTTTTAATCATAATTACGCTTTGGTGGTACTAACTCTAATTAGGGCTCTCTCTTGTGCTATAAGCCCTAACTTAACCAAGTGGATGGTGGATAGACACTCCTGAAAGCTATCTGTCCACCAGCCAGATCTCTACAAACTGAGATAATATATCTCCTAGGACTCTCACTGCTTGTGCCTTCAGCCTGCCGTTAGAGACTGATGCACTTGCGTCCCCACTCATTGCTAGTGTTTACTTTGAAAGCCATCATCCCTGCCCAAGTGAATAGTCTTAGGACTTCACTATGGGTGGTGTGGAGGTGGTCTGGACTTAGAAAAGGGCCTTCTCTCAAAGCACTCAGGATAACTTCCTCTGCAGACGCCCAGTGTTTGATTTGTTACTGACTAGCTTTCTTTAGCTCACTAGAATTTCATTTACCTCTATCTATCTTCCTATATTGCTTCTGCTTATTCTGCCTTTGTGTGCATTGAAGTAAACTGGGTCATTGGACACCCACTTGCTTCACTTCACTTGTCATTTTGCTGGCCACTGAGTGAAGCAGGCACCCTCAGAGGTAAACTTGTACCTCAATATACCCCAAAGTACCCTTTCCTTTTTCTCAGCTTTGGAGAAATTTGAGCATGACGAAAGGAATTCCTTTCTGCCGTCTTTGTAATGCAGACCCACTGTGCTTCCTGGCTGCCATCCTTAATGATCCAAGCTGGAAATGCTCAGAGACATCCCAGACTGCCATTTTATGGTCCCAACTGAGCATGCTCAGAGGCATTCCTGTACATCAACTTTTGGTACAAGCCCAGAACACCCAAAATTGTTCCTGTCCTGCCATTTTAACCCTTTAAACATGTGCTCCATAACGCTGTACCAAGCATGTCTCAAAAATGTGTCCCCACCTTTTCTTAAACTATGACTTTAAATGGACCATGATCAGGAACGTGGCCAGCCCCAAAGTGAATTTCTGTATCAATATTTATAGGCTCCTTGAACAAAAACTCTACGATCTCTTAATTTGAGGCAGGAATTGCTTTAGAAATAACTCTGTGTTCCTGTTTCCCACTGCAGGTAATAAATCTTTCTCTGCTGTTTTATATCTTGGCTGTACTCACTGGTTGTGCTTGTTTTTGGCTTTGTGCTCACCAGAATGCAAACACGTTGCATCCAGTCACAGTTTCATTAAAAGGATAAAAGGGCCTGGCTCTCCTGGAGGAAGCATAATTGATAACGCTTGAGGTTAAAAGTATCAACACGTATTTGAGAGGTGGTCCATTGTGACACCAATGTAGGAAGATGTAATAGAAGTTTTAATTCAAACAAACATTTTATAGAAAAAGAAAACTCAGTTCATAGCAAACCCTGCAAATTTACAGAGCAAACATGCAGTGTGTAAAATATCAAAGGAAATAAACAGACTTAGTAGACCATGTGTCCACTCACCACGAATTGTTGTCACCATGGCTATACATAAGCTTCAGCCTTTCTTGGAAAACATTTCCACTAATGTCATCTTCCTGAAGCCACCTTCCTGTCGTGAGCAGCTTGTACCTGTGGCTAGCTGACATAAGAGAATGAAGTCTTTTTTTCTTTGCCCAAACTTTGCTACGTTCTAAGACTCATTCCACATTCAGGGATGGAGTGGTGCCAGCTAACTCCTTCACTGAGGCACAGTAAGGCCCTCTTCTACCTCTACTCTATCCTGCTTCCTCCCATTCCATCACACAAATAAGATGCATGAATATACACCTTACTCATTCCTTTTAGCCATCAAAAATCACACCAGCTACAGCGCAAGAAACTCTTGGAAGATGAATGATGATGTTAGATAGATAGATGATATAGGTATGACAGATAGATAGATATGTAGATGTGTCATTGTTCATCACTGCATTTGTTTTAACAATAAGTATTTTTTAAAGCCTTCATTGTTGGAGAGGTAACAGAGGGAAAAATGATTAAATATCTTCAAATTAAGCAAGATTGACGGTATAAAACAGTAATGTTGAAGATAAGCTAAAAAATTAACAGAAAATAGTAAATGTATAAAAATAGACAAACAAGGGCTAGGGGAAAGGCTTAGCAGTTAACACATTTGCCTGCAAAGCTCTTGCACCCTGATTCAATTCCCCAGGACTGACATAAGCCAGATGCACAAGGGGGCACATGTGTCTGGAGTTCTTTTGCAGTAGCTGGAGGCCCTGGCTTGCCCATTCCCTCTTTCTCTCTGCCTCTTCACCTGTCTTTCTCTCTCTCTCTCTCTCTTTCCCTAAATAAATAAATAAATAAAATTGAAAGAAATTGACCAACAAAAGTAAGAGATTTACTTTAAAATGAAAAGCCTGGCTCTTAGAGATCTCAAGTAGTCAATCTGTGCTCATGAATAAAGAAAAAGAAGGAAAGAAGGAAAGAAAGGAAGAAACAAAGGGAAAACAAATGAAGTGAATGAAAGCTTGTGTGGGGAAAGTAAAAGAGGATTACAATGATCATAGCCTTTTGACGATATTAAATAATATTACCTAAACATATCAGTATTATGTGAGCCTCTCATTCTTGTACTAGTTACCTGTAGTTATACATAAAGAATTATCCCCAAGCACAGTATCTTAAAAGAGACAAAACTCATTTATCATCTCACAGTTTCTGTGGCTGTAGAATCTGGGCAAATTCTAGGTGAATCTTCTACTTCAGAGGCTCTTATAGGCCACAACCAAGATGCATCTGGAGAAGAATCGGCTTCCAAATCCACTCAGTTGTTGGCAAAATCTGCTCCCTCCAGGCTGTCACCTGTGAGGCTAAGTTCTTCACTAGCTTCTGGCCAGAGGCCAGGGTCATTTCTTCACCATATGGGAGCCATTCTGAACAATGTGAATTATCCCATATTAGTAACAGCCCTTTCCAAATTCTCTGATTGCAATCAACTTAAATTTGCTCTTTTCATATATACATTACTTTGTACAAGGTTAAAAGTATTCCTAAAATTCACTTTTACAACAACAACAGCAATAACAACAACAACAAAGAAAAACAGTAATTTTGTGAGGTGCCAAGAAGTACTTGGAGAAACCTCATGGTGTCTCAGGCATGATGGGCCTGGATAAGAGGATGGTTTAATCGATCAAGAAAATCAAATGTAAAAATAACTGATGAGGGCAGGTTTACCAGAATACATGAGTTGGTTTAGTGGCAGGTGAGTGGAATTCCTACATGCTTAGTTATTTGCAGAAGTAGGTATATAAGGGACCAACATCAAAGTCAGCTCTAAGCTATCCGAATTACTCTGCAGTTGCAGCTACAGCTTACCTCAAATGGTGGCATTGTGCAGGAGGCTTATCCTAAGAAAATGGTGCTCCTGTCTTTTTACCCAGGTTTTCCATCTCCATAAAAGACCTAGGATGCCTCTGCATCAGGGTCAGAGTGACATCATTTAGGAAACTATAAACATGTCCAAACACCACTCCCTGTGATTATATGAATTAGTTCTAGTTCCGGGCATGACAGGTGGCTAGCTGAGGAGTCCTAGGTTTAAGATTTCCAGTTAGTCAATATCAAGAGGGGGGTGGTGGGCTGAGAAGATGGCTCAATGGTGAAAGGCACTTGCTTGCAAAATCTACTGGCCTGGGTTCAATTCCCAAGGAACCTACAGGATCAGAAAGTGGTACAAGGCCTGGAGAGATGACTTAGTGGTTAAAACGCTTGGCTGAGAAGCCTCAGGGCCCAGATTTGATTCCCAAAGACCCGCATAAACCAGATGCAAAAGGTAGTGCCTGCATCTATAGTTTGCAGTGGCTGCAGGCCCTGGTATGTCCATTTTCTCCCTCCCTCCCACTCTATCTGTCAAATAAATAAAATATTTTTTTTTAAAGTGGAACAAACATCTGGTATTTGTTTGTGATGGCAAGAAGCCCTGGAGTGCATGTGCGTGCACATACACACAAACACACACACACACACACACACAAATACATACACATAAGTGCAAATAAATAATTTTAAAACCCAGCAAGGATTCAAAGATTTCTATCGAACACAATAAATCCTGAAGAAATAAGGATATATTTCAAGGCCAGCTAGGGTGTTCTGAGAAGTTCTGATGCTTCACATTGTGGATTTAACTATAGTTACTAAAGTTGTTCCTGTAGAAACTCCTACATGCAAAGAGAGGCTCCGCCCATGAGTGGTCTCTAAGCACCAATGTTGCGGGAGAGGAATTTGTTTGTGAGGAATTTGTCTATAACTTCATGGGAAGCATGGGAAATAGGCTTCTTGTGTGCAAAGTTTCTCATGAAATGAAAAGCCTGTAGAGGAGTCATGATGGTAATGTGTGAAACAAGTAAGTGTAAGAAAATGTCGCCATGACAATGGGAAAGCCGGCCCCTTGACAATGAAAAATGCTGTTCTCATCATTACGCTGACTGCAACTGCAAGTGGGAGAAAACCCAACTCAAAATGCTTTGAACAAGAAGGAAAATTTATTGGTTGTACAGCAAGAAGTCCCAACAAAATGTGGGCCAAGTTCCACAGTTATTAATCTACCCGTTTGATAGCAACATTAGGGAGAACAGTTTATTCTTTTTATATTTCTGCTCTATCATGTCCAACACATCATTTTTTTCTTCAGAACACAGAACAGCTGCAGCAGCACCAGGTGCCAATATCCAGAAGACAAAAAAAAAAAAAAAAAATGAAATATTTATCAAAAATCTCCCAACAAACCTTCTCCCTCATCCCAGTGGGCATATAAAAGAAGGGTTACCCATTCACTGACATGGAAAATAGACTTGGATTGACAGGTATTTATCCAGAATCATATTTTGTAGAAATGATCATCTGGATAAAATTAGGGTTTTGAAAGCAAAGAATGGAAAAGGGATGTTTGGGGTCCAATCAACAACATTTATTCTACCATCTGTCAGCTCTGCTGAGGTTGCTATGAGCACTGTGATTCTGGCGTTGACAAACCATCTAATTACTTTTTAAAGCAAGCACTTGGATATTTTTCAAGCTATCACAATATTTAAATGTTGCTAATAAATTCAAAACATTTTAAAACATTATTTGGCAACATATTTTATGTAGGCCAAATAAAACAATCTGAAGTCCAAACAGGGCTTGGAGGTCACCAGTTTGTAACCTGTGGTTTATGCTACTTTAACTAAACATTCCTCTAGAATGCAAAGTTCACTTGAACCATCCCAGTAGTTAGATAATATAAATACCTATGAAAAAATGTTTTTCTCAATTGTAGAAAACCCTGAAATATCACATCTAATATTTATTTCATAAGATAATGTAGAAAAGAGATGTACCATATAGAACAGAGAGTGTTTATGTCATTTTCTTTCTTGCAAAGGGTCTTAATTTGACAGTTAATGTTAAACTTATCATGTTGCAGTTACTCATTTAGTAATAAATGTAGAGTTTTTCTCGTTGCTCCCAATTCTTGTGATTTCTGCTTTGCTCTTCTCTCTTTATTGGGTGCATGAATTGCTTCCTAATCAATGTGTTCAAACTATTTGTCACTATCATAGTAAAAAGAGGAGGCTGGGAAAGCATCAACTAGTTAGAACTAGAGCTTTACATTTTACATTCTTTAGCTGCTTGTTTCTGTAAGTTTGTAACATTGAAAATTATTAATTAATACAAAGATTCTCAAACATACGACTCTGTTGAAAAATTAAACTTAATCTCTTCAATGTATAGCACAAATCAGGAAATGTATCTCTGAGTGTTAAAAACAAACAGTAGTGAGAAAGTAAGCATATTTCTCTTCCATCTAAATTGTCCAGTCTTCCAATTTGATCATTTGCTCATCAACCCTTGCTTAGCTGTTGCTTCAGACTCTCTCATTTGAGACCCTGAAAAACAGACAACACTCTTAAGTGATCAAATTTCCCTAAAGATTTAGATAGTTAAATGCTAGATAGATAGATCAATAGATATACAGCTAGATAACAGAGAGATAGATGATAAGAGATGATAGTTAGGTAAATGGATAGAATTTGAAACTATTCAGAATTTTCCAACAATTTCCTGAAATCATAATGATGTACTTGATACATCAGCACTGAATAAATAGAAACATCTAAAAGACCAGAAGGGAAGGTAAGAAAACTCCCAACTATGAATACAAATGTTGATTTAAGTAATTAGCATAATAAGAGGATGGGGGGGTCCACGAGGAGTTGTGGATGTGTGTCAGTTTTACTACAACTATTCCCACTGCTTCTATGGACTTTTCTGAAAATAAAAAAGAAAAAGGATTTGGGGTCATTATACCTTTCTAGAAGAGACCCTTCCATCTCCTTCATCTCAGTTTCTCAATAGAAGGAAGGCATCCATACTATACTCTACTCCACAACCAACCATACTGTTCTCAGTGAATATCTTCTGAAAATATGTGGCTGGGTATTTTCCCTTTGACACTGGGGGAAGTACAATACTATAATAATTTGACTATAGATCTCTACATTAGGTATAGAAATTGGATTATTTTTAAAATAAGAGTGGGTAGTACATTTGTGTCTTTACAGTAAAATTGAAAAAAATAATGATAGGTCCATCAGAGCTGCTTTTCCTACTTTTAGAAAAAGTAACTTTCTTCATAAAATTATTCTTTACCTCCTCATCATTCGGTGAAATGCTACCTAACTTCCATTCTAGATATGTGGTTGATAGTCTATCTCCTACTTTAACCACTCTCAACCAGCTCATGTTATCGTTAAAACAGACATTGGCCTTATACAACAAAATATTTATTACTTCTCACTAAGCCTAAAGCAAAAGAACCATTTTTCATAATAAAACTCAGTATCCATATGAATTCATATACAGGAAGGAGACTTTGCTGTTTCAATTAGCTCAGGACAAATGTATTAGGATGTCTGGTTAGCCTCAGGAACACTGCGAAAAATACCACATATCTAGAAAGACTATGCTCATGGGACTCCATTTGTGGTGGTTTGCATGTAAAATGTCCCCCAAAAGCTCATGTGATTGTGATTAAGTCTCATCCTTTATCCCAATATAGTGGAGCCTTTAGGAGGTGGAGTCCTGCTAGAGAAGCTGTGTCCACTGGGAGTGGGCCCTAGGATGTTATAGCCAAGCCCCACACACCACACTAAGCTCATTGTCTCTATTTCTACCTCCTAATGTAGAGACGTGACACCCAGCTCCCTGCTCCTGCCATGCTTCCCCCCTCCCATGATGAAATGTCTTCTGGAAACTAAGCAAAAGTAAGTCCTTTCCTTCTATAAGCTGCTCCTGGTTGGGTATTTATTCCCAGCAATGAGATGGTAATTGCTACTCAAATCCCACAGAAAATCACCAATTATCATCTGATACTTACAAGGAGACAGGAATTGGTGGTGGTGGAAAATTTGGCTTTGTGATCAGCTAGTAAGAAGATTAAAAAAAAGAATCAGTTCAGATATGCATTTGTGGATATCCAGGAGAATTTATAACCTTAACCCATGATAATATTCTAAACTCATGCATGAATTTGATATTTTAAGTTTGTACATATAAGTCCAGTGCCAATATCTATGTGACAATAATTAATATCAGAGACTCAGTTTTGTTCCTCCCACAAATTCATATGTTTGAAGGCCTGACCAACTATGTGATTGTTAGATTTGGGGCATTTTTGGCGACTTAAGTCTTAAGAGTCATAAGGATATAGTTTCAAGATAGGATTAAACCCCTTTCCAACAAACAAACAAAAAGGAGATGATCTTTGTGTTCCTTTCCTCCCTTTTCCCAACTCCCTCCATTCTGCATCTGCCTCGCTCTGTTCATCTACCTTCACCCCTTCCTGCCCTTCTTGTTTTTATTCTCTGGCATAATCTAGACAACCCTCAACAGACCTGAGGGGGAGGGGTGGCTTCCAGAACCTACAGTTGGTCTTTCAAGTCCCCCAAAGAGGAAGAAATCAATGTTTATTGTTTAAGTTACCAATCCCATTTCTCTATTTTTGCTGCAGCAGCCTAGACTGGCTAAGAATGAACTCATTGTCTCTATGAAGCAAGGCATACTCTCCTAGAATTAAGTTATATTTAGGAATATAGTAATGGAGAGGTTTATGTTCTAAATTTTACATTTTCAAAATATTTTGCATATATAATAAGTGTATAAATACCAGAATAAATAAGTGAGCACTGGGGGGTTTGTCTTTCAGTAAGTAGCATCTCCTTGGAGCTGTAAGAGAGAATTCGCTAACTCACAATGTAAGCTGGATGGTCATTGCCTTCTTCCAGCAGGTCGGACATGTGGAGCTGCTTTCCCTGCTTCATCTAAGAAATGAGAAAAGAAGAAATAGCATTTTCCATTGAAATCATCAGGCTCTTAATCACAGCTTCTAATTAAATAGTCCTTTCAAGCCTCGAGGACTTAGAATGAGACCGTGAGACCAGACAGATCACACTATACATGCCCAACTGGTGCATTGACAGAATTTCTCCAGAGTTACAAGGGAAATTTTCCATGAGAAACATTACTGCCAATATTGCATCACTAATATATTTCGGCTAAAGTCTCTACACTTGTAAGGTATGACAAGGATATTAAGCATTATGCATATTACATATATTGTCATGCTGACATATATATCACTTATATATTGGGAAAATAGCTAACAGAGTAAGTGGTAAACATACAGTAGCAAAGGAAAGAGAGAGAAAGAAGTATTTCTTCATTGTTCCCTTTATCCTCTTTATACTTCATGAACCCTAGAAAAAGAACTCTTGCAATTTAGAGATGTTCTTTGCATTAGCAAAAGCTATGGAGAATTTCCTGAATATGTAGGCATGGAACTGAGAATTCTTGCTCTACATTAATTATGTTAGCAGCTTTCTGAAGAAGAAATGATAGGTGTATCGTCAGCATTCAAGAGGGAAAAAATACAGACTGAAGCCACGGCAAAATAGCAGTCAAAACTAGAATTCACCTCTTGAGGCTGAACAGCCTTCACCTTCCGGGGTTTAAGCTTCTGTTTTTGTGTCTTTGCATTAGTGGTGGATGGTGGCCTGTAAGTAAAAAATACATCACATAAACTGAGCAGAGCTTTCAGCATTCTGTAGAGAGAGAGACCCATCCGAAGATTGCAACTTTCTTTGCTCATTGCGCTATGCTCTGCTCTTGACTAGGTTTCTGTCTGCACTCATCCATAGTGGGGAAATGTTGTAGCTAATTCATGAGCTTCTTGTGATTTTTAAATGATATAATGGATAGAAAATGCCTCCCCAAAATGTCTGACACATAGTTGATAATCAGTAATTCTATATCTTGCATTCTTACAAGAAATGTGGGCATATTAAATAATGAGAGCAAACGCCACTCATGTCATTGATCATGAATGGAAGGGATAAATTAATGTAGATGTGTTATAAAGAGAAGACATATTTCCTGCTGTGGATAATTTCCCAGTAAGAGGAACACTCAGGCTATGGTACAAGGAGAATGTACCTATATATATAAATGTGTTCCTGAATATTTGAAATGAAATAACTACAACTTGAAAGATATAAATAAAGCAGGGATTGAAGAGTCCCCCAGCAAGGTCAGAGCTTACCTCTGAGCTTTCTTCTGCTTCCTTCTTGCACTGTGGTGCCGGAGCACCATAGCAAGCACCACGAACATGACTGCCAGTGGAAAAAGCACGCCAACCACAACGGAGAAATCTGTAAGAGGAGCACGGGAGCTCGTCTGCCGTCAAGGAATTTATATCACTCTTGCCCTTTTGTCCCGCCCCCCTCAGTCTCTTCCTTTTTTATTTTTATTTATTTTTATTTTTTTATTATTTTATTTTATTTTATTTATTTTATTTTTTTTTTGGTTTTTCGAGATAGGGTCTCACTCTGGTCCAGGCTGACCTGGAATTAACAGTGTAGTCTCAGGGTGGCCTTGAACTCAAGGCAATCCTCCTACCTCTGCCTCCCAAGTGCTGGGATTAACTTTGCTATACATCCTAGGCTAGCCTTAAACGTACTGTATAGCCCAGGTTGGACTCAAATACTTGCTATCATCCTCTGGCCTCAGCCTCCTGAGTGCCGGTATTATAAACAAGTGAAACCTTGCCCGGTCTTATTTCCTTATGTGGTATAAAGCTCATCTACCTTTTGTGAAACTGTCTGCCCTGGAAAATCTCTCACAGGTAGCTAGCCTGATGGTTAACTTGCCTTGCTAACCTGGCTGGGTTTTAGAGTCACCCTGAGAGAAACATCTCTTGGTACGTCTATGATGGCATTGCCCGAGAGGAGGGAAGACTGGGCTAGATGGGGGTTGGATGCCCAGACTGAAGAGGAGGGAGGAGATGAGCATGACAAGCTGATGAACACTAGTATTAATGTCTCTCTGCTTCCTGACGCCAGGCACAATAAGACCGGTCACCTCACACTCCCACCACCGTGCCTCCCCATGTATCGTCTCGGACTGTGCATCGAAACAAACCCATCCTTAACTTCCTCAAGTTGATTTTGTCCCAGAAACAAGAAAGTAATACAGCTAGTAAGCTGAAAATGCATTTGATCGTGCTTCTTGTGTAGAAACACAATCTATAAAGAAGAAATATAGGAGAAGTCACAGGAAATATTTTATATGAGATTTGTTAACATTTATTTTTGAAATTTATTTTTGAAGAGAGGATGCTTACAGTGACATGAAAATAAAGACCTAGAGTATTTCTCACTGTGGCAACTGGAGGCAAAGGTCTCACTCTCTCATGACCCATAGGGAGGCCTGTCCACCTACTAACAGCCATATCCCTCACCTGCAGGAGATCAAAAGGTGCAAAACAAACAGCTCAAAATACACAGAAAACCTATGCAGGCTCATTTGAGATAAACTAATCCATGGTTCAACAAGGATCACACATTCTGAAGAAAAAGGACACAATGATATACACATGCATGTGAACAGGACAGCCAACTTCAAAAGAACTGTAGATAATTCTGAGAATAAAAGTAAAGCTCATGAAAATAATCTTAGTTACATTCTCAGAGAGCTTCATGAAGTTATTTTACCAATCCATAAAGTTGGGTACTATGAAAATGAAAAAAAAAAAACATAAGGTTAATATAATTTTGGAAATTAAAGTAATATTGTAAATGTAAAATTTGAGAATATCTATTTGTATGTAGATTGAAATATCAGAATGTGAAAAATATGGTTTGAAAGTCACTAAGGAGGCTTTGGGTATGGATATATTGTTTTCAATAGCTATGAGCCAGGAATCACCAAGGATAGAAAAGAGTCAGTGAAATACTGTATAATACTGTGTTGGTTAATATTGTTAGCTTGATAAGATCTAGAACCACGTCTGGGAATGTCTGTGAGGAACTTTCTATGTTGGGTTACTGAAACACATGGACCGAATAACAGGAAAACAATGAGCTGAGCCGCAGCACTCATCTCTCTGCTTCCTGACTGTGGGTTGGATGTGCCCAGCTACCTCACACTCCTGCTTTCGTGCCTTCCCTGACACAATGGACTATGCTCCCAAGCAGTCGGAGACACAATAACACACCTTTTACGCAAGCTGTTTTTGTCAGGCACTTTGTCACTGCAAGGTGGAAAGTGACTAATTCAAACAGAGAAAAAAGTGGGCAGAGGAAAGGAGTCATTTGAGCCTGGATGTGTCGTGTTACCTACGGAAGACCGTGGCAGAGTCCTCACAGTCAGGAGGGGCCCATCCTTCTTTACATTGGCACTGAAGCTTGTGGTCACACACCTGGGAGAAGAAGGGTCCCATGAGTGTCCGCACTAGACTGACCACACAATTCAAGGCCCCACCCACCTGTAGTAAGGTCCATTCATAACATGAGTGGCCCTTGCTCTGTGGGCTTTCATCTTTATGCATATGGTATGAATGAATCACAGGAATTCCTGAGTTCCCATATTCCATGCTACTGAAGATGACATGAGTTTCAAAACTATCATCACTGAATGCTAAAATATTGATTCAGCTTCATCGTAACTGGGTTGACTATTAAATGTTCCCCATGACCTTGTGTGTTTATAATCAAGCCTCATACCCAATTCCCAGCTAGTGGAGTCTTTGGGAGACAGAGCCTTGTAGAAGGGGGTGGACCTTGAAAATTATTAGACCAGCCCTACAGGCTCTTCTCTATGTCACCTCTACCTCCCAACCATTTTGACAGGATGTGATGCTCAGCCACACTGCTGATGCAGCTTCCGCTCAGAAGTGTATGCCTGAGATAAAGCTTTTCCTCCCACAAGCTGCCTCTGGTCAGCTGTTTTGTCTCCATAATAACAAGGTACCTGCTACTGAAAATTATAGAAGAGTCAGCAAATCAGGGATGCCCATTTTCAAAACTTACAGCATGTCCTTTGCACTTAGAGGAACAATTGGTTGATTTATATGCCTTCTCGATATCCACACATTCTGCATTAATGCACACCTGGAAGGGATGTGGGAGCACAAAGTTAATGGAGATTTCCAAAGGGTTCAGCTCTGTAAAAAGTTGCTGTCACTATGAAAATATTATAACGTTCTTCAAATCATGTCTGTCACAATCATTTCCAATTTCACCATACTTATGAGAATTTTGGTCACTGTCGCCCATTTCTCAAATTTTGTAGTAGTCTTCTAAATTCAAATTCCTAGCTGTTTTATTAAGGCATGATAAACCACATGAATGAATAACTGTGCCCAGAAAAATCAAGAAACAAGCAGAACAAACACTGTTTCCATGAAAAACACAACGTCAGCTTACCTTGTTTTTTCCACACTTGGTTCCATTGGCCACCATGTCTATTCCTTGACTAGAGTCTTCAGGGTCAAATATTTTGCATGTCATGAAAGATATTGTAAGACCTGTCCAGCGCAAATTTCTTGACCCACCTTCACAGAACAACTTCCCACACATGATATCTCTGCCAAAAAAAAAAAAAACATTTATTGCAATGGCAGTACTCAATTGCAGTTTTACACAAATGAAATCAGCCTGTGGCTATCAATGCTTGATGAATAGTACGTTCACTTCCAGCAGAGACTTCTACTCACACTTTCCCTACAATTCCTTTTTAGGCATTAATAGGACCCCAGCAAAACAGAACCTACATTCTTAAGCTCACAAAGGCATCTAAGAAAAGTCATAAATCTGTTGCTGTGACTTGTGGCAGAAAAATTCTAAAAGATACAAATTTCTACTCTCTGCTATAAATTTATCTGTAGAAAGTAAAGCTTCTTTTGAGACTACAAGTCTCATGGAGTGTGATCATAGGAAGTGTTTCTCTGCATCCACAGTGAAGCTTCTCAATGCTGAGGAAGGCATTTACTGACCACCAAAAAGGAAGCCAAGCTAACGCTAAAAGCACTGTGGTTACTGGATTTATGCACAATTCTGAGGAAGGCTGTGAAAAGCATTCTGAAAGAAATAAGATTTTTTTTTTCTGAAGTCTGTAGTGGCTGTAGAAAATATGGATGAAGCTATATTAGCATTTGGGAGGCAGAGGTAGGTGGATCTCTGTGAGTTTGAGGTCACCCTGAGAGTACATAGTGAATTCCAGGTCAGCCTGGACTAGAGTGAAAACCTACCTCAAACCGCCTCCCACCAATAAAACACAGAAAGTATGGATGAGAAGCCGAGGAAGGCACACAGCTCCACTAAGCTCAAGAGAGTGTCTGTCATGACATTTAGGCAGCAGCCCACAAGGGTGACCTGGGCACAGTAAATTGCAAGATAGGTCTGCACCATAGGCAATGACTTGAAACAAGTTACTAGGCGGGGAATCTTCTGCATAATGGGATCTTGAGAATCCTATCAGGAGAGCACCTGAAGTGGTGTATGAACAGACGATGGAGGTGAGAACCTGTCCTCCTCTCTTCCCACTTATTACCTATGCATTCCTCTTTGGCTGAACCCTACACATTGCCTTCTACATCATTTATTTTTTTTTTCTTTGAATATTCACTGAATTCCAATAAAGGAAAGAACACACTATGATTTGTCCTTTAGGCAAAAGTACTCCCCAATACTCCCTATAGCCAAATTAGATTGTTAAGTATTATCATCTAGCCACATTACTGTTCAGTTAAAAAAAATCTCTAGGAAATTCTTCATTTGTTCAACCTCTTATTATAAATTATGTGCATAACAGACTGGGGAAATGGCTTAGCAGTTAAAGGAACTCACTTGCAGCTTTCCAATCTGGGTTCAATTCCTCAGTGCCCATGTAAAGCTGGTTACACAAAGTGGTACTTACATATGGCATTTTTTTGCAATGACAAGAGGCTGTGGAACACCCATTCTCTCTCTCTCTTACTCTCTTTCAAATAAATTAATAAAAATATTTTAATAACTTATATGTACAAAATTTGGAGCAGGTACAAAGAGTTAAATGTATTATAATTTGAATTTAAAGGTCATCTTAAAATACCAAAATAAAATATACAAAATACTGTTTGTCTGGAGTGATGTTTTATGTTTTTTTTTTCGAGATACCAAAAAGAAAAATAAAATGAGCTCTTTGGGTGAATTGTCAATCAGTTCTTTTACCCTCTCCATGTTTCCTGTAATTTCATGGCAAATTTAAGTACAAATGTGCACATCCTGGGTTGGTTGTTCCTCTGGAAAGATGAACAGTTCTACTCTGAGATTTATAATGAAAATACTCGATTGAAAAGGGACCTAGAATATGCTGGAAAATCCCTGGACTGATATCCAATAAGCCCCATTTACTATGGCACATTCACCTCTAGCATTTATTACTTAACGGCACTTGGTACAATCTGCAATATCTACTAGGAGGGTCTTGAAGGAAGAGATGGTTTCTGATATTCATCTCAGAATCAGCATCTAGCCCAAAGCATGGCACAATGTCATCACCCAATGCATGTGTACCCAAACAGTAATGGCTGAATTCACTTTCCCTTTAAATGCAACAGGACAAAATGCACAGCTAGAAACACCCCCCACTCTGGCCTGTTGGGCAAGAATGCTCAAACAACAAAGGCACTTACTTTGCTTTGCATGGAACATGTGTGCCATTCACAATGTGGCAGTACCCATACTTGGACCCACCTTCATTCTGCTTATAACATGACTGATTTGCAACCTTGGTTTCTAGAACAAAAAGGGCATATTTAAAGAGACAAGAAAAAAAGATGAAAGAAATTTAATGCTACAAATCATTAATAAAATAACAAGTTATCACTATAAGTACAAATGGGGTATCCCTTGTTTAAAATCCTTGAGATTAGAATTGGCTTTAGACAAGCATTTTTCATATCCTGGAATACTTGCTTACATACATTGAGATAGCTATGGGTGAGATCCAACCCTAAACAAAAAAATTTACTTCTGCTTTCATATATACCATATACACATACCTATAGGTCATTTTGCACATGTTTAGAGTGCCTGCATTTTGACTGTGACCTGTCACACAAGGTCACAGGTGGAATTTTGATTTGTTACATCATGTTGATGCTCAACATAATTTTAGATTTGCAAAAGTTGGATTTGACATTTTCAGACAAAGGGTATATAATTTGTTCTACTTGGATGTAATTCTATTGACCATTCTCAGAAACGTAAGCTGTAATAATTTGATATCAGATAAGCTAGCTGGAAGTTAAAATAATCTTTTAGTCGTTCTGTTGTTGGGTAATAGCCAACAACATCTATTTACTGAATATGAAGATGTGGCCAGGAGAGCTGCCATTATTATTTTGGTAGCCTACAGGTACTGGTTTCCAGTATGACATACAGCCAGCACAACAACCAGCAGTCATGTTCCAACAGATGCCACCCAGGTACAGTGACAAGCATCACACATTTGACTCTTCTTAGCATCTTCCTCAGGTATCCTTCAGATGGGTGCCCAACACCATGGCTAAGAGCTCAGGCTTAAAGGGCGACTGAGTAAGAGTGTGAATTTTGGAAAATGTCTTATCCTCCGAGTTTTCTCCTCTATACAATGATGATGATGCCATAGTCCCTAAGTTGCAGGCTTGATGAGAGAATTAAATGGATTTATATGTCATCCACTCATAGTGGTGGCTATGAAGTAGTACGAGGTTGGCAAATGTCAACCATGCTCACTGTCAGCTCTTGCTGTCACTAAGAAAACAGAATAATTGTGTCATAAAGGTGAAGAAATCAAGGCTACTTGAGTCTGAGATCTGTGCAGTATCTCTGTTCTGGGATGCTCTTCTTAAAGATCAGTAACACTTAAACACTGGGAAATTTTGAATAAATCTTGGATGGGTAGCAAGAAAAAATAAGCAAAAACCTCTAAGGTTATGTTTTCAAGGGAAATATGCATTTATAAACTCAAAATATTTTAAGTGAACTTCATGTTTTAACATTGAAGACAATAAAATTTTGTTATCATATTTTCTTAATTATTTGAATCTTATTTCTATTTATTAATTCATAATTATAATAAAATAGCTACATAATTTAAAAAATAATTAGGCATGAATAAGCAGGGAAAGCTTGATATTCCTAATCCCAAACTTTTGAGTTACAGATACTATTACAAAAAGCATCATTCATATACTTCATATCTTGCTGCTGCTTAATTTGCTTTATTAAAATTAATAATATGCCCATGCTTTCCTCAGACATCTGATATAATTCACATATAAGTAGGATCACTTTTATAATCCAAATTTGATTTTATAGGGATTGGCAAGATGGCTTAGTAGTTAAAGGTGTTGCTTGAAAGGCCTGTCAGCTTGGGTTTGATTCTCCAGTACCCATGTAATACCTGATGTACAAAGTGACACATATGTCTGGAGTTAATATGCAATAGCAAGAGGCCTTGGAGTGTCCATTCTCATTCTCTCTTCTCCCTCCCTCCCTCAGTCACTTTCTCCCTGTCTTTCTAATCAGAATTTGCATAAAATTTAATTGTGTCAAAAGTTTTCAGCCCTCTTTGAGTAGTATTTATTTTTAAAGCTGTTATTATGGCTTAATCAGAATATGGTAACAAAGTTTTCAGTGGGCAAAATGACTCTTCAACACATTTCATTTTTTCTCATTGCTTTTCTGTATTCCTTGGGCCAAGTTTTATTTTATTTCTTTCTTTTTTTCTCTCTTAGCCCTTTGATCAACAGTGCTGTCACCCTTGTGTGCTTCAATTTGCACACAAAGGGATTCCAGGCATTTACTTGCCCAAGAAGGATCCTAATTATGGTCGATTGATAAAATATAGACAGTTTGATTTGGGTTTTTAGATAAGGACTTAAAAAAACATATCTAAATGACTACAAGGACAATAGATACTAAAGTGAAAAGGTGTTTATCTGCAGGTAAAATTTAACTGAGGCATCCTTATCTTTATGTACCGTGTTTACTCTTTAGTCTTAAAATGAACTCACCCATGATTTTAAGTAGGGACAGTTTCTTATAAAAATGGGACAAGTTGTTCCTTTGGCCAGGATCAAACACCTTCACCAAAATGACTTTTCTTTGCACGTGGTTTGGGAGAGGATCTTGCCACTGTGATAGTTAATATGTGCTGCCAACCAGAGGGTGTTTAGAATCAGCATTGACACATACCTCTGGGTATTTCTATACTAGTATTTCCAGAAATCCTTAACGGAGGAGAGAAGACCCTTTCTGAACTTGGGTAATATTTTCCTATGGGCTAGGATCATAGACTGAATAGAAAGGAAACAGTGGGAAAGTCAGCTGAGTGCCAACATTTATTTCTCTCAGCTTTCTGATTGTGAATGTAATGTGATTAGCTGCTTCATGCCCCCTGCCACTGTAATTTTCCCACCATGCCAGACTGTATCTCCTCAAACTGTGAGCCAAAATAGACCCTCCCTCCCTTCCTCATGCCCTGTTTGTTCGGGTGTTTTGTCACAGCAACAAGAAACGTAATTGATATAGCCCCTACCTGGGCCCCACATCTCCATGCACTGCTGCTGCAAGGTAGGGCAGGTGCCCATCAAGCAGTAGCCCCGCCCATACTGGCAAGGGAAGCCATTGACTCTGAACCTGTCATCTGGGCAGAGGCCAGATTTACCATCACACATTTCAGGCAGGTCACACTCGTTTTTTGCTGGTCTGCACACCACCCCGGCCTTTTTTAACTGCAGGGAAACAGAAAGAGAAAGAAGGCTGTACCCCTTCCCTTGCCCAAGCATAGCAAACAAACACAAATTACCTCCACTTGGCATTCTTTTTCAGCAAGCAGTAGGCTAAATTTGGATCACACACACTAAAGAAGTATAAGCTTGGAAAAGAATTAAACCAGGCAGCATATCAGACGCAGAGAAGAAACTTATTTCTCCCTTGTTGAATGCATGTTTACTGAGATGCTCAGGATTTAAATCTGCAATTTCAAAGGTTTACTGGTGATGTGAATCTGCTGTGTGAATAAAGATAGTTTTACAAACAGCAGGTCAGCGTACCTTGCAACTTTCCCAGGAATCAAGTTTCCTTAATTCCTTTTATTGTAGGTTCAGATATTTCTGTTCACATCTTATAGAATGGTTCATTATGAAAGCAATAATCACTTACTGTATTAACTCTGTGGCTACGTATTACTGCAAAGCTAGCTCTTATTTCCTCAGAACAAAACAAACAGTGACACTCAGGTGACACCTGAGGAGGCCCATTTTTCCCTTGCTATGTGAGGGGTTTGATTCCCCAGTACTCACATAAAAGCCTGATGCACAAATTGGCACATGCATCTGGAGCTCATTTGCAGTGGGTGGAGGCCCTGACATGCCCTTTATCTCTGTATGTCTCTCTCCTCTTTCTTTTTATCTTTCTCTGCTTGCAAATAAATAAAATATATTTTTTTTAATCTTCAAGTTCAACT
Source organism: Dipus sagitta (assembly GCA_036346955.1). Taxonomy (NCBI): domain Eukaryota; kingdom Metazoa; phylum Chordata; class Mammalia; order Rodentia; family Dipodidae; genus Dipus; species Dipus sagitta. Next base: position 16,736,324 of record CM070783.1, read on the forward strand.
CCTAACTACAGCCCAGCTAGCTGTGTGACCATCTGCCACACAAACCATGCATGTCCCTTCACTGTCCTTCCTCTGGCCTTATTTAATATTTTCTCTTTCCATCTGAATATAAATGTAAAAATCCATTCTTTTTTCTCACATAAGTTGAATGCCTTTCAGATAAAGCAACCTCTGATCTTTCCAGTAGGCACTGCTGCTTTTGAGAATAGACGTGACGTTAGATTTATTTATCATTTTTATTATTTATTTATTATCATTTCTCTCTCTCTCTCTCTCTTTCTCTCTCTCTTTCTCTCTTTCTGTGGGTGTGTGTGTGTCTGCGTGCATGTGTGTGTATTCACCAGTGCCTCTAGCTTCTGCAAACAAATGCCAGACACTTGTACCACTTCTTTTTGTGCCTATTTACGTGGGTGGGTGGCTTGAGAATTAAACTCAGGCCAACAATCTTTGCAAGAAAGCATCTTTGCAAGCTCTGAATTTAGATTTAAATAATGTGATCTTGAGTCTCAGCTCTGTGTGTCTCTAGGTGTTTAATGTAAGAAAATGGATTTAATCCCACTTAAAATCCATTTCCTCATCTGGCATATATATTACAAGGTCACCATGAAAATATAATTAGAAAGCATTCTACGGCATCATATTGTTGATGTGGGTATCTCTTCTTACATTGTATTTTCATCTGGTTCATATGGGTGCATGATTGTGCAAAGGCAATAAGTAGCAAGTTCTCTCAGATGCATGAATGTTTTCAGTGAGCCTAACAAATAGTGCTTGATAAGCACTCGTTGGATGTACTTTAAATTTTTGAATTTTCTCCCTTGTAATCTCTTTTTTAAACACTTATTTTTTATTTGACAGAGAGAAAGAGAGAGAGAGAGAGAATGGCCACACCAAGGCCTCCAGCTCCTGTAAATGAACTCCAGATGCATGCAACCCTTTGTTAGCATCTGGCTAACGTAGGTCCTGGGGAATCGAACCTGGGTCCTTTGGCTATGCAGTCAAACACCTTAACTGCTAAGCCATCCCTCCAGCCCCCTGGTTTTTATTTCTTTTTTCTTTCTGACATTAAAACTATATATATATATAATGTCATCTACAAATTAGTTCTGTGAACATTGTGCCTTTAAAATATATAAAAATATGCACTATATTTCACTTTGTGTATGGATGTTTATACAGAGAACATCTGAGATCTATCCACTTAGCTGATTTCTATCATAATATTCAAAATTGTTACTCATAGGCACCAACCTGCATAGAGTATCTCCAACTTTATTCATCCTCTATAGTTGCAAATTTATACCTTTCACCAGCTTCCCCCTTATTTCTCCACTTGCGCACGGCAAGTAACCACAATTGTGCAGCTGTGTCTACACAGTCAACAGCCTCTACATTTATTTGAGGAAGGGCTCCTGTAGTCCAGATTGGCTTTGAGCTCATGATGTACCTGAGGGTGGCCTTGAATTTCTGATCCTCCTCCTCTACCTCCTAAGTGCTAGGATTACAGGAGTGCAATACCACACCTATTTTATGCAGGACTGGGGGTTGAAGCCAGAGTTTTATGCAACTAAGTAAATACTTTCCCAACTGAACTGCATTCCCTGCCCTATAGTCAACGTTTTTAGGGTCCACATATTCAAAAGATCATATAGCATTCGCCTTACTTTATCTAGTTTTCTTTTTCTTTTTTTCCACTTGGCATAATAGGATGATCATCTAAGATCACCCTGGTTGTCACAAATAGTATATATATATATAAGTTTCCCACTTTCTACCACTCTAAGATGCTATTCACTCAACACCAAAAGGACATAATAACACCTTCTTTCTTTAAATTCTCACTGGGGGACTTCATAGTGATGTATAGAAAGTGCTCAGTGAGTGCTCGATAATGCTGCCATTATTGTATAGAGATGAAAATATGCTCTGCCTACTTCATTGAACACAATCACTGAGATGTTGACATATGAAAATTATCATTGTTATTAAAATGAAGCAAAGAAATCTCACATTGCATTTTTCACAGCATTCTCCCAGGGCACACTGGAAGCCAGCCCTGACTTTACAGGTTTTAGCATCACAGCAAGGGTTGGTGCATTCCTAGAAATACCAGACAAAAGGCAAATAAGAGATTCTTTTTCTCTGTCCTTATTCAGCATAAACCATAATATAATTCATTTGTCACATAAATATGACTTTTGTAAAACCCAAAAATGAGTTTTAGGAAAGCAAAAGATTTAAAATATATATTAGAGAAAGTCCGTTATCTTGCATCTATCTGATTTCTACATATGTGTTACTTTAGTTTAAATATATTTTTCTATTTTTTCAATTTAAGTTAAATACCTTTTCCCTACTCTCTCATATCATTACTATCAAGAAGGTCTAATTGTCTTGATAAAATATGAGGGAAAACAACAAAAAGATAGTTTTAAAAATAAAATTTATTTAAATTGTTATAGAATTTAATGATTTCAAACCATCAATTACATATCTCTCTCACCTTAAATTCAATCCTCAAAGTACGTACTAAAAAGTTAAAGCTATAGTTCTTTATTCTGCTGACATGTGATATAATTTTATTTATAGCTATGTCATTTTCCTGGGTGTCATTGCTGTGTTTCTAAAATATCAGAAACTTAGCTTGGCATGAAACTGGAGAGATGCAAGCAGTTTCCATTGTGCCCATCTAGATTTGTATTGAAGATGATGGAAGACTGATAATATTTTTAGAGTTGAGTGGAAACTTTTCTCCTTAATATACATGTAAACATCACCCCAGAAAGAACACTCTGTCTCACTTAATGACTAACTCTATAGTTCTATTTTGAAGTCATTATGAAGCCAGCCCTCTTAGGGCATCACCCTCACTCCTATTGAGTATTCATATAACAGGAACAAAAGGCGTATTCAGAATCCTGGATGAGACTGGGGCAGGGCCTGTGGTGATAACAACTTCTGACAGGACTAGTGCAAGATATAGTAATCCTTTGTGATGGCTGGTCCTGGGACTTCAGAAACAACACACTTGGACCTAAAGCTGAGCTCTTATACTAGCCATCTCGGTGAGCCCAGGCAAGCAAATGACTTGTACTCTCCAAGAACTGTCACAGTAGTATATCGAACATAAGGCTCAATGAGTCATAGTTACTTGAGTACCTTGAAGTATTTCAGCCAGAGTGGTAGGAATAGAGACACAAAGTCAAGGTGGAGGGGGGCACCTCACAGTGGCTGACACTACTACAAATGACCTGCATAATAGGAGGGAAAATGATGACATCAAAATAGAAGACAGAGTAATTGGAAAGAAGAGGGGATTAAGTGGAGAGAGGATTTAGGAAGACTACATGGGAGTAATGGGAGGGGGTTATATTCACAGTATACTGTCTATACTTATGGAAATTAAAAATGCAAAATAAAAAAGAAGGTTGGGCTGGAGAGATGGCTTAGCGGTTAACCAGTTAACTGCTTGCCTGTGAAGCCTAAGGACCCCGGTTCGAGGCTCGACTCCCCAGGACTCACGTTAGCCAGATGCACAAGGGGGCGCACGCATCTGGAGTTCGTTTGCAGTGGCTGGAGGCCCTGGTGCGTCCATTCTCTCTCCCTCTCTCTATCTGCCTCTTTCTCTCTCTGTCTGTCGCTCTCAAATAAATAAATAAAAAATAACAAAAAAAAATTAAAAAAAATAAAAAAAATAAAAAAGAAGGGATGCTATGAACCCAGCATGATCAGCCCTCTAAAGGAAAGTGGTTTCCTCCAGGAATCCTCCAGGCGTGCAGTGCCAAATTGGCACTGATGAGGCATCCTGCCTTGTGGACTAAGCAGCTACTGGGTTCTCTGACTCTCCTGCCTGAAGACAGCCACTGATGGACTGCCCGACCCATATCCTGTAAACTAATCCAATAAATCCCCTTTATAATTGAGAAAAAAGAGATACTATGAGGAAATAATCAAAGTCTTTTAAGCTATGCACACTCTTCAGCCTTGCCTGATAAATACCTACAAATGAATATATTCTAAACCCCAAGAAGAATTCAATTGTATGGCAGACTACATATTTCTGTATACTTCATCTTTTAAGAAATTGATAAATAAGCAAGATCATTTTAGAAAGTGATTAAAAGCACCTCTGGGGTCCCACAATCACAGTCCTCTCCTATTTCCACCAACTGGTTCCCACAGGTTGGGATGGATACTATATCTGTAGGTGATGGAATATTAATGAGGCAATTGGACAATTTCTCTTCAATGAACTTTCCATAGTTGACACGGCTGCAAGAACTGAAGTCTGTAGGCATGTGATATCTGTGTAGATTAAAAAGAACATTGAATAGAACCATATTTGGTATGTGGACAACAACAGCTGACCCTGAGCACAGTTATATATTTACAACTTGTCCCAAAAGCCAACCAATGCACTGAACAGTTGTTAAATGGTGAGCTCACTTTTATTCTTGAATTCAGCCACTTACTGGACATAAGTGCCTCGATGTCAATGAGAAAATATGTGCATATCTCAAAGAGAGCGTGCACACTTCTTTCATTAAAACAAAATGCTTTTCGTCTTATTCAGATGATCTTCCTTAGCCTTAGATCATTTGGGGGAAGCAGAGTCATATTTATTCATATGTATAAGAATTCACTTTTGCTTAGGTATATTTCATTTCAACTGACTATGATTTCATCCCATAAATAAAGGTGAGGCTGAAGAAAGAGGCAATATCTGGGAGAAAAGAAGCAACCTATGTAACTGGCAGAAAGCCAATTCCTATTTTGTGAAAAGGCATGTGAAAATGGCCCTAGCTTACGTGAGGTGGAGGATAAGAATACAAAAGAGAGAGTAATTTTCAAAAAGAGATTGTGAAATTTTTAGGATAAGATTGTCAAGGCAAAGTAGGAACATATAATCTCTTTTCACAGACTACCTTCATCTTTCTTTGAAAACATCCTACTTAATTACATATTTCTTCAAAAACCTTTTTCTCCTTTACCTCTTATACTAAGTTCATGGAAATTTGACAGAAGACTACAAATGTAATATCAGGGTCTTATGTAGATACATGAGGATACAATTATGACTCACACCAATGGCAAAGACAGAATGTGTTTATATCAGTTAAAATATTACATGCAGATATAAGGTGGTGTGCCACAGATTCCAAAGGATATGCTTTTTTTAAAAAAAAATCAATTAGTATACATGCATAGGTTTCATTTTGATATTTTAAAATATTTTTTTTTGAGCCAGGCATGGTGTTACATGCCTTTAATCCCAGCACTTGGAAGGCAGAGGAGGATCACTGCGAGTTTGAGGCCACTCTGAGACTACATAGTAAATTCCAGATCAGCCTGGACTAGAGTGAAACCCTACCTCGAAAAACCAAATAAATAAATATTTTTTTGATTCTTCCCCCAATTTCCCCTTCCCCTTGTCACCTTTGTACCATGCCCCCACCCCACTATAAAAAAAACTTGAGCTTTTTGTTGCCCATGACCTAGACAAAAGCAAAAACCAGAGTGAAACAAACCAGGGATCCAGGGTGTGCTCAAAGAGCCTTACCTGAGCGATTGCTCCATCACACAGACTTCTGAAGGGCACTTGCAATCAGAGTTGTCATGGACCATCCCAAGGTTGTGGCCCATTTCATGAGCCATTGTTCCTGCCACTCTAAGATGAGAGTTACTGTGGTCCTAAACATAAGAATTTAGAAACAGTGTCTCAGCCTTCTCTAGAGTGATACCCTACCTCAAAAGAAAACTAGATAGAATATTATAATCTAAGAATATCAATTATATATAAATGATCAAAATATGCTGAATGAAAGATATTTTTATATTAGATCAAAAAGCAAACTCCAAGTAAATACCACCTACCAGAAACCTCTAGATATAAAGATATTCATAGGTTAAAAAGCACCATGGAAGAAAGAGATTTATTATGCAAACAGTAGCGATAAAATGTCAGAGTGCCTATGTGTATATTAGACATGGTAGACTCCAGAGTAAGTAGTATTTCAGTGATGTACATTTCAGGTGACTAAGAGATGATAAGGGGATAAATTTTTATGTATACCTATTATTTGAGTTTCAAAACCCATAAAGCAATAGCTTATAGAATTGAAAGGAAAAATATAAAAGTATATAATTATGCTTGTATACTTCAGAAATCTTCATTAAGATTCAATATTGTTCACTAAGACTGGGAAGACCTCAAATATACTATAAAGTAACTCAACATGGTTGGCAATTACAGAACACTCTACCCAATTATTATAGAAGATTCATCCATATCAATTTATATATAGCCATTAACTATGAACAAGTCTCAAAAAATTAGAAATTTTATCTTTCTGCAAAGTACATTTTAGCCCATAGAAAGTTAATAATGGGTAATTTTACAGCACACTTATGCATAATATACATCAGATCCCAGAATAAAACTTACAAAGTGTTTAAATTTAATGAAAATATAGCAACAACCCATATTTAATGTCTTGCATGCATACAAAGAAGTATGCAGTAAGACATTAATACAGTAAAGAAAATTAAATGTAATATGAACAGTAGAAAGAGAATAATCAAAACAAAAATAGAGGTTAATGACAAAAAGAGAATGAAAGTATGAGCCAAAAATTTGTTTGTGAAGCTCAATGAGTTGATAAACACAAATTGATATTGGCCACATCAGTAACACAAATATACACAATATCAGTATCATAAAGAAGAGAGAGAATATTACTAATAAATTCAACATGGAAAAGACAAAAATGTTGTAATCAATAAAGTGTTTCAGCTTGAATAAATGGATAGCTTCCTTTAAATACAAAACTATCCAGGCTTGCTTAAATAAAGAGAATCTGAAGTCCTGATATTCAACTGGAAAAATTAAATTTGCATTCAAATTATCTCCACAAGGAAAATTCTAGCCCCACACAATTTTATTGCTATGTTATATGAAATATCATGGAAATATTGATAGCAATTTTATGTGAATAGTCATAAAATATGACTCAGAAGATCATATATTTAAGAATATGTTTCAACTCATTACATATGTCCAAATTTACTGTGATGACAAAACCTTGAAAATGACATTACAAGAAAATAAACTATAGACTATTATCACTCCTGAATCTAGATGCAAAGACCTTGAGGACACATTAGCATTCTGAATTAAAAATACTGCTTTGCATAAGTTTACCCTGTATTTATCCTGCATTGCAAGTTGAATTCAACATTTGTAACTCAATCAATGTTACACAATACATTGAGAGAGAAGAAAAACTCTAATGACATTTTCTGTAAATGCAGTGAGGGAATCTGGCAAGTGTACGTGAAAGAATGAACAATTGATCTTCAAACAGACCTGCACAACACCAACAGAATGATATGGAGAACACATTGAAGACATGAAAGCAAGACCCACTGTGGCTCCAGAGAAGTCTGTTGAGCTATAAGAAAGGAATAAAATGATATGAGAATAATGATTCTGAGATGTGTCTATAGAGAATTCTTCTAGGGCAACTGGAGAAATTCATATTGTAAACTATTGAACTATCATTTAATTTTTTTCCTTCAGGTTTTAAAATATCAACTTACTTTTCTCTACAATGTCTTCCATATAGCTTGAAATCTAAGCACTTGGATATAGTAACATTTGATGATTTATATATGATTATCCATTATTATATTTTTCATTTTGTAATTATTGTTTGCCAATAAAAAAGCGTATTTGATTATTATTGTTTTGATCCTAACAAATGCTTCTCTTTAAATCTTGTTTTGTTATTAGTTATTGCATATTTTAGTGATTTTTCTCATATATTATGTCCACTTTTTTTTGGTTTCATTTATCCTTGTTTTAATTACAGCAAGATTTGGGGTTTGGGCCCATTTTGAACGTATTTTTGTTATTGAATTTTCTAGTGATTGGAACATCAGTTGTACTGAACCAAGGTTTAAGCCAATTGCATTTATTTACATAGATGATATGTTTGATCCTTCAGAATTTTAACTTTGCTTTTTCAGTTTCTTTTTGTTAGCAATGATATGTTATCTCCTTGGTTTATGCTCTTTGCTATTCATATAAGATTTCAGCCTTTGTCTATTTCAAGGCACTTTGTATTTATTATATTTTTAATTCCTACGATAAACACATGTACATGAAAACTTTAACTTATATTTTTCCACAGAACAGAATCAAAAGTATAGAGTATAGATTCTGCCATGAGAAAATTTTACAGCTTTCCCCTACTTTCTATTCTCTGTATATGTCATTTTTTATTCAATCTCATTTCAAATGTTTATTTAGAAAATATATTTTTTACATTTTTGCATGTTTAAAGATTTATGACATTATTATTCTACAAAAGGTTTGGTTCTGGGCTGGAGAGATGGCTTAGCGGTTAAGCACTTGCCTGTGAAGCCTGAGGACCCCGGTTCGAGGCTCAATTCCCCAGGACCCAAGTTAGAGAGATGCACAAGGGGGCCCACGCATCTGGAGTTCGTATACAGAGGCTGGAAGCTCTGGCGCGCCCAATCTCATTCTCTCTCTCTCTCTCTCCTTCTCTCTGTCACTCTCAAATAAATAAATAAACAAACAAAAATTTTTAAAAAAAGGTTTGGTTCTTGATTTTATATTACTATACTATCAATTCTCACTACCAGTATTTATTAAAAAAGAAAATATTTTCCCCCATCCTCAAGTCATCTATTTTGGCTTCTGTTTTAAGTGAGTAATGTACATTTGGATTCTAATATTCTTAACCTGGATATATACAAGTATTGGTATATTTTCTCAACTTTTCTTGTAAATGATAAGATTTGCAACTGATAAATGAATGGACAAGTATTTAGTTTGTGATAATTAGTGCTTTTATCATGTTTACTCTTATCCCTTCAAGAAATCTGTTCTCATCATCACATGACCATATTCCACGTACACATTTACCACCTCGCCTATGATTTTTATCTCCCCACATCATTCTACAGTGTGAATGTGAAAAACAATTTGACTGGCCAGTCTGGTAACAGCTGTATGTTTGTTAGCTACCAAAGACATCACTTGTAAAATTATAAAACCTATCCTGAGGCGTTTCTGAAGCTAAGGAATTGCGCCATCTATCGTCCACAGACCGCCCTCCAGTGAGCCAGCCTCGCAGGGTTCACAGCCTCTTTAACATCTTCCCCTTGAAATTGGGTTGGTCCTACGTGTCGTGCCTTTGGACAAGAATATACCAGTCATGATGCTGTGTGAGCTAGGACACAAAGAGCCTTGATGGTTTCTCCTAGGCCTTGTGGAATGCTTGCTGTGGAAAAAGCTAGCCGCTTTGTAAGGACTCCTGAGCCATCCATCTTGGAGGAAATCAACTTAACCGCACAAAAAGGCAGTATATGACCCCAGCCATACTGACACAGATGTCAGACATATGCGTAAAGCTTCCTTATATTGCAGTTCAAGAAGCTGGGGCTGATTTGCTCTACAAACGCAGGCAATCAGTACAAAATGTAATGAATTCTGACAGGATGTAAGCCGTTTATTTTACACCATTTCCTCAGGAATCAGACACTCCAAACCACCTCATGGCGACTTCTGCAACGTCCTCCTCTCTGCTTCTTAATTGAGAACTGTCCAGCTACCCAGCCACAGTTTGTTCATTTCCTTTGGAGGATATTCTCAAATCTGCTATTTATAGAACTTTGATCTATTTCTCCCCTTGTTTTTTTTTTTAAATATTTTATTTTTTTTTATTTATTTGAAAGAGGAGGGAGAGAGAGAATGGGCACACCAGGACATCCACCCACTGCAAATGAACTCCAAACACATGCAGGACCTTGTGTATCTGGTTTACGTGGGTCCTGGGAAATCAAACCCGGGTCCTTTGGCTTTGCAGGCGAGCTCTTTAACTGCTAATCCATCTCTCCAGCCCTGTCCCATTGTTTTTAATGACCATTTCAGAATAGCGCAAATGTGAAGTTCAAATACAATACTCAATTTTACTTTGATTCTAGAAGTTTCTCCTGAGGACTAAAGTCATCCAGTTCTTTTAAATGTCAAGTCTAAATCCCTCTTTTGATTGTCAAAACATGTCCTTCTTTACTATATATCCAATGAAAACATTCATATGAAAGGTGGCCTTCTCTTAGAAACACTACTTAAATCCAAAGTGAAAACACATTTGACAAAGCCCCAAGTGTTATTTTCATTTTATTTTATTTTGTAAATTTCCTCTTACCTATGCTCTTGAGATATACTTTCACTGATGAAGCTTTCACACCACCCTATGCTTCTATCTACATGCAGTGCAAAGAGAGAAATCTATACATACGAGATTAGCTGAGCAATATCATGCTGCTTTCTTCTAAGCAGGTCACTCGCTCTCCACTTAGAAAAGTTCTCCAAGGTGGTGTTGGCATTCCCAGTAATATTTATCTTATCCTTATCAGTCCAGATTTCCATTCCAACGAGGGCCACGTGAGCATCCAGCTTTCTGTAGAGCTGTCCAAAAAGAATGCACAGCAAAGCAATGACTCACACTGGTGAACTTATCTTTAATAATTTCCGCATATTCTAACTTTCAAAACATAATAGCACTGTAGAAACGTTTCAAACATATCAGTCAACTAGACATTGAAATCTCACTCTCCATGTGTGTGTGCATGTGTGTGTGTATACACTGTGGTGTGTGGTGTATGAACGTGTATGTGCCCATGCAATACCCCATGTGCTCATCTGTGGTGGTCAGAAGGGAACATCAGATGACCACCATCTATTTGAGCGTGAGTCTCTTACCAATGCCCAAGCTTGCCGGTTTTTTTCCCCCTGAGCTTGAGTGATTCTCAGGTCTCTGTTCCCCTACTGGACTGAGGTTACAAATATGCTCAGCTATCATATGTGTGTCCTAGGGAATGAACCCCAGTAGTTTCTCAGGCTTCCTCAGACCCTTGTTTTTGCACAGAAAAATTTTTTTAACTATGGAGCCATCTCTCCAGCCCTACCATCTCATTTTTAACTCTCATTTTTAACACTGAAATTCCCATTCTGAAAGAAAGGCAAATACCCTTAGGAATATATTTAAGAACTGTTATCTCCTTTTGGTGGGGTAATGATCTTACGGAAACAAACTTTTCCTTCTTGAAAATTCAAGAAGTACTTTAATTTTGTGTTAACAGCTCATTGCTATGGCTTCATTTCAAGTATACTAGCTCATTTGTTGTTCAGTGTTCTTAGAATCATAATATTTGAGAATTAGTAGCTGGACATAGTGGCTCACACTAGTAATTCCAGTACTTCAAAGGCTGTGATAGGGGGATTGGCATGAGTCTGAGACCAACCAGGAATAAATAATGAGACCCTGTCTTAAGAAAAATAAAGAAGCCGGGCGTGGTGTCGCATGCCTTTAATCCCAGCACTCGGGAGGCAGAGGTAGGAGGATCGCCATGAGTTTGAGGCCACCCTGAGACTCCATAGTGAATTCCAGGTCAGCCTGGGCTAGAGTGAGACCCTACCTCGAAAAACCAAATAAAGAAAGAAAGAAAGAAAAATAAAGAAAGAAAAGAAATGATGCTGGCTCAGTCGTTTGGGGGTGAGAGCATTAACACGTTAGGAGACTGCATCTGGGAATATCGTTATGGTAAGTAGTTGCTGTGGTCTGAATGTTGTTTCCCTGCGTGAACTCACATGTTGAAATACAATCCTCCAGAAGAATGACACTGGGAAGAGAAACCTCTGGGATGTGATTAGGTATGAAAGTGGATTCCCACGGGTTTAGAGCTGGATAAAAGAAGCCCCAGAGAGCTGCCACGGGAGAGATAGCTAGAAGACGTCCACTGTGAACAAGAGGGTGTGTCCTCGCGAGACTCCAAGTCAGCCGGCACCTTGATGATGGACTTGTCAGCCTCCAACGTGTGAAAAATGCTTGTGTTGTTGATGAGCTATTTTTTATGGGGTTTTGTAAAAGCAGCTTGAATAAACAAAAACAGTGATCCTCTAATAACTTAAAGTTGGACTCAGTTTAAAAAAACCATTGAGAGCTTATAGCCACTGACAGGTAAACTTCAGAAAGAAAAAAAAAAAATACTCAGGCTGGGTGTGATGGCGCACACCTTTAATCCCAGCACTTGGGAGGCAGAGGTAGGAGGATCGCCATGAGTTCGAGGCCACCCTGAGACTCCATAGTGAATTCCAGGTCAGCCTGGGCTAGAGTGAGACCCTACCTCCAAAAACCAAAATAATAATAATGATAAGAATTAAAAAAATAAAAAATACTCAGTTTATGAGACAATATGTCTTTGCTAAGATGACAGCTTGAATTGATACTCCAAGTCCTAACAGTAAACAGACAAGCCTTCTCATGGGGAAAGTTCTGCCAAGAAACCTGAACAAAAGTGTGTGTTGTTGCCTCCCAAGTGTTGGGATTAAAGGTGTGCGTCACCACACCTGGCACCCTAGTTAAGGAAGTTTTTCTAACTTTCCTACATGATCAACATTTAGGTATCCATGGGATTATTTCCATCTTAAAAAATAACTTTGTTTAGACTACCAAGGTAATATATATATATATATATATATATATATATATATATGACAAGTTTATTAAAATGCCATGTTGTATACTTTAAATATGCACAATAAAAAAGAAAAAAGAAACTATAACTGACCCATCATGAAAGAATCTTTTTTTTTTCCCCAGGGTTATTCAGAGTTTTATTTTAGATGATCATTTTCTCTGTGCATGTGTAATGAAAACATTCTAGATGACTTTAGTGGCAATAAATAGCCTTTATGCGTGTGACACTCGAAATCAACAATCTTATTTGAGGAACCCTTTCATTTATTGCTTCTTTCTGCTAGCTTTATCTACTCATTAAAGAAAAAAAAAGTCACTAAGAAATGTGCTACTAAATTTGACACAAAAGCGAGGTTAACTTGGAAAATTTTCTGTGTCACATAAGCATGAAGTCTGTAAGAAGATGGGGGATTTACAATATGTTTCATTTATCTGAAAGCATATTTTAGGAATACTAAGGGAGAAAACTTTGGTTTTCTGTGGTTTGAAAGCACAATTTGTTATATGCTATTGATATCTACAACCTGTATATATCCAGTAAAGTAGAGAACAGGTATTTGGGGGGTATTATTAAGATAAGAGCTCCCCGGATATTTCTCTGTGTACACAATGTTCATTTCCTAATGTTCCAACCTCCTTTGTCTCAACCACCATTGTGTCTTTCTCCTTTTCTTTTTTTCTTATTATTAATAATATAGCATCTTTTACTAATCTTTATAAAGTATGCTCTGCTTCTCTTCTCCTTTATTATTTCCATTGGTATAAGTATTATTGTTGTTTTGAGATGGGGTCTCACAGCGTATCCAAGACTGGTTTTGAATGTATAATAATCTTCCTAAGTGATGGGATTTAGGGTCTGAGCCACCTCAGCCAACCCTTCTGTTCTCTGTTACAACAGAGCATTCTGGGAAAGGGTTTCTGGGTTTGCTATCTGTGACTCTACTAACCTCATTCTCTCTTGGACTCAGTGCAATCAACCATCTTCTCTCATGATCCATGAAAACTGAATCCATCCGGGGGACAAATGACCTCTATTCTCTCAAGTTCAACAGTAAACTTCTAACCTCAGAAGCAAAAATATTAATGCCTCTTCCTCCCTCCCTGAGTTTTATATTTCTGACAGCTTATAAAGTTCTGTCTTCCCACTCCCCCATTATCTCCCACTTGGTCTCTTTGACGGTTTCTTCTTTACTCTGACCTGTAGAAATGTGCAAGACATCCATATGCTTATTTTTACCCATGCCATTGGTGATCTCAATAAAGGACTGGTTAACTCTTGCTGCAAAGGTTCACATAAGTAAGGCTCTTTAAGTCATATGGGCACTATGTTAACTACCATGCCTGATTCAATAAAATGTTAAGCAATAGGCTAAGTTTTCCTCAACATCTGTCTTGTGCTATATCATGACATATTGCATCTTCATGGGTTAAGACATAAATTTACATTTCCACCCAGACCTTCCTTCTGAACTTCAAGCTTGCCTACTCAACCGGTCAACATTTTCACTTAGCTTCAAAGAAATATGCATGATATTTCTGAAACAAAATCTCACCATCTCCTTCCAATGATGCTTTCTCCATAGCTCCTCAGCTATTTGCAGGTGCTCAAGCCACCTACTATCTATCATCAGACCTCCTCTTTCTCTTACATCTAATATCCTCCCATCTCACGAATTCTTGCTGACACAATCCAAAGCTCAGCTCTTCTCATCAAATCTTCTATCACTGCTTTTCCCCAAGCCACCATCATCTGCACTTCCGGCTTCTTCCTTTGATTCCTCTCAGTTTATTTTCAACTTAGAGCTAACGTGTTTTAAGAACGTACAAATGAATACCTCACTCCTCAGCACCTGATTCTTATGTGTTTTCTGTGCTCATAACAGAGTTCTTACACAGACCACCAAGGTGCTCAGGGCTTGGTCATCACACCTGTCAGATGACTTCCTGCCCCCTATTTAAACTTGACAAGCTGGGCGATGTCTCAGCCTTGGCTCAGCCTTGCACACACTCCCTACACTCAAACATTTCTCTTCCCTCCTTTCGATCTCAGCGTGCAAGTCACCTTGTTAGAAAGGCCTCCCTCATTTGCCCTAGCCTCCATCATGGGCCTCTCTCTTTATTTCCACTTTGTTTAACCTTTCTTTGTGGAAACTCTCATCCTCTAACATTCTATTTATTTGACTTATCACCTTGGTGGTCTCCCTGACAAGAATGTAAGCTTGGAGCAAGAGTTGTATGTCTATATTGTTTTTTAACCTGTGTCTTTAGCATAGAAAAGTATCTGTCATATAAAGGTGCTCAAAAATATTACTAGGGTGTTCCTAAGAGGACTCTGTGTAATGTTTGTGGTGGCAAGATGCTCTATGACCTAGGTCACTGTATTCACACTCATTTCCTTTGTACCTTTGGAAGATTTTCAGAGTATCATTAAGAAATGCATTCATTTCAAGTAAATATACCAATTCAGAGAGTTAAAAAAGAGAATTCAATTCAATCTAACTACATCAACAAATAGAACCCATAAATAGAATATATTAATAAATTAACAATGTTTAGTTAAATAAAAAAAACTAAAATGTACCTATTTTATTTATTTAGTGAAAAGGGATGGGTACTTATTGTTTAATGTTTAGGCAATTAGATGGTACACATCCAAGAGTTGTGTGACTGAAATGAGCACTGAAATCTAACAGGGTCTACACTTAAACTTGCCATTATTATTTTCTAAGTGTCATCTTAGGCACTGGCATGTTTCTCAGAATAGAACTCCTGGCTATACATTAGGCTTTAGTAATACTTGTGATTGTATTGAGGTCGGAATTAGAAGAATGTGATAAGTAGGTGGGGAGACAATCATGTGATACTAATTCAGTGTAGTGGCAAGAGTCATGGGCATCCTTCAGGAACCAGTCAGCCACCTCCATCTCAGGGGAACTAGCTGGATTCTTGTGCATCCATAGAAAAACCTAGAACAACACCTAGAAAAAATGTTTAAAAATACATTTGATAAAATATATCCTACCATGTTTACGTGATTGGCCATCTCAAGCACTCTCTTCCTTATTTCAGCTAAATTTTCATTGTATTTCTTAAACTTAAAAAGGGAAGAAATAGAAAATATAATTGGAAGGTTAGAAAGACAATGTAACTTATTTTGCTTATCAATAATGTTAAGAATCTGATAATAATGATAACGCTTAAGTTATAAACAAATTGACTCTAGCTACATGAAAGCATTTTGGGACTCAATGCTATGTTTTCTTTAAGTTGTAGGTCAATGTAAAGCTCTTAGGAATTTCAGCCAAGCATGGTGGCACACCTGTAAGCCCGAATCCAAGGACTTGGAAGCTGCAGGAAGATTTTGGGCAATTTCCTGTCTCAAAATTCAAAGAGGAATTATTCCAAATATTTTCATTTAAACTTTATGGTTTCCTAAGCTATGCAGAATCAGTACAGGGAATCACTATTTCTAAATGTATGACTATGAAATGAATTCAATACAATAAGTGAGACCCAATATTTGAGGCCTGAATTAATTAACTTACTCACATTTTAGAGTCCAAGTGTTTTCTATTTGGCATTAAATACATGGACCATGTGCACAGAAACTCGCTATATGAAAATTCACCCTTAGTAAAGGTCCTATCATCAAAGATTTGCTTTTCTCCAAAGAGTCCATTCACCAAGCATTTAATGTGTTGTTCACAAGGAGCACAAACCCTAATTGACAAATATTTAATAACTTCACAGAAGACAATATGATGAAAGAATTTACTTGGATACTAAGTTTGGAGCTCTTAAGAGAATTAGAAAAGAGAGTTATGGGACCAACAACTCTATTTATTCGTAACCCTAGCAGTCACCTACTTGTGAAAGGAGAAATCATATCAGCTTAATTATAAATATCAAATTTCACAGGTTTAGAATTTGTCACTACAGACAGTATTGATGTTTCCAAACTGATCCAGACTTGTACTATCTCAGATAATAAATTAAGTTACATAGAGTAGGTTTTAAAAGGATACATTTAGCTGACATACTTACCTCACCATTGTCCAGGACCACATAATATTCTATGTATTTCTTGGGTTTGTGAACCTTCCCATCATCCAACTTCTGAAACATAAGGACAAGTATTAAGACAATATATTTCTCTGTTAATCTTTCTCCTGTTTGACTTATGTGATTTTTATAAGAGGTTGGATGGTGTCTAGGAATAAAATATTACCATTTTAACCTGTCAAAATAGCTAGGCCTATGCACATTCAAGGCTCAGAATGATACAAGAAAGGACATTAGTAATATGCTAGTACAATCCTTTTAGTTTCCAAATAAATTACTTCATAGGTAGTTAATAGATGATATGAAATCAGTCTTTGGATTTTTCTGGATAGTAGAATTTCCACTCTATCTCGCCATGAAAGAAACTTTGACTTCAACATGTTTCCAGTATTTCTCAGTCTTTTAATTCTTATTCTGGTTGATACTTTCTCCTTACTAAGAGTCCAATGCCCAAAGCTATCATTAATTTATTCTGCCTTCCTCTCCTTACGCATAGCTGCAAAAAAGAATCCTGTGCCTATTTTGCCAACTACTATCTGGAAGCCCTTAACATCCTTAAAATGTGTTGAATACATTCATGAAGACAGCTCACATTTCATCTCAAAAGAAGAACCAGTGTTCACGTTTGTGTGCATTGTTTTAAATTACAGAAAATATTTTAGTGTTGCTTGCTCCTATAGGGCATATATTATGTTTCAGGCTGCTTTTTAACCTTCCTGATGATAGTTGATTCGTAAATTTTTGAGTGAATCATCAGTATACATTAATGTTTCATTACTGTCTCTATAATCTAATTTCAACAATGATGAACAAATGTTAAGTCATATTCACTGTTTAAGTTTAGAACCCAGGGCAGGACACACAACAGAAGCACAAATAACAGGTTGAATTTATACATACAACCAGTCTGGTGGCAGGTGGGACTATATTATGATGTGGCCCATGTGACCACACTGTGTCATCCACCCCACAGCTGCTGTTAGCCTGATCTTCGCTGGGGTCATCCTTGAAGACCGCATGTTCCTGCTCATCCTGACTTGTGGCACTCAGCGGTTCAATGAAGTACTTTTCTTCTCCTTGACTGAAGTAGCCCCTGAGAAACATGAGAATTCAGGCTTCATAACAAATTGCTCTTCAGGGTTGTGTAGACATGGTCCCTAAAGAGACCTCATGGACTTTCTAGCCAATGCCAAAACAGAGTAATCTTATGGGTCTAGAATAATGGACCAAATTATGTTTTTTGTTCTCATTTTAGGTGGAAGAGAAAGAGAAAGGGAGAGAGAGACAGAGAGAGAGAGAGAGAGAGAGAGAGAGAGAGAGAGAGAGAGAATTGACATGCTAGGGCCTCCAGACACTGTAATAGAACTCCAAATGTGTGTGCCACCTTGTGTGCATGTGCAAACTTGAGCATGAATCGCCTGGTGTGTCTGGCTTACATGGTATCTGGGGAATCAAATATGGGTCCTTAGGCTTTGCAGGTAAGTGCCTTAACCACTAAGCTATCTATCCAGCCCAACCAAATTACTTTTGATGATAGAAGAAATATTTCTTGACTAAACTCAGTGTTCTTCTTATTTCCATACTGTTTTCACTCTCCACATACCATGAAAATGACAGATACTTTGAAGTTAAAGGATAAAAATCCAACATCTATCTCTGATTATCCATGGACACATAGAAATATTATTTAAATGAATTATCCTCAGTTTCTCAGTCCATAAATTGGAACTAATAACAATAAGGACTAAAAATAAAATGTGTGAAGCATCTTATCATTAGATATTATCAATTTCTTCTCAATTGTGTTGAGCAAAGTTTCATGGGACACCTAACTTCTAGTCTTCCCAATTAATAAATGATTGCTAATTTTAATTTTTTTTCCTGAGGTCTATCACCTTGCTTGCAATTGATAAGTCCCGAGAGTTATTTTGACTTTTTATTTATCTATACCTCCATCAAATTAAGATTATTTCACATCATATTTATTAATTTGGAACTATTTATTAATTAATCAAATATTCAATAAATTATGAATAATAATTCAATGATTTATTGATTAGCTTAATGGCTAATTAAGCATGAGTCATTATTAATTAAGCTTGGGCTAAAAGCAGGTTATAAAAGAGTGATATTCTTTTCTTTTATGGATTTTGCATTCAAATGTGAAAAACTGAATATCAAAAAAATCAAAGAATATATATATATATATGTATGTTTTTAGTAAATACACAGTGTATTTAATCGAAATAGATAATTAGTCTTAATAAAAAATGCAAGAGACAATAAATTATTATTTGTAGAATTAAAAGACATCTATGGTGAATGGTTTACTTCAAATGTATTTTTAAAAGAACATAGGATTTGGAAGATAATGTTGCAGTAGATACAGAGAGCAGAAAACAAACTCAGGAAATAATTAGAATATATAATCAATGGGGTTTGATAAGAAAATAAAAATGATGGTTGAGGCAAGAAGACCACCAAGAATGAAGAATTTATCACATTGACTGTGCTGAAGATCACAGAAAAATATGAGATTTGTGAGACAATAATTATCTTGGTTTATAGCAAATTGAGAGTGAGATTCTTTAAGGTTTCCAACTAGAAATAAAGCAAATGAAGTTAGCCAATAAATTGTGGACATCACATGAGATTCAGAACCGTAGGTAACACATGAGGGGTCGTTAATAGACAGAAGGAAGTAGTTGCCGTGTTCATAAAGAAAAGAATCTGTGCAGAATTCAAAGAGGGGAGAGGGGATGAGAAGAGCCCCATTTCCTAAAGATTCTGAATCTAAAATCTAAAACTAAGTCGCAAACAAATTCATTTTTAAAACAAACAAAAGAAATTCAGATATGTAACTTACATGCCCTTAAAATGAAGAGCATTTATTTAAAATTTTAAGTTTTGTGGCCCTTGACTAAAGTATAACTAATTATACTGAAGGGTCTTCAGATTTGTGACACACACACACACACACACACACACACACACCACAATCATCAGTACATATAAACATCCACAAAAGCTTACCGTAGACCTCGACACGTGCTGATGCTAGCATCAGAAACTCTCTCATTGATGATGTGTCCTTGGTAGTAGCAGTCATCCTAAAGGAAAGGAAATGGGGGTTGTAAAGACGATTAGTCACACTTCTTATAATTCCTAATAAATCTGAATTTGAATTCCTAAAAGGGGATATATAATGTTTTCAAAATATTTCCTGTGGGGCCATACTTAAACATGTTTAAAAATTCATCAAATAAAAGCTTTCTAATTATTAGAACTGTGAATTTTAACGATCTAAAATGTTTATAAAGTACTAACTCCATTTTAGTGTTGTAGAAACAGCAAGGAAGAGTTACATACTATTTACAAGATATGTATTTAGTTACGCAAGTTTAAAACCTGATCCCAAACATTTGACTTTACTTCTTTCCCGTTAATGACTGATTTCTCGTTAATGTTGTTTTTCCAAATCAGAATTACCACACTTTTTCACAACGATGGGTTTTTAATGGTCTGTTTTGCTTATTTTCCAAAGTGTTGCACAAGATGAAAAAATGAGCCTGTGCACCATGTGATCCTTCTACCTGGAGCAAGGTGCAAAGCCAGCTTTCTCCCATGTGGATGCTCCATGACACCACTCTCTATGTGGGACCTACATAGAGTCGGCACATGTAACGAGGCTTGAAGTCAATGGAGAAAGAATCTCCAAAGACAAGGCCCTGCTGCATACTGTTAAAGACCCCATCAGCATCTGAGATCAAGAGTAGGATTACTTAATGAAACACAGAATCATACAACTGGTATTGAGGATGTAGTTTGGAGTGACAGATTACACTATTCAGGAAAGTGATCTGAATTGACTAAGAATGCTAAGTGTTTAAGTCCTCACATGAATGATCTACTCTGCAAAAAACAAGTCAAGTAAAATGCATGTTCCTTCTGCTCACTTCCCACAAAGGCTAGAAAAGTGGTAAGAGGCCCTGGCATCATGTCTATTTCTCTTCCTCCTCCTCACCTGTTCTTCATCCTCATTCTCTCTCTTTTCTCCTCTCCCTCTCTCTCTTTCTCCTAACAAATAGATAAGATTTTTTTTAAAGACAAGGTTAAGGCACTTGTTAAAGAATGCCTTTATTTTAGCAAAATGTAATGATGTTGGGAGGTCAATTAAACAATTGCTACTGTTGGAAATAAAAGGACCAAGGCTATCATGCAGTTTCACTCCTATTTGCCTGAATCTATACTATGTCCAGAGGGCACACCCCATTACCAAGGAATCTAGAAGACTCTGTATACCATGATCTGTGGGCTTGTAGTGATTTCCTTTCCAGAGGAATTATAATATGTTTCTGTATAGCCTGGTGAAAGGAGATTGCTAAAGAAAGAAAAAGAAAGGACGTGGTTACTCATGTAAATTATACAGTCCAGCAAACAAAGTAAGATATTTCCCTGGGTGTGCAGACAACTTTTCACTCATCAGTTGATTTCCTGCTTCTTCTTACTCTAAGACATGTCCAAGCTTGAGGTGGTTGTTTAAAATGGTGAGGCTGAGTGGGGCAGGGACATTCCTGAGGAGTGTGAGAAAATCAAGCAATGAGTGTATGGTTCTGATGGTTGTGGAGAGAGAGAGAGAGAAACAGAGAGAGAGAGAGAGAGAGAGATTAAGGCTTCCTACTTTATGTATTGAATATATAAAACTAATTTGAAATTATTAGCATATGTAAATAAAATTAACATACCCCTCACCCTTTTTACATATGTGGGTGCATGTATGGTGAGAATGTATATGATCTGTTCTGTTACCAAAATCCAAATTTAAAATATATTATTTCCTATAATCATTATTCTGTACTGAAGGTATTAAGAATCTGTTCATGCTATTACTGAAAGTTTGCCCCCTACGACTCACATCTCCCAATTCTTTTTCTTTCTATGAGTTGGATTCTTTTAAATTCCATATATAAGTGGGATCATCTGGTGCATTTTTATTTTTCTGTGACTCGTTCATTTCACTAAGAATGTTGTTATCCAGGACAATGCATGCTAAATGATAGGCTTTTCATTAAGGCTAAATAGTATGCCACCTTATATATGGGCACAAAGATCCCATGATCTATCCATTCACTTATTGACAGACACTTCGGTTTAGTACATATCTTTGCTGTGGTCAATAATAATGAGTCTAGTGTTTTATTTTAGACAGGAAGTGTAAGGATAAAAGAAGAAATGTGTGCATGGAAATGTGTGTGTGTGCATACATGCATGCATAAATGTGCATGCCATGTCCTCTGTAGGAGGCAACTGTGTTTGCAATGTCATATGCATCATGTTATTAGTTTCCAATCCAATGATCCTGTGAAATATATATGTTTGGGTTGGAGATATGGCTTAGCAGTTAAAGCACATGCCTGTGAAGCCTAAGGACCCCAGTTCGATTCTCCAGGTTCCACGTTAGCCAGATGCACAAGGGGGCACACGCATCTGCAGTTTGTTTGCAGTGGCTAGAGGCCGTGGCATGTCCATTCTTACTTTCTCTCTCTCTCTCTCTCTCTAATTAATAAATAAATAAAAGTAAAATCATTAACAAAAGAAATGTATATGTTTGTCCTATTTTCAGGTGAGAATAGATATAGGAAATGTGAAGAGTCCTATCTAGATTGGTCCAAATCCAATGTCTATACTATTTTTTGTTATACCACACTGTTTCCAGACATCTGTTCATTGTGATTTCTTTGCGGATGTGCTAAATATGATAATATATTTTGGAAGGAAATAAAATCTCACTGACTTTTAGAGAATAGTAAAATACAGATGTAGGAAGCACTAGTTTTATGTAGTCTAATTCTAGTTTGAGCAAGATCTGGGAGAGAAATATGGCAGCATGTTGGGAAGAAAAATGTTCAGCTCGAACAATGAAAAAGTGATGGAAGCAAGGGACAACACTGTGTATGACAGAGATGAACAGGGCAGAGAAGAGCTTTGTGGGAACACTCATGCTGGGAAAGGAAAGAGCTTGTCCTGATATCAGCACTGAATTTTCATTTTGCCCTAGAATTTTACCTCACATACATACTTGTATAGATATAGGTGTAAGCGTAGGTGTAGGTAGGTATGTGCACACACACATATATAGTCTTGTTTCTTAAGTTGCAAAACATTTTAAAATAGTCTCTTTCAATTTTTGAATAAACATTTGTAGTAAGATAAAGGAAATTTTGAAAATTTGATAGGGCATATTGCTCACATTTGTAATCATAGCATTCAATAATGCTGAGACAGGAGAATTGCCACAAATTCAAGGCCATTGTGGGATACACCATAAATTCTAGGCCAGCCATGGCTATGCTCTGACTCAAGCAAAAAAAAAAAATTATAACAAAATTACCTAGTACTACTCCTCCCATCATTATATGGAATAAATGAAATATTTGAATGTATATTAATTGTGTTTATTTATAAGTTCTTGAAATGCTAATAAACTAGTTTTTGCTTAATGCACTCTATTACTTTAGGAGAACAAAATAGTCAATGTTTCCTTGGATCACACAAGAGCAAAAATCAATGAGTCAAGTTTTCCAAGATCTATAACCAATAACAGCATCATTTATCACACTTTCCACACTTATCTAAGATCAAAATACTTACTTGTTCTTTTTCAAGTAAAGTATTGCAACTTTTCCATTAACTGTCATTTTATACTTTAGTTCAGTTTCAAATAGTCCCTGCAAAAATGCACAAATATTTACTGATAATTAAAAAGAATTAATTTATTCTTAATCCTTATTGAGTAACATTTTCTTCTTTAATAATAGACAACATGATACAAAACATTTACCCTTTATTGCAGATCAAATAGTTTGCCAATATAATAGACAAATTTTGCTGAGATGTTTTTGTTTGTTTACTTGTTCTGTGCTGGGGCTTAAACCCAAAGAATTACATATGCTAAACAAGGAGTGTACTACTGAGCAACATTTCCAGATTCTTATCTGATATACATCCTTATAAACATAAAATTGATAAATCTGCTGAGATAGCTGGTGAGTTCCAGGTCAGTGAGAGATGGTCTCAAAAAACAAGTGGGTGGAGCCTAAGGATTGACATCTAAGATTGTCTTCTGGCTTCTATAGGCATGTGCACCTGTGCACACATGTGCACACACATACACAAACACACAAAAATAAATAAAATAAAATATAAAATTGATATGCTGTTTAAAGTTTAGTTTGAATCAACAAGTATTTCTGAAAATAAATATTTATATCCCAGGACAGAATTATATCCAGGATAGGGTTAGGAGATGAGGGTGAGAAGTGGTAGGTTCAGGTCAAGGATATAGAAAATACCTTTTTAAGATGGACCTAGACAGCTTCAAACAAGAAGGGAAGACTGCATTCACTCTCATAGACACATACATGTATGCATTTAAATGTGTGGAAACCATCCCTACATATATGAAGTTGATATCTTTAAATCAGGAACATAATTGTACAATACTGACCATAAGTGCAGTATGACTTCAGGAACGAGATTTGTTAGCATACACATGAAGATACCACATTGGGTTCACCAAGAAAAGTATGAGCTGTTCTTCAAATCTAAACATTTTAAGTATCAAGAAATAACTGTCCAAGCAACTCGTGGTCTAAGATACTCAGCAGCAAACAACCTGATGTGATGCTCACACAAGTGCAATAGTGGTGCACAGCCATGGTAGGAAACTAACTGTTCTTGATTTGGCTAACTGATCTGCTCAGTGGAACATAAATCATAGCTAGAGCTAGGAAACAAGTCAGAATCATATCCAAAAATGAGCCCACTCTCCATTATCAAGCTCCCACCAATCTTGGGCTACAAGAGGGCCTATAACTATTAAATTCGGTCTAAAAAAAAAAAGCAATGGTTACCCCATTTATCTGATTCTAACTTTACTCTCCATTGGAGAATTTCCTTCTCTTTTTCAGATAGACAAAGATCCTAAGGAGAGAACCAGCCCATCACACCTCAAAAAGGGCCCAGCTGAAACTAAGAGTAACTGGGGAAATAAGCAAGAGTGCCGCTTTCTTGGTGAACCTGATACCAGCACAACAGTGAAGGAGATAGACACATAGAACAATCAACTCCTACCTAACCAGATATCCAGAGACACAGAGGCTCCCAAGACTTCATCACTGAAGCAGACCTAAAATGAACCCAACATGGCTCATGGAAATTTGTGGAAGAGGAGGTGGAAAGAATGTCAGAGCCTCACGTTGGGTCATGATACACAGAGACATTGCCTTCTACCCATAACTGATAGCTAACCCCACAATGCACGACCTATATTCCCCAACCAGGAGGGTCCCTGTGGAGGGGGGAGGACAGGGAGGAGGCTAACAATGGTACCAACCTGACTGTATTCACTGAGTACAAAACTAATAAAAAAAATTAGAAAAGGCATGGAAGCAGAAGCAGATCTTATTAAGAAAATAAAAAAGAATACCAAAGTTGACTAACAGTTTATGTTAAGACGCAGAAGTGAAAAAAAAAAAGGCATGTCACAGAAGCCACAGGAACCTTTGAAAATTAGTCATAAGGAAGTATAACTCGATTCATTCCATAGGGTCCAGTAAGAATAACCTGGAACATGGAGTTAATGTTTGCTTCTGACTTCACTTTTCATACATTAACTCTCCAAGTGTCCATGTAATATAAGTGCTACCATTTTTGCCACCATTTTAATGTCAAGAGTTATTTCAAATTTCTGCATTAATGTACACAAGTAAAATTGTCAGTGCTAGAATGTAAACGCAAATTCGTTTTGTAAATCCAGATCCCATACACAGTTTAACCATAGATCATGAAGAGAGATGTCTTCTGAAGCTACTCAGCCTAGTAGGTAAACTGGGCAAGGAATACATCCCCTCAAACACCACCACACCCCTCTACACAATCATTCCAAAAATTAATATTTACCATCTACTGTAGACAGTATCTAAGCACTCTATGATTTTATATCAAAGGACGTTTTCCAATAAAAGCTTGAATTTATTTTTATATGTCTGAGAATTTTACTTTATAGCTGATAAATCACTTTAACTCGGTTCAAATTTTTCTCAGTTCAGTGAATAAAGCAAGTATCTGACATTTTTTGAGACTGCAAGAAAATATTTGAGGAAAGATATATTGAGGAAGGTTCCAGTACATTTGGATCCTATCCACGTAAGTGGAATATATTTTTTGATAAAGCTGTTTTGAGAAATTGGCTCTATTTAGGCTTCTGCTATCATAAATTTGCCCTGGAAGAAATACAATGAAACCCTTTAGCTAGTAGAGGAGGATGCTTCTGCTGAGTTACATTTTACAATGTTTCTCTCACCAGTTATATCTCATTTATCTGTATTTTGCTATATTCCAGTGAAAGGCTCCAGTGTACAACATTGCTGTGAATGGACATTATTTCCATTATTTCTTGTTCTGTAATGGGGTTTCACTTTGTATGCCAGGTTGACCTGGAACTCCCTAAGTAATTCAAGTTGGCCTGAAAATCTCAATCCTCTTGCCCAGTTCCCTGAAATCACATGTGTGCGCCATTATACCCAACTTTTAACTTCCCTTTTGCAACCACTTAAAAGTTTGTTGTGTGAATGTTGATTGAGGATGTGTTATTTTGTCAAGTTGTAAGAATTACATAGAATTTAATTTAATATAAATTTCAGGTTAAATGCAAGTATAGGGGCTGAGGAGACGATTCAGTGGTTGAAGGCATTTGCTTGCATGACCTTCCAATCTGGGTTAAACTCAAAGCCACTCATGTAAAGCCAGATGGGATTTATTTGCAGCAGCAGGAGAAGCTGATGCATGTGCGTGCACATGTACACACAAACACACACACAAATAATGTTTTTAAAATGCAAATGTACATTCCCTTGCAATATTTTATTTTTTCCTTCTATTTTAATAACTATAGCTCCATGAGCATGAATAGATGATAGTAGACATATGATAGAGACACAAATGATAAATAATACGAAAAATAAATTTATCTAATTTTCAGAAGTATATAGCACAAATTATCAAAAAGTATTAAATTTCATGCTATTTTATGAGGGATACTTTATTTTACTTCTCAGAACTATGGTTCTGTAAAATGAAACTAATAGTAGAACATTAAGTTATAGTGAAGAATAAAATGTTAAAAAACCAGACACATATAATCATTACTTTGTCATCTAACTCCAAAGCATGGTAGCTGGACGTCCACTAAGTCCACCCGACACTTTATCTATACCTGACATATGTATGTGCACACACACAGCAAATCAGGATTAGCTGAAAACTCATATACTGTACCTGCTGCTCTGGCTCTTCGGCCTCTCTTTTATGTAATGGATGAAGTCTTATGGGATAAACCACCTGGTAATTCTTTACTTTTGGGTGTTCTTTCATTGTGCTTACTGAAGAAGAAAAGGATAAAAAAACAAAAAACCAGACTTAGCCACAGAACAGAAATCAGCACTGGTGGTCATCACGTTGCCTCCCAGTGAGTAATGCTACATAAAGGCTTGAAGTGGTTTATGTCTGAGCTTCCAGTCCTGACGCCAGGTGAGACAGTCAGCATTAGAAACTTGCTCTTCCTCTCAAATCTTTAACCTGCCCCTTCAAATGCTTCTCAATGAGATGTTTCCCAGTGTTCCTCTGCTTGCTCAAAATATTTCTTTTTTAGTGTTCCCACTTGTCCTTGCTCTCTTGGATCTGCACACTGGCTTCCTAAGAAAATAATAAATGAAAGGTAGGCAGAAACTAATCTAACGCTCCTAGAAAATCATCAGTCCCCTAAGAACAGAGTAGAATCACTGTTATAAAAAGGAAATAATCAATACACACCATTTCTGATTTGAGTCTATATGTTTACCTGGATTTCTTGTTAACAATATTTGAAACTAAGTCACAGTAAAAAAGGGTTCCAATACTAGGATCATAAAAGGACCTGGGATGAGCATTATTAATACACTTTCACTTTCATATACACAACAAATATGAATAAAAGGAAAATTGGAAGCAGAGAATAAAGAGGATCACAGAGCAGGGTAAGGACTGATTTGAGCTTGCAGTTATTGTGAGGCAGAAATGGCACATTGAGACAATAAGACAGATTTCCTTTCAGTTGCTTAGGATTTTCTCTGGAAAGTTCAAACACATGCAAAGCCATGGTACTTATGTTAGAATACGTTAATTTTGGATTTGAGAATTTTTTAAAGTTTTTATTTTTGTTTATTTATTAGAGACAGAGAAAGGGAGGGATGGAGGGAGAGAGAGAGAATGGAATGGGCATTCCAGGGCATCTATCCACTGCAAACAAACTCCAGATGTATGTGCCACTTTGTACATCTGGCTTACATGGGACCTAGAGAATTGAACCTGGGTCTTTAGGCTTTGCAGCCAAGCACCTTAATAGCTAAGCCATCACTACAGCCCTGAGTTTTGGATTTTCAATAGTTAGGAAAGAGAGGGCAGGTTAAATGCTCTCTAAGACCAATTCAAGGAGTCTACAATTTTATGCAAATAAACAAGGAACCCTCTAAAATGCCTTTAAGGATGCCATGATCATTTGGACACACTCTAATCAGTAATGAAAAATACACCACATCTTATTGTGATGCTTTAAGAACAACATTATAAGGTTCGTTTTTAAAGTTATTATTAAACAGGTTACCACTAGGCACCCCAGGCTGACCTCAGACAGGGTATCCTCTGACCTTCACCACCTGAGTGCTGGACTTACAAATAAGTGCCACTATGCCCATGTAACAAAGTCTCCCAGTTATCCACTTCTCGCTGCCATGGAGGTAGTTATTCTGCATCTTTTGTCTTCATTGAATTTAATAGAGACTAATTATATAATCTATATTGAATTTAAATTTTGGAGAAGAAAGATAATAGTATTAATTATAAATGTTTTAGGCCAAACAAATGTCTAAAAGAAACATCATTATTTCCTCCCAGTCAAATTTTCATTATGACCAGAATAGTAAGATGCCAAGAGGTAAGAAAAGCACTCTTGCTATAAATTAACTGATGGTGTTGACACAATTCCCTACAGCCTCCTTTAATTCTGTGATAGAAAACAAGCTTGCCATAAGGTGCCAACATGCCACCCAGTGCATTACGGTGTCTAATAAGCGCAATTAGTACCACTGATATTGAGTCATGAAGCCATATTTCACTGGTGATTATGATGATGCAATCTTAGCAACTTATGTTAAAATGCCAAATTGATGGTTTCCAAACATAACACATGTGATTGAACAGGAAATGTCAGGCCGAGTTTTCTTTCAGTCATAAAATAATAACAACTGCCCGCCCAACTGACCCTTTATATCAACATAGAAAGTTATACTGCACACTCCTCATTCAGAGAAGATGACATCAACGTACCCAGCGCCAGTTTCCATGGCTGTTTATGCTCATTTCCACCCTACCAGTTAGTGTTTGAATCCAAATGTTTCATCAAACCAGAAGTTACCCACTTGTATATGGATTCAGAATATTGAATTTCTCTTAAAAGGCTCTTATTTTCCGGTCCCTGAAATGATGAGATCTGAGATATAACCACTTACATAACTCACATAGGGATGAAAGAGACCTAACTATTATTTAGCTCACTCAGCCTTGGGTTTGAGAGAGGCAGGGCAGCCTCCTCCCAGGTGAACAATTTCAAGTTAATTATTTGGAAGCCTGTGGAACAAACAGAGCTAACTGCCATCCAGGGATTATACAAATCCATGGTGTAACACAATATGTTTCTACTGATTTATGTTAATGCTTGCTTTCTGTCTCCCACAGAACTCATTGTAGGATTAGTTTTGAATATCAAGGCTGGATCAACACAGAGAAAATTGTATTTTGGTTTCATTTGAATATATATATATATATATATATATATATATATATATATATATATCATACATACTGTGCCCATTCATTTTAGATATCAAAGCTCATTAACAGAATTTATATAACAGGCCCCATCTGGTTTTCTGTTCGATTTTTTTTTTCCATTGGTTTTTCAAGGCAGGGTCTCCCTCTAGCCCAGGCTGATGTGGATTTCACTCTGTAGTATCAGAATGACCTTGAACTCACAATGATCATCCTAGCTCTGCCTCCTAAGTTGCTAGGATTAAAGGCATGCACCACTAGGCCTGATTCTATTCCATTTTTACTGTATTTGTATCCATTTTGGGAGTTAGAATATTTGTACTTAATATTGACATATTCATTTTGTTTCAGATCTGTTAAAAGTTGTTTACATTATTACCCTTCCAAATGTGACATCAAGCCTTGAATTAAAGTTTGCAGTATCTCCTCCAAGTCTCTTGAGCTTGTAAGCTTTTTGCAGTAAAAATAAGTGCAAACTTTAAGCAGGGAAAGTTCACATACAAATTAAGTTTATTATTCTGGTCATTGAGGGTGAATTATGCATTATAACTTGTTTGTTTTCACAGGTACTTTATAAATGCAAAACGAACTGGTTATTTTATTTTTCAAATCACTATATCACCTTAAAAACGCACCTTAAAAAATACCATAAATGTTTCTCTTTTCTCGGCGCATAGATTTATTTCCTCCCCACAAAACACTTGTCATATCCTTTTGAATATTTGTCTTTTTTTTTCCTATGATGAAATCCTGCATCATTTTCCTCAAGGGATCACGAGGCTCATTATAAGCATCAGACCTTATTTTATGAATTTTCTGTAGTGATGGGTCAAACGCTACTGATGGAGAGGTACATATCTATGGCATTGCTAATGGGGGCGGAGAAACAAGAAAAGAGTTGAGAAAAGAAAAATTGTTTTCCTTACATTATGATTGGAAAACAAACCCTTGTAGGAATAATAGCAGGGGTACTTCAGTGACCAAAGTGATACCCTTGAAAATATATGCTGGAGGAAAAGAGGGAGGGCAACTGCCCATTCAAGATAAGTGGCTTTTTCTCACAAGAGCAACTTCAGAGCCGCTATACCCACTACTGAGCACTTGGAATGATGTCATACTTTGAGGCATGACTTCAGGGCATTGTACCCCATGGATATATGCTGTAAATACAGTGTTTGGGGAGCAAAAGCAGTTTGGGTGCCCAATTTCCCTAAAGACTGGAGTGTGCATGGAACCCAGTGTTATCCATGAGACTGTCATTGGATCCAACCTGACCTTCATGACCTCGGACAAAGCTAGAATGCAGACAATTCTTATACTTCCCATGAGTTCTATGAAACAGTGTTTTTAGAAAAGTTGTTGGGGGGAGATTCTGGTCAACTTTGACTCAAAAATTAAAAAAATGTTAAGTCATTTTTATCAAATAAATTAAGGGACTAGCATCAAGTCTATCATAATATTAAATAAAAAGTTTACAAATCTGAAAAATAAATCGTAAACTGTATTCAGTGACATAACTGAGTGGGTGCACAGGATAGAAGATTCCAGTTTGACCCCCCCCATAACTTTTTCGCTAATTTGTTCATTTCCAGATCTCAGAAAACATTCTAAGACCCAAGAAAATATTTATCAGCCAATGTGTGGGATCAAGACGTGGAAATAGAAATGAGTTTGAGAATTACGTTACCACATCTCATTCATCCAAAATCTCTTTAGGAATTTATGAAATGGACAAACATGCTTCATGTAACATGTTACCAGGAAGTAGTTTTCCTCTGTTTCTAAATTCTTAAATGATTGATTGTCACCAGCAAAAGGAACTGAATTATTAACCTACACTAACCTGAAACATTTCTCTGTCAAGTTACATCACAATGGTCTATATGGTTGGCCACTATTTGTTACCAATTAGTTATATTCCTTACCACCAATATGGTTTCCAAAATGCTAGCAGATATTTCCCATAGCTTTTTCATAGTCACAACCAGTCAAATCTGCTACTTTTTCTGCATACGACAAGATGAATTTTGATAAATTCTGCTTTTTGGCTCAAAGATCATATTCATACTTTACATTATACTGTATGAAATCATCTCTTTCATTTCTAAATCTGTCAAGTCTGACATGTAAATGTTGGTTCAAGAAAGCCTGTGGCTGCACCCTTTTACACTGACCCTGCACATCAATCAGAGCCTCAAAATAAATAAATAAAATTGGACTAAAACCAGCGCAACTTGGCAAAATTGGTTAGGAAGGGGGATAACTGGTCAAAACATTTGATGCAATAAACATACCTGGAGCTAATTAACTGCATCTAGTCCTGTGGCGAATTGAACAGAGCCCAATAAGGAGTTAACACCTACCTGGAACTGCAGATAGGAGGAAAGACACTACCAGAAGGCTCCCTTGTAACATGCTGGGACTCCGGGAGCAGGAACAGAGCCTGCCTCGCTCACACCCGGGCACCTGCCTCTGCTCCTGCCTCCTCTGAAGTGAGACAGAAAGAAACTCCCTGCTTCATTGTGTACGCTCCAGCAAGTGTTTACTGAAGGTGTTGCACAACTTGGGCACTGTGGTCCTACCACAATGGCACTGCAGGCGGAAGTCCCCGCTGCCTCTGGGCTCACTCTAAGTTTTCTTGTGTCATAAGCTATTGTGTCCTCCTCTTTCTTCTTTAGGATCCCTATTCGAAAGTGGCGTGTTTCCAGTGGATTCCTATAACTCAACAGGTCACAGGGAGGTGACTGCCTTGAGGTAACTTGATACATGTTCCACTTGTATATCACATATAGGCCCATAATCTACAGCATACATGTATATGTTACATATGTATGTGTTGCACATAATGTGCAAATTTAAAATTGTATTTGCACATTAAAATTTTAGCTATATCAATGCAAAGTTACTGAGAATGTCATTCTTCTCTCATATTCACATGTTGTTCAGTAGAGAAATTTTTAACCCTATTGTCATGTAAAATTATCAATCTCCACCCATCATGGATTGTATTCTCATATAATGATACCCCCAGGGAGCTTGAGCTATCCTGAAATAAGAATTTATCACAACGCAGATGAAAGGATTTCCATATCCCCAGTGTTCATGTCCTAACTGATGACCAGGATGAGGTAGGGGCAGAAGACTTAATGATCCAAACTGGCCATTCTCTGAAATCATACTACATAATAAAATAACTAGTATTAGTTGATCTGATAATTTAATTCCAGATAATCTCCTAAATCCACTATGCTTGCTAACTTAGTCCTAAATAAACATCTATGTTTTAAAAATATCATTTGCTTTCATTTGGCACATGGAAAAAACTGAGTTTAGAAACAAAAGGTTTCAAAAGATTAAGATTCAGTTTTCTTCACTGTACCAATTAGGAAGACTAAGCCACCTGCTCCAGTTACTCATGCAGAAAGTAGCAGAGGTGAAATTTGAGCTAGCTGTAGCCTGAACTCTTAGTCACACAGTTTAATATCTCTCAACTGCAGAGCTGGCTTGTCCATACAGTCTTATTTCTACTGATAAGATTCCTATGGGACAGAAATCACTCTGGGGATAATTTGTTACTACAAACTCCACAACTAGTCCACTAAAATCATCCATCACTGTACGGACTACAGAGCACACCTTCATGTGATTCAGTTAAAAGCAACACCATCACATTGTTTATAAGAGCATCATGCAACAAGTGCATCTAATTATTGACCATTTCAACCATCAAGGATGATGAGCATTGCATAGATTTCTTGTTTCTTCAGCCCAAGTTTGGGTTTGCAGTTCACTGGAAATGTCTGCCCAAAGTCACTCCTTCAGGGAAGCTGGGTAGGGAGGGTTGACAGTGAAGATATTTAACATCTCCCAGCAAGAGAAAGAAAATATGAGTGTGGACTAGCTATTCCAAAAATCTGGCCTGACATGCTACATTAGAGTTGCTTTGGGAGTCCTGTACAGAGCAGAGTATCTGTAGTAAGGTCTGTTACTATTTCTCCTCCTTTCCCCCTTTCTGGAGTCCATCTCAAAAGAGAAATTCCTGGAGCTGGGTGTGGTAGCACACGCCTTTAATCCCAGCATTTAGGAGGCAGAGTTAGGAGGATCGTCATGAGTTCGAGGCCACCCTGAGACTACATAGTTAATTCTAGGTCAGCCTGGGCCAGAGTGAGACGCTACCTTGAAAAACCCCCAAAGTAATTATAAATAAATAAGTAAGGAGAGAAATTCCGAGAGAGATACATGAAGGACTGGTGAGAAGGGTGTTCACTGTGTATTAGTTACTTTTCTTGTTGCTGTGACAAAGTTCCTGACAGAGCAACTCCAGGGAGTAGCTCAGAGGATGCACAGCCCATCATGGAGGGAAAGGCATGACGCCTAGAGGTGGCAGCGAAAGCTTGTGGTATGGCTTGTTCACATCAAGGTGAAACAGGAAACAGAAAGCCCAGGCTGGAAGTGGGGCTGGGTTATAACCCTCAAAAGGCCACCCCTAGGGTTCCATGTCCTAAAAGTTCTACAACCTCCCAAAGCAAGGCCACAAGTCAGGGACTGTGTGAAAACATGAGTTATGGGGGAATATTTCACATTCAAGCCACAGCAAGGTCTAAGCTCCTTATACTTGTGGTATCTGGCCCCTCCCTCCTCAGAGTGAAGGAGAAGAAAGGCTGAGATCAGGAAGATGAAGGGAAATGAAATGACTCAATTATGGCCATTTCCCCAAGACTTAAGATTGGCTATCATTGAATAAACATATGATCATGCTGTGTTCTCTGAATATTTATCTTATTCAGAGCTTTAAACTATTTTAAAAAATAATTACTTGGAGTAATCACTTTAAGTGAATAAGAGACCTTGTCTGAAACTCTGACCAAGTTGGGTTCGGAGCAACGCATCAGGAGGCCTCACCACAACTTTTTCATGTCTCATAGCCATTCACAAGGGCAGGAGAATCGCACAAGTGTTCTCTGTATCTTGCCATTTTATTTGTGTCATTTATCCAGTTAGTGAGGAAAGGACTGAGGGGATAGGTGAAAACACTGCACTGTACACTGAACAGGTAAAGCTGACAATTGCTATTGTCACATATACTCCCAACCAGTGGAGATGTCACCACACATTGCACTGGGAACAGTGAACAACCAGGGCTGTGGCAGCAGAACTTTGCATCAAAGAGGGAGGCGGTCCTAGTTCCTGTGGGAATATGTGATTGAGATGAGTAATTCTGCAGATGGCATAAAACTGAATTCTGGCACTCAGGAACGAACAGGAACTGATAAGGATAGTTGTTTGACCAGAGCATGACTTCTATGGGAGCAGAGTGGGCAGGGTAACTTCTGCTTAAACTAACCTGGTCTCTTGGTACCACTTACCAACAGCATCAAGACACGGGCCTTAGTTGTATTCTTCCTGCCACAAAATTGGGGAAGGGAGGGCCCAAAGAAAAAGTGGAAGTACCACAGCTCTGTGGATGGATAGTGTCTATTCTCACTCCAGGTACCTATGTTTGCCAAGCCTGGTCCACTTGACAAAACCTCAGCTGGTACAAGTCCGCGTGCCCACACCCAGAGCATTTCTGATGAGGGCTGATACTTAACTTAGATGTTGTAGGTCAGAGGAGAATCTGTCCCCAGCTTCAATGGACCTAATGCAGCAAAGCCCAGTTAAGTTATTAGCTTTGTAACCCGAGGCCTGAGGAGTTATGGGCTGATCACAAAATGAACACCTGAACAGCAAATAAAGCCTTGTGCAAATATAGTACTTGGAAGGTGATAGCAAAATCACTTGGCTTTCTTTTTAAAATAATATATTTACTAAGCTGAAAAACAAATAGCTTACTTTCTTCAGTCATACTGCCTGCTTACCACAGATAGACCATGTTAGAACTTTGAGAAAGAGAGGGGGAGAAGAGGACAGGAAAGGAAGGAAGGGAGGGAGTAAGGGAGGAAGGGAGGGAAAAGAGGAGACAGAGGAGAAAGAACAAAGGAAGGAAAGAAGTGAGGCAGGGAGGAAGGGAGGGAGAGAGAAAGACAGGGAGAGAGGGAGGAAGAAAGGTTGTTGGTTGGCTGACTGATTTCAGAATTCCAGAGTGGACGATTGGAGGGTTTAGATGAGCTGGGGGTAAAGATTGTTTCATAGACAGTGTATCTTTCTCTTCCACTGAGAAAATTAAGCATCCTGGTTTCATGAAATAGTTTTTGAGTAAATAATATATGCACATGGAATAAAATACTGTATATTTAAAAATAAGTCTCCCTCTGTTGCCTAGCTGTTCAGTTATCTTTACAATATCACCATTTCCTACCTTATTAAAATTTATTTAAGAAATAATATATATGGGAATAACAATTAAAACATATTTTAGTAAAGTTTTCTTTAAACAATTACTCTTTTAAATTTTAGTATAGCTTCTTCCAGTTTATATTTTATATAATAATATACTATTACTTAATCCACATTGAATATTTTAAGCCTGTCAAGATATTTCCTAACTTTTTGTCGCCATGATTTTCAAATATATACAAATGGCTAGCAGAATTTTCCATGCCCACGTTGGAGATTCTATTAACGTTTCTCTAGAAGTGCTGCACCACTTATCTCTCAAGCCCTCTATCATCAAGATTATTTCAAGACAAACTTATTTACCCAACGGGTCAGACATCTGCCATCAATCTTGTATTACACATAATTTAATGTATTTTAAATGATTGATAAATCTTTTGCTCCAGGCAGACTTTGCTAACAAGGAGACATTGACCCCGTAATGAGTAGTGTAAGAATATGAATGGTAAAGTCAGCCACAGCCAGGGTCAACATCCAATCTTGGCTCTTCTCCTTCCTCCCCACGGCTGCGGCGGAATAGTCGAAACCCGTTGTAAGCCCTTCACTGTATCACAATGTCTATTTTCCAAAGGAAAATTCTCTCTGGGGCTGGGCTTTATATTTTACTGCCATCTCTGAGTCGGAGGCCTGGTTTCCACTTTCTTAGGTGCTAATGTATTTGCTCAGCCCCCATGCTCCTACTCTCTAATCTCTGCTGACTCTTTTCCCTCAGACTGAGATCCATTTCTATGAACCCACAATGCCCTCCTGTGCTACAGATCTACCTCCTATTCATGCATATCCACAGAATGGCCAGCTCTGTTCTGTTTGTTGCCTAAGAGGATGGACCACATGGCCTGGAACCATGGGCTTCTTTTTCCCTGGCTTCCAGTTGAAGAAAGTGAAACTAGGGTATCTTTCAGTGTCTCTTCCAGGCACTATCTTTATGAACTGGCTACACTCCTTACTGGAGGTGACTTCCGTTGTCTTTTCGTGCACCGTGTCTGTGAATTGTTTGTACTCTTTACTGGGGGTGACTTCCATTGTCTCTTCCATGCACCTTCTCTGGGAACTGTCTGTACTCCTTACCTGAAGTGACTTCCATTGTTTTATCATGCACTGTCTATGAACAGGGTGCACTCCTTACTGGAGGTGACTTCCATTGTTTTATCATGCACTGTCTATGAACAGGGTGCACTCCTTTCTGGAGGTGACTTCCATTGTTTTATCATGCACTGTCTCTATGAACAGGGTGCACTCCTTACTGGAGGTGACTTCCATTGTTTTATCATGCACTGTCTCTATGAACAGGGTGCACTCCTTACTGGAGGTGACTTCCATTGTTTTATCATGCACTGTCTATGAACAGGGTGCACTCCTTTGTGGAGGTGACTTCCATTGTTTTATCATGCACTGTCTCTATGAACAGGGTGCACTCCTTACTGGAGGTGACTCCATTGTCTTTTCATGCACTGTCTCTATGAACAGGGTGCACTCCTTTCTGGAGGTGACTTCCATTGTTTTATCATGCACTGTCTTTATGAACAGGGTGCACTCCTTACTGGAGGTGACTTCCATTGTTTTATCATGCACTGTCTATGAACAGGGTGCACTCCTTTCTGGAGGTGACTTCCATTGTTTTATCATGCACTGTCTCTATGAACAGGGTGCACTCCTTACTGGAAGTGACTCCATTGTCTTTTCATGCACTGTCTCTATGAACAGGGTGCACTCCTTTCTGGAGGTGACTTCCATTGTTTTATCATGCACTGTCTCTATGAACAGGGTGCACTCCTTTCTGGAGGTGACTTCCATTGTTTTATCATGCACTGTCTCTATGAACAGGGTGCACTCCTTACTGGAGGCTCCACTTCTACACAGGCAGCGCCTTTCTCTGTTGCCCGTTGGAGTGACTCTTTCACCTGATACTTACTAGAATGCTTGAGCTACAACAGCCATCAACCTACCCCGTGTCAGGCCACCACTCACCTACTTAGGGTGGTATGGAAAACACATTCTTGGCAACTAATGTTTACACAGAAAACAATTCCATGCTGTATAAATACAAAAAGACAACTATTTTCACTTGGAATGGACAAATTTGGCTTACAGAAAAGGAACTCCCCAGGGAGACCGTTTAGTGGCTAAAGGTGCTTGTTTGAAACCAGATGCACAAAGGGCCATGTGTGTCTGGAGTTTCTTTGCAGTGGCAAGAGGCCCTGACACATCCATACACTCTCTCTCTCTTCTCCTTGCAAATAGGATAGGAAAATAGCCAAGGCCTGTTGAGGACATCTTATCATTGCCAAATCAGGAAGCAATTCATCTGCATCCAAACCTCTAGCTCAACTGTGGAAAACAGATATATGGATGCCTCAGATGCTTCATTGGCCATCAGGAAGTGCAACGTTTTGAGCAGAAAGAAAAAAAAATCCATGATAACAATAAGAATCTGAAATGAGAGGGGATTTTGGAAATAGGGTATCCTTAGTGAAGAAAAATATCTTACAGTTAAGACAAACGTATCGAAGATGACAATATCAGCTTGAGTTTTATAATAGGATTCACTATAACCGTAAGGCCTGGCTCAGTGATATTGGTTCATAAAAAACTCTTAAAAAATCAGGGAAGTTGTGGGCTTTGTCCCACACCCATGAAAAGTGAGTACTTGGTGTACAAGTTCATCCATTTGTAGATCATTTCAAGATCAGTTTTCTGGAACACACACGGATAACTGGTACCAGAGGTATGCTCTGACAGCGTGAAACCACAAGGCTGCTTCAGCTCTGCTGTAATTGCCACCATCACCCCCTCAAACCAACCAGCCAGGACAGAGGGAGGGCTAACCTCCAACAAGCCTCCCACTCCTACTTCCTATGCCAGGGAAACCTAGCAGGCAAGGGCACTGGTCCCGGGTCAATTCACCCATTTTCTAGAACATTACCTTCCTAAGCAGAACTCAGCTAGTAATGTTCATGGCCTGAGAAATTCACTGCAGTGAAAATTCATGAAGGTGGAATAGATTTTTGCCTACAGTTTTGGTTTGAGCTTAGAGCCGCTGTATGACCTGGAGCAGTTCACCCAACCTCCCTTTGTTTTGAACTTCTCTTCTGTAAATCAATACCGCCTAGATAGTGAGACTTTAAATTTGCCTTTCTGCATATGAGTGTCTGCAGAAGAGTTGGCGAGGCTGGGTCTGAGGAGACTGGTAGTACTAACCAGCAGGGGGTGAGATCAAGTTGCCTTTTTGATGAACCTTTGTTAAGTTACCAGAGTGTATGAGGAGCTGGAGTTAAAATTTTCTTTAAAAAAGACACTCAACTCTCACTGTCAAGGTGATGACAAACTTGTTGTGTTAGTATTACTTTTTCTGCTTC
This sequence comes from Dipus sagitta, assembly GCA_036346955.1. NCBI lineage: Eukaryota > Metazoa > Chordata > Mammalia > Rodentia > Dipodidae > Dipus > Dipus sagitta. The sequence goes on from CM070783.1 coordinate 16,775,571, forward strand.
TTTCTAAAAATCTGTATCTCCATATGCTTGTATGTGTGTGCATTTATGTGTGTGCAAGCGTCACCTTCCTGAAATGCTACAAAGATAAAACAAAACATCTCTCTTGGCCCTAAGATGTCTGTGAAAGAATTAATGTATTTCCTGAACTGATCAAAATTATATAATATTTCTATAGATGATTTTACATTATATGAACCCTAAGGTTTATACAGCCATATGTAATTATAAAGCTTTATTGCTGGCAGATCTTTATTTAATTTGATCTATGTTTATGTAGTACATGATTCATAATGAATTCTAAACTCACTCTCTTTGAATAGCCTAGAAGAGATCATGAGAAGCATAGACTAGTCCTATCACTTATCACTTCATTTCTTTAGTTTTTTTTAATTTCTTTCCCCCCTTTATATCATTTCTGGTAAGAGAAGGTATCATGTATAAGTCTAAGAAAGCAAATATTAGACATTCAATTTTTAATGCTACAAGACATATTAAAATTAAGATTAAAACATCTGCACAGGGCCTAGAAGATGGCTCAGCAATTAAAGATGCTTGCAAATCCTGTCTACCTGGGTTCAAATCTCTAGCAGCCCATATATGCCTGATGCAAAAAGTAAAATAAGCTACTGGCATTAATGTGCAGAGGTAAGGGTCCTTGTCATACCCATGAGCACAAACACACATACACATACATACATGCAATGTTATTTAAAAAAAAAAAACCTTTACTGTCTAAGACTGCTTATAACATGCTTCCAATTTTATACTCTCTTGGTATAAGGAGAAACTCCTACCAGATCATTCATGCTCAGCAAATGAGTGTATTGAATACTCCAATGTGAATCCAATTTCCTCAGTGAACACAGGCTATCTGCTTCTTGACTGGACATTCCCTGAATGTACAATATGTTGGCACTAAAGGCAAGAAACTGGATTTTCAAGTCAGGCCCATATCTTGAATGAAGTCACTACAGCCAGCATCAAATAAGCTGATAAAAAGGCAATTTGAAGCCAACCATCAAACCACAAAATTCTGAAATAATCCAGTTGCAAGACAGAACTGAAGGCAAGAATTTTATAAAGATATTTCACAATGGTAATTTGGAAACTGTATGAAGAAATTCCCAAAGTTGGAAACTAGTTTTCCTAAGTCTTGTAGCATGTTCAGGGTTCTTGGGTCAGACAGATTTATGAGGTCTAGACTTCATTCAGGAACTGTTTTGACAGCCCTCTTGTCATATTTCTAGCAGGAAGTGAGTCCCTGGAGCTACGCTTGCTCTGAATCAGTGTCTGCATTTGTTAATTCATTGTTGCAATTAGTAGTTATGAGCACCGAGTAAAATTACTAATGTTTCCCAAGTGAACTAATTGCAGGATATTTCTGAAAGAACTGCCAGAACGCACAAAGAAACAATTGTACCAGAGCTGTGGAGATGGCTCAGCAGGCAAGAGTACCTGCTATATAAGCATGAGGGCCTGACAGGGCCTAAGTTTGATCCCTGGCACCCACGTAAACAGTTGGGTTTGGCCATGCCCATCTGTAACCCGAGTTACAGATGTAACTCTGTGGGAGGCAGAGACAGGAGCATCACTGGGGCTCTGATGAGCCAGTCTGAACAGAATTGACAGCTCCTGGTAAAGTGAGAGAAGCTGTCCCAAAGAATCAATGCTAATGTGTCATTGAAGAGGACATGCAGCATTCTCTTGTGGCCTCTTCACATGTTTGTGGGGGGCATACTCATTTGCATACACACGTGCATAGACTATATACATCTAGACACACCACATCACCTGAACTGCACACAGCACACAAGCCACACCATACATACTGTACATACCTACATATGCCAATAAATGAAAAAAAATCAAATTTAAGGCTTGCCAGCCACAAAGGAAAAAGAAGGGATAAAGGAAATACATGGTGGTAACATAGAGTAAAACTGTGCCTTCTTGTACCTGGTTCCTTGCTGAAGATGTCATTGCTATGTTTGAGCCTAGGAATAATGTATAAGTATACAATAGTTGATTTCTGCAATGTCTGTGCTCCGGTAGCAGTTGTTCCTCAACAGTTCAATTGCATGAGGAGTTTTTCCCACTCCACCTCAAACACTGAATAATGCGTCTGTGAATTTGGTGAATGTTCCCTGGTTACCTACTACCCATGGGGAATGTGCGAGAGACTTTTGATGAAATAAAAATGAATAGGCCATACTCCTTACTAAGCAATAACATTAAGAAAATCAAAAATTATGGGGATGGAGAGATGGTTCAGCAGTTAAGGTGCTTGCCTGCAAAGCCTAATGACCCAGGTTTGATTGCCCAGTGCCCACGTAAAGCCAGATGCACAAAGTGGCCCATGAATCTGGAGTTTATTTGCAGTGGCTAAAAGCCCTGACATGCCCATGTTTTCTGTCTCTCTCTCCCCCTCTCCATGCCTTTCCTTGCAAGTAAATAAGTAAAATATTTTAAAAGAAAATAAAAAATTAAATTAAAGCTCATGGTAATAATATCATAAAAAATAAAAAAATGAAATATTTGATCTATTTATTTATTTGCCTATTATATGACAAATTGAAATCTGTCAATTTCTTTGTTCTTATGAATATAGTGTTGTTGTATGGACTTATGTTTATAAATCATGTTATGCTAATATTTACATTATGCCTATATTATTCACAAAATAATTTGCAATTAATATGTGTATTTAGGAATAAAATGGGAAAAAGAAAAAGTCAAACAACACAAGTACAGTACCCCCCATCTCTCTCCCTCCCTCCTTCCTTCTTCCTGCCTGGATACCATGAGGTGAGTTTCTCTGTTCTGTAATTTCCTTCCCACCAGGTTGGACTGAAACCATGAACAAAATAAACTTTCCTGTCTTAAGGTGTATTTTATATTGGGTATTTTGTCATAGCAACACAAAGTCTGACTAAAGCTGGCCAGAAGAGATGAAGGTGTCAGTCTAAAAGTTTAAAATGTGAGACAAGAATGGGGACTAACCTCTGTGGGGTTCTCAGTGGCTTCTAATTTACTGGAGGAAACAGTGTTTCAGCCTGGACTCTTCTAGCTACTCCATGTTCCATTGTTTAAATTTTTTTGTTTATTATTTATTTATTTATTTGAGAGCAACAGAGAGAGAAAGAGGCAGATAGAGAGAGAGAATGGGCCCGCCAGGGCCTCCAGCCACTGCAAACGAACTCCAGACACGTGCATTCCCTTGTGCATCTGGCTAACGTGGGTCCTGGGGAATCAAGCCTCGAACAAGGGTCCTTAGGCATCACAGACAAGCACTTAACCTCTAAGCCATCTCTCCAGCCCCCATGTTCCATTTTTATCTAGAAATGACACTTAAAAAATCCTTAAAAATACATTAAATTAAATGATATAATCCAGTAAATGTGAGTAATACAGTTATTAAAAGAAATGCTTGACATTTTGAGGCATAGGACCTCAACTCTTTCCTTGTGCTGCATATATAGAACCAATCCTACCTACCAGTGTCTCATCAACTGCATAGCTGGTAGCTGACATAGGGTCTTCACCCACACCTGACCCAAGGACAATGAATGACGTTCTCCGTGGGGAAGGCTAGCTGAAGCTGCATCTCACTCCACCAGCCTGTTTCACTTTCACTGTGTTACCGGCTTGGCCTTCAGGAGGAAATGAATAATGGGACAGTGGATAACAGATTTGTATCTGTACTCCTGCCGTTGGAAGTTTTGGCTCATGGCTAATTTTAGAAGAACAAACTGTGCAATCCTATTTTTATTAAAGGCCAGTGATTATTACTGAAACCAGTACCCCAACATGGAGAATTTGAGCAATAGCATGTTACCAAACCCCCTGAATTGACCTAAAGACCCGAGTCAGACTAGAGTTTTACTGTTTGTGTATTTAACAACATCCAACCACATCATTTACTGGAACTGAAAGATCAATTAATCTGCACTTTCAGGGGAAAAAAAAATCACAAATAAAGGGTAGTCTGATTACTTTATCTATTTATTTCACATGAACAATTGAGACAGTTGAGGCCAGTAATTCTCACTCCTGACCTCACTTTTGATTTGTCTGGAGAGCTATTAAAAAATTCCAATGGCCAGATGTCACAGCACATCAACTAAATCAGACAGTCCAGGCTGGGGGTGAAGGGAAGCCCAGTCTTCCATATGTGTTGAAAGCTCCCCAAATGAGTTGAAGGCTCAGCCAGGCTTGGGAGGCCTCAATTTCACTTGGACTTTTGGTCTGTAAGTCCAATTTGGCTAAAGTATCTTGTTTTTGGAAATGTTTTCCGATTAGAATGATTTTCTTACTTTGCTAATTCTTCATGTCACTTTGTGAGCTCCCCTTTCTCCTTGACTCGGTGGTTCTCGTTTTCCTGCCTCGTTGCAGCTCCTTCTCTGGGCAGTGCTGCAGAACTCTGTAAAAGGACACGACTCACAGGAGCTGGAATAAAGCTAAAGCCTGACCTTTAAGCCTTCCCGAGAAAGCCACCCGTTGGAAATTAAAAACCAAATGTAAGGACATCTGGCCTTGGAGGATAAAGAAAGACCAAGTAGCTTTACAGGAAGTTTACTAACACTTTGAGAATCATCTGACAAGCTCCAAGGATCGCCTTCTGTGACTTCTGGGACTGTTCAGGTCAAAAACATTGTGACTCCAGCATCAACAGCAAATATGAGCACTGAACCAACTGGACAATGACTGTTTATTTGAATTTGCAATGCGCATCCCACGCTGGACTTCATCACTTTAAGGAGACATGTCAGCTCATATAAAGGAAGTGGGGGGGGAGCTATGTGAGATTTATGTAAAGTCTTACGGAAAATGGAGGAAGCGAATCTAATTTGATTCTTAAAAGCCATTTTCTCATATTTGACTGCAGTTCACCCTGCTTCCTGTTTGATGTTTTGTGTTTTCTTTAAAATCAGCAAAACCACAAGACAAAAGATTATCTTTCAGAAAGTAGAATAGATAGGAAGCACAAGCTCTGACCAAGAGTTCCTGTTCTTCGTCTCCACCAATGGCCCCCACCCTCACCCTGCTAAAATGGAATGCACCCTGTAGAAGAGTAGTTAGGAGAAAAAAGGAAGAACTTTACATTGTCTCATTCAATATTGCTTTTTATAAGTTCATGTTGTACTTAAAAGACACTGTTCTGCCTGTCAAGATACCGGACACATTCTCTGATGATTCAAGCCCACCCTGGTTCTCCCTTCTTAAGGCTCTCCACACTAGTTACTATCTCCAATACTCATATGGTGTTTTGCAAATTGTTTTCAACATTAGGGATCTTTGCATGAATATCCCTAATTGTGGCTACAATGTATAGGAGGTACAGTTGTATCCCTTGGCTTTGTCTCAGCTTCCTCATGGTGCTTAAAAATGAGATGCATCTCATTAATCTACTGAGGAAGTTCAGTGAGTGATTCGAGTGATTCGGGCCCTTAGAACAGTGTGTGGTCTATGTTGCCCAGCATAAGCTACAGCAATACTGCAGTGTTGTAGTGCTATACAGGCGCAGTGTACTAAAGTACCATGGCACTATAATGGGTCAGAATGAACATATCTCACGACCGTTCATTACCCCGCAGTGCTTACCACTGCATGGCTCATTGGTATGTATTTGTTAATTTACACTGTGCATATTTCAATCTATCCTCTTGGCATCTAGAGAACTCAGAAGAATTAAAGGCATGTATATCATTTTCAACCTAATTCTCACTGTGAATGAAGCACTGCCTAGAGAGAAGTAAAATTGATGTTGTATCCCATCAAAGTGAACAAAAATGTAACAGTTATAGCCCCTATATCTGTAAAAATTTAAACTTGCATACATTGGTCTGTGGCTGGCATCCCTGGACCGTAGTAAAAGGGCAATAATGCAATGCCACAGCAGATGACAAGTTACCACAGAAAGAAAAAGAATAGAGCTCAGCTATGGATCCGTGCTGCAACAGCCACTGTTCTGTCTCCTGCAAACAGGTTAGGGAAAGAAAAAAAAACTAAACTAAACTAAACTTCTAGCAGCAATCAAAATTTATATTTTAAAAAACCTTCCTTTTATTATGACTTACACCTAACATACAAATACCAGTTCTTCCCTGCCTACCTGTGCTAGTATCCATTCTTTCTAAATTTAAAGATAAAATAATGGAAAAAATATATATATTAGGAAGATCATTGAGCTAAGAAGGCATCATGAAGAGTCACACATCAGGAGAAATTCTTAAGCGTGTGGTACAGACAGTGTTTGTATGTTAGACGAGTAGCAATCAAAATCCCAATGGGCTAAGGTGATGGCTCCGTGGTTAAAGGTACTTACTTGCAAAGCCACCCAGCCCAAGTTTGATTCCCCATTATCCACATAAAGCCAGTTACACAAAATGAAGTATGTGTCTGGAGTTCCTTTGCAGAAGCAAGAAGGCCAGAAGTGCCCATAAGCTCTCTCTTTCTTGTAAATAAATCATATATATATATATATGTGTGTGTATATATATATATATATATATATATATATATATACATATTTCAAGAATTCCAAAGGGGCTTGTTAAATTGTACTGTGAGAAATTAAATGAGCAGAATGCTCAAAGCCAATGAAGACATGAGAGGCAAAAGAAAAGAGATTGTGCACATTTCAGAGGTGGGTGGAGAAGGAGGATATCAGGTAAGAAGTCAATTATTAATTGTGTGATAACTGGTGGCCTGTGACTTGCCTGCCACTGATATAAGGGAGGTTTAGAGAGGCCTTTTCTGATCTCTGATTTCCTTCCTTCCTTACAAAATAAGACCGATACATTATTTACTTATGTGCTGTGTAGTAGAGAATAAGGGAGTTTTGAGGCACAATGGGGAGTTACAGACGCCCTGCAAACTGAGCACTCAGCGCAGGGCAAGATGAGGCTTACCCTCACCACCAGCCTACTGCGTTTATGACCGATGGGAGAGTGGAAGCTGACATTTTCATTCAAATCACAGATGGCTGAGACTTGGAGAAGGAAGGAACAGCATTTTCAAGAATTTGGTGAATGTTTTCCAAATTCTAATTTTTATTATATCATCAGACCCATAATTCCACAAAATGCCATTGGTGAAGCATCCTAATCGTTTAATTTTTTTTTTAATGGCCAAGTTTTTCTGATGACTTCATCCTGTCAGCAATCTAGCATTTCCTGTAAAGTGCAATAAGTGACTCATCACACTAGAAAAGAGTGAATATCACTGAGAAGTAGTAAATATGGTCCTTTGTTTGTGTTTCAGCCACAGGAGCTGCTTTCCTAATAACTGAAAAATATTTGTTTATGTCTTATTTCAGTAGTGATATGTAAATAGTGTGAACTTTTTTCTCAACTGAATTTTAATAAAACTGGAAGAGATTTCTGTTGGCACTGATAAGACCCATAAGCTACAGGAACTGCCCAGTGCCTCAGCCTCTGAGAGCTCTTGGGGAGCACCAAGTCTGCCTTCCTACATGGCTGTGAGCTCAACCAGTGTGTCTTAGAATTGCTGGTCAGCCACTTACTCATTTCATCTACCAGGCTACCATAAAATACATCTCTGGGGCTGGAGAAATGGCTTAGTGGTTATGTGCTTGCCTGTGAAGCCAAAGGACCCTCGGTTTGAGGCTCGATTCCCCAGGTCCCACGTAGGCCAGATGCACAAGGTGGCAGCATGCATTTGGAGTTTGTTTGCAGTGGCTGGAGGCACTGGTGCACCCATTCTCTCTCTCTCTCTCTCTCTCTCTCTCTCTTTCCTCCCCACCCTCCTTCCCTCCCTCTTTCTGTCTCTGTCTGTTGCTCTCAAATAAACAAATAAACAAACAAAATTTTTAAAAACACATTTCTATTAGTTTTCTTCACGAGCATATCTCTCCTTCTTTCTCTGTTCTCCCAACCAGAGCCTCCTACAATTATGAGAGAGCACACATACTCACAAAACACATCTCTGACCACTTTTCTCTCAAAGCAAAAGGAGAAATCTCACTGTACTAATGAGAAATTATCAATTATAGCTTTTTATTTTAAAAAATATGTGAAGTTCTAATTTTTTTTTTTTTTAGGAAAGAAAGTCATTTTAGGAAGGTGGCTCAGTGAGTAAAGTGCTTGCCATGCAAGCATAAGGACCTGAGTTTGGACCCCTCAGAACACACATAAAAACATACTACATTTGGCAATGTGTGCTTATAATGCTAGAACTGGGGAGGCAGAGACAGGAGGATCCCTGGGGTTTGCTACCTAGATAGTCTAGCTGAATTGGTGAGCTCTATGTTCAGCAAAAGACCCTGTCTTAAATAAAATGGTGTACAGTAATTGAAGAAAAATCCCAACATCAATTTCTGGCCTCCACATGCACTAGTGCACACACACACACACACACACACACACACATACACGGTACATATACACCTGTGTGCCACACAAGAAAATGATGCATATGTATATATGCATATGCATATGTATATATATGTATATGTATATATATTCACATACATACAAAATAATGAGATATTTTGAGATCAAAGTAAGACTAAGTTGAATATGAAAAGAAAGTTCTAAACAAAGTGAAATCAATTTCTTGTTTTCTCCTACAAAAAGCTTCTGGCTCTTGGGACTCATGTGTGATGTTGTGTTTATAAATTGCATTTAGTGGAAAATATCACAAAAAGATGCTGAGACAAGTAGAAGCCCTGTGTAATGAGTATTCTACTTTTTATTAACCTCAGTGATCTCATCAAGAAATGAAGGATACATGAAAAGACAAGTTGTTAAGATGGTGAAGTTGAGCTGAGGCTTCCAAAAATAGAACCTATGAAAAGTTATACTGAACTATGTGCAAGAAAATATCAGCAGGTATTTAGTTTTTGTTAATTGTGTTTTCTGAGAAAATAATACAGTCATGTCTTTCTGAAAGAGGGAAAAAACCTCAAAGAAGGAAGGTTCTAAAGATAAAATTATAATCTCCACTAAATTAGATAGGAGGCACATGTAATAAATTGTATGTTGGAAGAAATTTTTAAAGACGCCTAAGAAATGCTGGAATTCAGACAAAAAGTATTAGAATAAAATATGCATACAAGGACATGAGATTTATTGATACAATATGGATAAAATGAGAATACATCATTACTGTAGCCAAAACTATGTAGCTATGACAGAAGTTGAAATGAAAGCACAATTACCCACTATTAAAAGATTAATTAAAATGAAAAGCAGTGACACATTGTAATATTACACAAGCGTTTTAGTAGATTGTAGAACATAAGATGTGACATGATATTATATGAACAATACATTGCTTAATTATAAAGCAAATTATGAAACAGTACTTTTTGATCGTACTTCTAGATAGAAATTTGTTATATATTTTTCCAAGAAAAGCTGGAAATACAGAAAATATTTCTTAATAGTGATTCGTTACAGATGAATGGAACTAAGACAGAGGCATCAGGTAGTCTTTATGTTTTGTTTTGTTTTGTCAAGGGTCTAAGTCAGGACTTCACCACAACTAGGCCAGCACTCTAGCAGTGAGATGAAATCTCGTCACCAAGTGCTTTCTTACAATTCATTCCTTGTTTGCTTCTAAATAATCTTTCATGGGTTTGCATTAATTTTTTAGTAAAAATTTGTGAGTCTTTTTTCCCCTTGTTAGGATAGAAATGTGAGACTGCGTTGACTTATATAAATGCCAAATTACTCCCTGACAACCTCAAGCAGGGAAGCCAAGTGCCCATATTTCTATCTTGTTACTGTTCTCGGGATAGTCAAGAAAATTACTAACAGCTGGAAAACAGCACCTCAGTAATTAAGTGAGAGATGTATGGCATCGCAGTTGACTGAACTGTCAGCGTCTGCTAGGGTGAATGGCTCTAATACCCTACCTTGTGTACTCCCTCTTGCTCTCCAGCTGGGTAACAGAATATTAGAGAGCAGGCATCTATTGGTAATGGAGGAAGAGGACATGATAATGTTGCATGCAGAGAAACATGGAACAAGAGAGCTCAGCCATAGACTCTGCTCATTCCTCATCCTCTGAAACCACCCACATGTGCCTGGAAACTTAGGAGTTCTGGAACAGTCAGCACAGATTTATCCTGTGGACACCGAGACCCTTTTTATGACATCCAGCCCACTTAAACATATGTTACTTTGGCTCTAGGGAAACAAATTTGACTGGACTATACTTCTTCATAATTCTGGAGTTATTTATTTATTTGAACAAGAAACTCTAAGGAACATTGTATGTTTTTTTTTTCCTTTAAAAGTTCAGTATGTAAGTTGATGCAGTCAATGACCTCTATTTTTATTAAAAGATTGCCATTTAACAGTCTTGAAAACAGTGGTTGAAGAAAAAAAAAAAACTCCATTGTGTATGTGAACCCCATCTTCTTCATGCATTCACATATTCATGGGCACCTAGGTTGAAAAAGTTTACTAATTCATCTATATTAGCTAGCCAGTGAGTACCAGGGATTCCCTCTCTGTGCCTCCCTGGCACTAGGATTGCAAGGCATGCCACAATGCCAGGCATTTTACATGGGTGCCAGTGAAGCTGAACTCAGATCCCCATGCTTGTACAATGAACACTTTACCCCTGGGTCATCTCTGAGCCCACGAGAGATCTCTTAGTCTCTATCTAGATGATTTTCAGAGCACATCTTCAATGAGGCAATGGTACCTGAACAATAATCTCTGAGTGAGCTAATGATCAGCCAGGTATTAATATATTGCCCAAAACTATTCCTCACAGATTCATTATTTGGACTGAAATTATTATGTGTTTCTTCTAATGCTCCTTGGAATGCCATAAACATACATGTTTTCTGGAAAACTTCATCATCAACTCTATTTCTCAGATCTTGGACTAATCCAGAAAGGAATTTGTTATCTTCTCTCATATAACTCCTTCATAAGGCCAGGAAACGTCCTGGTGTTACTTTTTCTATGTCCTGAGAGGAAAAATGGGAAGTAACAAGATGATAACCTAGCAAGTTACACGATGGACCAAAATGGAAGTGAGAGAGCTATATGAAGAACAGACAAAAATGCCAGGTAGGAAAGCAAAAACTAAAACATCACATCTCCTCAATGGAAGAGCTGTAACACTCAATGCCCTGAAATCACAAATGGGAATTTAACAGGCACGGAAGACACTAAATAATTAAGATATTAACAGGTACCAAGCAGCACACAGACAATGAGCATAAGAAACAAAGAAAATTTTGGTAACTGAAAAAGTAGGTCTGCTTTTCAAACTCCTGACAAAAAGAATTTAATTCAGAGAGATCAATACGTCCAATGAGGCCAGGCAGCTTCCTTCTACAGAAATGTTTCTCAGCTTTGCCTCTGACCATCTCACTTGTCCCTAAACTCTGCAACCAGCTGCAGGCTGTCAGCAGGGCGAACGGGCGAAAGGCTGGTCTGCTCCTTAGCTTGGAAGCGTTGTGAATATATCGGATTTTATTGAAGGATTAGGAAAGTTTTAAAAAGCTAGCAACAAAAGGAAAAATACTTAAAACTGCACTTCAGTCTAAGGCTAAAGAATTCAAGGTATGTAATTCTACCTGGAAGGATTGCAGTCACCTGAGGGCCTAAGGCTGCTGTGGGGTTAGGACGGGAGGAAACAGTACCAGCTAACCTGGACGACAGCTATCGGTTCACACTCTTCTGACTTCTCAGGATCTGACACTATCAAAAGTTGTGACATCGGTGCTTATGCATAACATTGATTATTGTTTCAGAATTCTGTTGTATGACATTTCCTTATCCTTTAAGGATCACTGACTTGCCCACAAAGTACGATTTCAGCAGTCTCAAATATATTTGGAAATCTCCAAGTGACAAGTCAACAGAAAAGTATCAGTGTATACCACTTTCCATGAAAGCATTTAGGGAAAACAGTGACGTTTCAAGTCTAACACCGTTCAAAATGCTCGCACCCTCATGTTTCATGGGCATATTGCTTTGTTCTGTTATTCAACAGGTAGAAAGTTGAGATACACCAATTCAAACATCCCACTCTTAAGCAAAAATAGAATTCCTCTGTAGTAGGTGAGTTTCTCCTGCTAATTTGGTTTGCAAAACTTTAAGTATTTGGGGATGCACTATTTTTGATGGTGAAAAACCTTTGAGTCAGGGGCTATGTGATGTGTCTCAATCACATGGTTAATAAATGTTGCATCAAGGAGACACACCAGCTATGAATTCTCATTAAAGGTCCTGATACTGGGCTGGAGAGATAGCTTAACAGTTAAGGTGCTTGCCTGCAAAGACTAAGGGCTCAGGTTTGATTCCCCACTTCCCACGTACATAAGAAAGATATACAAGGTAACACATACATCTGGAGTCCTTTGCAGTAGACAGAGTCCCTGACATCCAACTTTGCTGGCATCACACTCTTGGACTTCCAACTCCCAGAAACAACTATGGAAAACAAGTGATTTTTCATTCTAATAACCTATCATACGTTGTTTCTTTTGCAGTCCAAGCTGAGTAAAAGTCCCCTGTACTTAATCCACTGCAGGAAAAATATTTTCTTGTGCCATTATTATGAAATTCAAGTGTTTGTGGAATGGTGAGAGTATACCAGGTTACAGACAGTCCTATTACCAGAAGAGAACATGAGAATTCACTTCAATATTCTCTGAACTTTTCTATAAATATGAATTTATTCCAAAAAAAGTTTAAGTCCTACCTAGTTCTGTACTATGTTCTTTTTAGTTAAAGCAAGTATCTTCCATGTCAATTATGACTAAATTAGGGGGAGGGTGATAATGCAGGAACAAAAAAAAAAAAAAAGCTGAAAGTTCAAAGGGAAATATCCTCAACAATGGCTCATGATATAACTACAAAAAACAGAGAAACAAAGCCGTGACTTATTCTCGGTGAAATAAGGTGGTCCCAAGCTCAAGGAGGCTTCATTACATTGTTACATTAGCTCACATTCTTCTTCAGTCATGTTTCTTCAAAATTCCCAGGGGTATGCTGGCACTCCTCCATGGGGTGTGTAAGAGGAGAACTGTGGAATTTCTTCCTGAGCGTCAGCTATAAAGGGTGTTTTTCCTGACAGGAAGTAATGAAGTTGACCACCTTAACAGCCAGCCTTCACTGGTGTCACATCTTTGGCATGCTGCTGCCACCTAGTGATCAAACATTTCTGTGACAAGCCAAGAGAATCCAAGCACCTTTAAATCATCTTTTAATTGTAGACTTACATGAACATCAGCAAGTGTGTGGTGAGAATGTGTATTAGGTAACCCTTTACATACATCACATACCTTGGTTCTTTTTAATGATAAACTTTTAAAAGCTTGAAATTTATTGATTCACAAAAATAAAAACAAAAAAAATAAGTAGGCCAAGAATTCTTAGCATTTTACTATTTCTTGACAGCTTAGATATCGCTGCATATAGGAACAGCCTCCATTTGTGTATGGCCCCACTGTGTACGGCAGTGGGATTTGTACCATAAATTTCATTTTCACTCTTCCAATCTCACTTTAAAGGAATATTTTTACTTTATTATTTGAGACAGGGAGAGAGAGAAAGAGGGAGAGAGAAGGGCATGCCAGGGCCTCCTGCCACTGCAAAAGAACTCCAGGTGTATGCACTCCTCTTGCATGTGGCTTTACATGGGCACTGAGGAACTGAACCTAGGCCATCACACTTTGTAAGTAAGAGCCTCTAACCAGTAAGCCATCTCCCCAGCAAAAATCTTACTTCTGAGAAAGATAATATTAATTGTTTGAGTCTTGATGAAGTTCTGAGACTTTCTCAGGATGGAATGACTATAAGTGATTGATACAGAAGACCATCTCAAGGAGCTAAGCTCAAATCAGGGAAATTTTGGACAAGACTATGTTCGAAAATGAGGATTTAAAAACACAGAATTTGCAAATTCCAAGTACTATAGTTTCAAAATACCCAGCATAAGAAGAAATTCTCATCCTTAATTTTTCTAAGGAGCACTGATATTACCTTAGTTAGTACCTTATTTAGCAACTGGCTTTAGAATTAGTGAGATGGGGGAGGAAATCTTACTATATTTAGTAATCTCTGAGTGTATATTTTAGGTTCATACATTTTATTTTCTGAATAAATCTGAGTAAGGATGAGTGGGATCCTGAAATTAATGCCAAAGTATGCCTGGTAATGACACTGACATCCTCAGTGAGATTCAAACAGTTTCAACAGTAATTTGTTCCAGCTTCTTCTGCAGAGTAGATGGCAAAACATTTTTATAAGTGTGGTAGTTTGAGTGTCCCACAATTAGACTCAGATGTTTTAATTAAAATCCTGTCTCCTGCTTCCTGGCTTGAGGTAGTGTCACTGGGGGACGATCCTGGGGACCATCCTTAAGGTATTATTGGGAAAGATTGTGAATTCCAGCCTACAGTGTTAATTTCGTACCTAGAAGTGGGACTAATGCTGATAGAAACCTATGTGGCTTTTAGCCTTTTGGAACTGATTTGGAAAGTGGAAGGATCTAAAACCTTGGCCTAAGAGACACCTTGCAGTACTGTAAGTACACTTTGATAGACCATTCTAGTCAGAGTTGAAAGACCTGAATACAGTAAGAACTATGGACTGTGAGGTTTGACTTATGAGGGTAAGAAAGAGTGTCACCTGGACTGGTCTAGAAGTAGTCTGTGTGAGAGGTTTGCTGTTTATGTTTATGTCTATGTCCTGAGAATTTGAGTAGGGTTACATTATGTAGGAATGGACTGGCATGAGCAAACATATTGCACAATAGAAAAGAAATAAAATCTTTGGGGTGAAACTGCTGCCCATTCAGCTTTAATTGTTTGAGACATTACAACTACTGAGATTTGGACAGCTGATCTCCACTGGAACAACTGGAAGAATGTGGATTCTTTTGAAGAGGCCTGACTGCTGGAGGGTTCTGTTCTTCAAAGTCTGCTTTATTTCCCCCTACATTAACAAGTCGGTAGCCCACTTGGGATATGGAGTATAACAAATTCAGGAAAGAAAGGGTCATTGAATTTGGAACATGGTTTGTTTTTTGGAAATGACCATAGGCAGTGGGAAGTAGGCTTATTGGATTACCTGTGTTGATGTCTGATGGAGCCATGATGATGAACTGTGAGGTGCAGTGGAGACCCATTGGAGATGGTAGGAATATGGGATGGCTACCAAGGAGAGCTGTGGGCACTACATGAAGTTTTCCAGGACTGTGAGTAGCCTAGCTGGAGGGGCAGAATCGGAACTCCAGAGAATTGTCATTGATTAGAATTATCACACTTGGAGACTTGCCACTGGTTACAGTTGACAGACTCGTTTTTTGTTTGATTGTTTGTTTGTTTCTCAAGGTAGGGTCTCACTGTAGCTCAGGCTGACCTAGAATTCAGTATGTAGTCTCAGGGTGACCTTGAACTAATGGAAATCCTCCTACCTCTTCCCCCTGAGTGCTGGGATTAAAGGCATGCACCACCATGCCTAGCTTAGACTCATTTTTTTTTGAAGAATAAAGAGAACTTTAAAGTTGGACTGAATACAATTTACAGTGTGAGATGATTATGAATCTATTGGGACTCAAGAGTGGAATGTGATAATTTGAATGTCCCCTAATAGACTCAGGAGTTTTTAATCAAAAACCTTGTCTCCAGCTGCCTGCCTAGAGGAGGTCTTACTGGGGGTGGATCCTGGGTCTGGGGACCAGCTCTAAGATATTACTAGGGAAGGATCTGAATTTCAGACTAAGTTATGCAGAGTGAGTTCTGCCTGGGTCCCCTGCTGTTTTACTGTGGGATGAAGACATACATATATATATATATATATATATATATATATATATATATTTACATATATACATATATATATATTTACATATATACATATATATGTATATATATACATAATATATTATACTTTCTAATATATTTATATATAATATATGATTATAAATATATTCATAGTATATGAGATATATACATATATATATATATATATATATATATATATATATATATATATTAGCAAGACAGAGAGAGAGAATTGGCATTCTAGGGCCTCAGCCACTGCAATCAAACTTCAGACACTTGTGCCACCTAGTGGGCATGTGCGACCTTGTGCTTGCCTCACTTTTGTGCATCTGTCTAACGTGGGATCTGGAGAGTTGAACATTAGTCCTTAGTCTTTACAGGCAACCACTAAGCCATGTCTCCAGCCCTAGTGTGTGTGTGTTTGCTTTTGGTGGCGCTGTTGGTGGATTTTCTCTCTGAGTGGATTTGTAAAAGGGGACTAGCTTCTTCCACCCTTATGGAAATGCCCTTGGATCTGTAAGCATGAAATAAATTATATTTCTTTCCGTAAGCTGTGTCTGGTTTGGAGGCTCATCCCAGTAGCATGGAGCAAACTACAACAATAAGGTACTAGTAACAAATTAGGAACTATCAGGAAAACCATAAAAAATCCTCCTATCCCCTAAAAAAAAAAAAATTCATGTTTTTGAAGGTGTGAGTGGTTACTTTTTTCTCAGAGCTCATGGGATGTAGTCCATCCTGGAGGGAAAGCATGGCAGCAGGACCAGGTCCCGTTGTGGGTGGTAGGAGGGCACCTGCTCACATCTCAGCAAATTTGGAAGCAGGGGGCAGAGAATCCTGGTGCTCATCTGGCTTTCTTTCCTTTCCATTGTTATCCAATCTGGGAACCAGCCTGTTGGATGATCCCACCCCTCTCAACAAATGCTCTCACAGATGTACCGAAAAGTGTGCCTCCACGGATGGGCTGGGTGTTTCTTAACCCAATGAAGCTGCTAATTGAAATTAGCCACCATCAGTCTAGCCCCGGAAAGGCTGACCCTCAAACACATCACTATAGACCACAACTACAACTTTCCTCCTCTGACTCCTGATGTCCCAAATTCAGGTCATAATGTAAATTGTGTTTAGTATTAGTCTAAGAGTCTACAAAGTCTTAGTCGTTCTAGCACTTTTTGAAATCTGTGGTGCTTTGAATGAAATCATATAGCACAAGGAAAAAACAGCCAATTGAAAGCAAAAGTGGAACAGATAAAAGTAGCAATACACAGGGAAACAGAAAGTGAAACTCAAAACTGGTTCTATCACCGAATAAGAAGCCCATATATCTGATCAAGAAAGAAAAGGCAGTGTAAAGTATGATAGCCTAGGGCTACTGCTTCCCCAGCTCCTGGTCCCCGGGGCTCCCAGTTCCCCTATCACTGGTGTGGAGCAGCTGGGACCCTGCACACTTTCTGCATGAGTAGGCCAGGGATCCAGCCAGCCAGGTTCCCAGGCTCCTAATTCCCTGACTCCCAGTTCCCCTGCACTGGTGGGTGCCCACTTGCTGCAGGAGTAGACCTGGGATCCCAGTTCCCCAGCTCCAGGTTTCCTGACTGCTGCTGTAAGGTGGCTTGGATCCTGTGTGCATGATGTGTGAGTAGGCTTGGGCTCCCAGATACCTGACTCCACTCCCAGTTCCCCTTGTCTAGTAAGCCTGGGGTTCTGGATCCCCCGGCTCCTGGTTCCTCTGCTGATAGTGTGAGTAGATCTTGGTCCCTGGCTCCTCACTTGTCAGTTCCCCTGGTCCAGGTTCCCCTGCTGTTTGTGTGGGTGGCTGGGGTCCTACACACATGTGCAGCAACAGTAGGCTCTGGCTTCCTGTTCCAGGGTGGGGCACGTAGGGAATCACCAGATCCCCACATGTGGTTTTGATGCAGGATTTTGGAGTCCAGTCATGGTCCTCCACAGTTGTGAACCCCTAAGTTTTGGGTTCTGTCCTACTTTTAATAGATAATTAATAAAGATTCAGGGGGCAGTGGTCTGGGTAGGGGCTATCCAGCTGAAGCCCAGCTGCAAGTACAGCCTGGTCATTGTGAGTCACCATTCTGATCTAGATTAATTTAGAACAAGCTACCCAACTCAGAAGTGTGAAGAAAAGCTACTATCGCTTCATCCTCAGTAATAAAGTTGATCATGATGCAAAACAGACAACACGAAACACCCAGCCAAAGGTCCCCCACCAGGATTACCTGGTTCCACAATGGAAGCCTCCGATGAAAGGTTTAAAAAAATAAATAAATAAACTCAAGACATAAAAGCACAGAATGAAATGTCAGCAAACATTTTAAATGAATTTAATGACACCATGAACAAATGGATGTTGGAATGAGGAGAAACTGGTCAAAGAGTAATCAAACAGGAACTCCAACAATGGCTTAAGGAAATGGAAGAAAAGTGGCCAAAACAACTCAAACTACAAATCAATACTTGATTTGATGAACTGGAAGAACGACAACAAAAAATAACTGAAAGGATGGATGAAAGAAGTGGAAGATAATAGAAAAAAAACACTTAATAGATGGGTGAGGGAAACCAAAGAGAATCAAGAAAGAGTACTCCATAGACTGCTTAGTGAAGTTAAAGACAATAAAAAAAAAAAAATCAACAGCAGGCTAAAAGAATTTGAGGAGAATGGACAAATAAAGGTTCTTATGGAACAGTGGAGCAAGCTCAATGAGGACATACCCAAATGCAGGATTGAACTCCAGGACACAATAAAAAGCTCAAATCAAGAAATGAAAATGGAATTTAAACAAGAGATGGAAATGCTGAAGAAAAACATAACAAAAAAAGAAATAACCCTTCTAAAAATTGAAAAAGAGGGAATGCTCCCAAATACCTTCTACGAAGCCAGCATTACTCTAATACCTAAACCATACAGAGACGCAATAAAAATAGAAAATTATAGGCTGATATCCCTCATGAGCTTAGATGCAAAGTTTGTTAGTAAAACCTTTCAAACTGAATTCAAGAATATATCAAAAGAACCATCTAACTCAATCAAGTAGGTTTCACCCCAGAAATGCAGAGATGGTTCAATATACCGAAATTGATAAATTTAACTCACTACATAAATGTATATACAAGAATCATATGATTATTTCATTAGAAGCAGAAAACGCCTTTGACAAAATACAACACCCCTTCCTGATTAAAATGGTGGAGAGACTAGGAATAGAGGAAAATATCTCAACATAATAAAAGCTGCTATTGATTCACCTGAGGCCCAGATCATATAGTATGAGAAAAAACTTGAAGCCTTCCCACTAAGGTCTGGAAGAAGATAGGGGTGCCACTCTTACCATTGCTTTCCAACATAGATCTTGAAGTTTTAGCTCAGCACTGAATCAGACTTAAGACACACCAACTGCGGCTCAGGGAATTTGGTGGAAGAGGGGCCAGAGAGATTGTAAGAGCCACAGAGTGGCAGAGAATGTCCAGAGACATTTCCGCACCCCCCCCCACACACACACTTACAGTGACTGACTGATGCTCTCACAAACCACAACTCCAGGCAGAATACCAGCAGTCCCACTGAGGAGGTCCCTCAGTGGAATGGAGGCAGAGAGGAGGGAAATGGTGGCACTGACACATGATATGTCCATACAAAGTTTCTACTTAATAAAAATAGTTAATTCATATAAAAACATAAAATAAGTTGTGGACCACATTTGGACTATACATGGCAGTTGAAATTTCATGCAATTGCTATTGGCTATTGCATTTATTTATTTATTTATTTATTTATTTATTTATTTATTTTTTTGAGGCAGCGTCTCATTCTAGCCCAGGCTGACCTGGAATTTACTATGGAGTCTCAGGTTGGCCTCAAATTCCTGATGATCCTCCTACCTCTGACTCCCAAGTGCTGGGATCAAAGGCATGTACCACCATGCCTGACTATAAATTTGCATTTTATTTTATTTTTTAAAAAATTTATTTATTTGAGAGAGAGAGAGAGAGAATGGACGTGTCAGGGCCTCTAGACACCGCAAACGAGCTCCAGATGCATGCGCCCCTGTGTGCATCTCTCTTATGTGGGTCCTGGGGAATGGAGCCTCGAACCTTAGGCTCCACAGCCAAGCGCTTAACCGCTGAGCCATCTCTCCAGCCCCAAATTTGCATTTTAAAAGAGCTATAAAAGATGACACTATGATTTGTTGTTTAAAACAAAATATTAATATAGAGAAGTATTTTGCTGGCTCCCTCTTGGTAAGATTTCCACCATTAGATATGAAAACGTTAAAACATTACACAGATGAGGGTTTGGAGAGATGGCTTAGTAGATAAGGCACTTGCTGCCAAGCTTACGTACCCAGGTGGATTCCTCAGTACCTACATAAGCCAGATGCACTTGGTGGTGCTTGTGTCTGGAGTTCATTTGCAGTGGCTAGAGGACATGGTGTGCCCATTCTCTCTCTCATAAATAAATAAACAGTATGCAGATGAGATTGATGGTAGTGTCAGTCATATGTGTCACAGTCTGAGGGAGGGGACACTGAACTATACATGGCCACCCAGGGCATAAACTCAGGAAGAATGGCAAGCCATGGACTGCAAGACACAGACTTTGGCGTTGGGGAGAAGGCTCAGCAGTTAAAGGTGTTTGCTTGCAAAGCCTACTGGCCAGTGTTAATTCCTCAGTACCCTCATAAAATGGATGCACAAAGTGGCCTATGTGTTTGGAGTTTGTTTGCAATGGCAAGAGGCCCTCACTCACCCATATTGGTATTTTTCCTTCTCTCTCTCTCTCTGTCTCTCTTTCTCTCTCAGTCTCTCTCTCTTTCCTCATGAATAAATAATTCTTTCTAACAAATAAATTAAAAACTTAGAAAAACATGAAAAGAAACAGAGTTTGCAGTACAGGAAGTACATGAGGAGTCCCAAAAGAAAACCAGAAACAATTAGGTAAGAAGAATAGTGCCATGTGCAAAGCTTGAAATAAATCAACAGTGTGAATATCCAAGAAGCTCAGTAACTTCTGAAGGACACACTTTGAATGCTCAACCTCTAGAAATGTCCTAAACTTCAAAACCCAAGATGAAAAGATCATTGAAGAGTAAGTTACTTTTGACTCATCATGTACAAAGACGTCATCATGAAATTAGCAGCTCATTTTCATCAGAAATGAAAAGGCCAGAAGACAATAGGAGGGGACATTAAGTGTTGAAAGAAATAGGCCATTGGCCAAAAATCCCACATCTGACAAAACTATCCAAAATGTTTGAGAAACTAAGACATTTCAAGACAAGGGGAGGAAAAAAAAAAAAAAACGACATTCCAATTTATTAACAAAAGTGATCTACAAAAATACTAAAGACTCTTAAGTTGAAATTACAGAAAACCAGCTAATTGTGTATCTACAAATCAATAAATACATGGCACATACAAAACAGAGCTGGGCCACTCTCACTCCTAGCTTGGTTTTACCTATAGAAAGCCGAAATATAGAAAGAGATCATAGTTGTTAGAACCCATTATATTACGGTTATCCTCTGACACTCTTGTCTGCAGCATGAATTCTTTCAGTCTTTTGCTCGCAGTCATGTTTTGTTAGACACTTCATGCTTTAAATTGAACTTTAAAGATTGCAAGCACTTAACTGCTAAGTCATGTCTCCAGCCCTTTTGTGGCTATAAACTCAAGTACTCTTTAAGAGCTTAGGGGCTGGGGGCAAGCACTTTATCTACTGAGCCATCTCCCCAGAGAAACGTGTTTTAAAAGTCACTATCAGCACCAAAAACATGAACCATATCCAAACATAAGCCCACTTGCCAATATCAAGCTACCATCAATCATGGGCTGCAAGAGGGCCTACACCTATTAAATTCTCTATAAAAAAAGTAAGGGTTATTTCTTTTGTCCTGGTGCTAACTTACTCTCCGTTGGAGAATCTGCTTCTCTTTTTCAGATAGATGTAGATCCTAAGGAGAGAGCCACCCCATCATACCTCCAAAGGGCCCCAGCTGAAACTAAGAAAAATTAGCGAAACAAGCAAGGGTGCTGTTTTCCTGATGAACCGGATACCAGCAGAAGGGGGTAGGAGATCAACACAGAGAAAAATCAACTCCTACCAAATCAGAGAGCCAGAGCCTCAGAGGCCCCCAACACCTCATCACTGAAGCGGACCAAAAATGAACCCAACATGGATCAGGGAAATTTTGCTGAAGAGGGGGCGGAAAGAATGTCAGAGCCACATGTTGGGTCATGATATGCAGAGACATGTATCTTACACATAACTGTGAGCTAACTCCACAATGCATGACCCATATACCTCAACAAGGAGGGGCCAAGGGGAGGGGGTAGGTCACGATGAGCCTAATAATGGTACCAAACTGACTGTATTTGCTGAATACAAAACTAACTAATAAAGGAAAAAAATTATAACTGAAAAAAATAAATAAAATGCTTTCTTTGGAAAAAAATAACAAATCTTAAATTTTACCAACTTCTTCGGTGGGAAAGTTGTTGACTGCAATCACTTCCAGGGCTAACTTGTATTCTCTTCCTGTGTGCTGGAACTGTAGATGGGAACCTCATATGTGGCTTAAAGTAATTTCTTGATTTTCCTGGTAGGTACACTGTCTACAGATAATAATTCTCTCTCCTGCTTTTAAATATTTAAGTCCTTTCCCATATAAAACAACTTCCTACTTACTGGAATATATTTGTAATTTCAAGTATACGAAAATACTTTTTATATATGGATATTGAGATTTTTTTTCTTTCAAATATTCTAGTATCTTAGGTGTCACTCCTTGTCTTTCCTTTGACCTGATAATGATGATATGTTAATTGACCTTCTATCTGGTTTTTTTTTTTTTTTTTCTTTTTTTTAGATTGGGCCACACAACAGCAAGTCTCTTCCTCAGGGGACAAACTTAACTGATGTGTGCAGATATCAGGAACTGACTTGAACACACACCTCTATGTCCTCAGCATTTCCTAGAGCTGAGCTGGCAGGAAACAGGGTAAGCAAAACAACACTTCCTGTTCTCACTTCACTCCCTTCTGGAGCCAAAAGGCACGTGAGCTCAGGCATGAAATAAAAAATAGAAGTAACTATGGCAACTTGAGGGGAGAAAACCCATTTAAATCAGCATTGTTATGAGAAGGGTTTGATATTACTGTCCCTTCGCCAAATAAGATATTTGATTATTTTGTAGGGATCAAACCATATCTAGCTGAGGTTGGTCCCTGATGGTGGCTGTAAAATAATAATATAAGGAGACCCTTCGTCTGAGCAGTTTCATCTGCCATCTCTAGAAGTCTGGTCTTTGATGATCTTAGCTATTTTTGCAGAGCAGCTCTAAACTCACATGTAGAGGCATAGAGAGCAGACAGGGAGAAACTTTTCATATAATATATGCAGTTACATTTGAATATTATCACTTATCTACATGTTAAAAATGAATTATCTACCTCCTTGAAAAATTTGTGGTCATTTAATGGGGAAGAAAAAAACTCAATGCTCAGAGCAGAGGTTAAAATTTAAATGCTTCTAAACATATGTTATACACTGTTAATATTTAATAGGCCGGGCGTGGTGGTGCACGCCTTTAATCCCAGCACTCGGGAGGCAGAGGTAGGAGGATTGCTGTGAGTTCGAGGCCACCCTGAGACTCCATAGTGAAGTCCAGGTCAGCCTGGGCTAGAGTGAGACCCTACCTCGAAAAACCAAAAAAAAAAAAAAAGAATAATTAGTGCTAGTTCATATTGTCCTTTAAGAAAAGAAAAAGAAACACATGGGTTTTGAAGCCTCATTTTGTGTTATTTAGATTCTTCCATTCGCTCACAGGCTAGTACCATGATCCATCCTCACAGGTCCTAATTCTGATGCCCAAGGTCTTCAGTTACCAAACAGCCTTAGAAGCCAAGGCTCAGAATGGCTTCCTCACCCTCTGATCCATGCTAGCTCTCCAAAGCTATTCATTCTTTTTGTGGTCTTCATTTTTACTTTTATTTTATGTTTTTTTAATGAAATTTTTGTTAGTTTGAAATAAATTAGGTTAAATTATGGTGTTTTATTTCCCTTCCCCTTCTTTCCCACTTGCCTGTTTTCCCCCCTTGTCTCGCCTCTGCTTCCATACTACATTTCATCCCTTCTCATCACTGCTATGGCCCGGGTACACCACACTTGGCCATATACCCAGAGGACTCCGTATATTACGACATAGAGACTTGTGCATCCATGTTCATTACTGTCCTATTCACAACAGCTAGGAAATGGAATAAACCCAAATGTCCATCTACTGAAGATTAATAATAAAGAAAATGTGGCACATATTCACTACAGAGTTTTTCTGACCTGTAAAGAAAATTAAGTTGAGCCCCAGGACCCATGTTAGCCAGATGCACAAGGTGACACATGCATCTGGAGTTCATTTGCAGTGGCTGGAGGCCCTGGTGCACCCATTCTCTCTGTCTGTCTCTCTCTCTCTCTCTCAAATAAAATAAATAAATAAATAAATAAAACTTAAACCAAAAGAAAATGAAGTTATGAAATTTGCAGGATAATAAATGAAATTGGGAAAATTTGACTAAGTGAGGCCCAGAAAGACAAAAGTAGCATGTTCACTCTTGTATGCGGATCCTCACTTTTAATTTTGTGTGTAAAGAAGGGGACATAAGAATTAGTTTGGGATATGATTCTACATAGGAGACCTCAAGGGAAACAAAGTCACTTATTCTTCAAGGTTCGGATCATCTCACATTTCCTTTCCCTGTTTCACACCAAATCTTCTACTCACCTTTACCTCTAAGCAGCTATAAAGTTGAAAGCCTTGTCCAGTTTCAACACTCACGTACACTTCAGTATCTCCCAGACATACTTTTAAATAGTCCTATATAGCTTTGAAAAGTTTCATCAACTGGGTTGTATTTCCGGCAAGGTATTTGCCCTGCCAACACATAGCATCAAGTTTAGTATCTGGTTTTCAGCAGTATGTGTGCTTAAACAGAACTATTTGTAAATTCATCAAATCTCAAAAGCATGAAGAAAGACAGGCAATTTGAGAGTTTATCTTTTCTACTTCACTGAAGTTCACAACCCATACAATTTCACTGGAAAATTATAGAAAAATTAAATTTAAAATATCATAAGGGTTGGAGAGATGGCTTAGTGGTTAAGACACTTGCCTGCAAAACCTAAGGACTCAGGTTTGATTCCCCAGTACCACCATGAGCCAGATGTACATGATGGCACATGGGTCTAGAGTTCTTTTGCAGTGGCTATAGGCCCTGGTGTTCTCTCTCTCTCTCTCTCCCTCTTTCTCTCACACAAATAAATAAAAATAAATTATCTTGAGCAAGTTAATAAATACTCAGAGGTATTTTAATTGAATCTTCAATAAATGGTAAAGATAGCTAATATAATGATTTTTAAAGAATTTATTATCAACCCTCATACATATACACAATGGCCTCTGATCATAATCCACTCCCCAAACCAAAGGAGGACAGGAGAAAGATAACTTTCTAAAGGCACTTTCAGTTACAGATTGAGGCCCAAAAAGAACCAGGATATGCCATCCCACATACCATCTTGCCCTGGCATAAGGACAGAAATGAAACTCGTGTATGATAGAGACTGATCTACCAGACCCTTGCTGCCCACAGCCTAGCACATGACCTAAATAAACAGCCCAGGTGGGCTGGCCCTGGGGTCTGCCCTCCAAATCTACAAACCAACAGGGTCTTCCTGTTGCATACCTGCATGTGACGATAGAAAGGCTGGGGCCTGCCTGTGCCTCTCTCTAGGTGTGACCCTCGGTGAGTGTGTGTCTCCGTGGCTTTTACCCTGTGATGATTGGTGATTCTGCTGTCTACCTGCACCCAGCCTGGTTTTGAGCATAGTACGTTTTCCTTGATCGGAACTTTTCTGCTTGCCTCTGTTTTATAGTTTGGAGTAATTTCCCACTTTGATCACTTGTATGATTTTCCTCTGGTCTCTGAATCTACCACATGTGCACTTCCCTTACACTCCAGATCTACCACATGGGTGCTCTCACCAACTCTAGGCTTGCTACCTGTGTAATTTCTTTAAACTCATCTCCTGGTCTCTGCATTGATATCTGCTCTCTTGTTTCTCCTTGGGCCTCACCTTTTGCCCTCTTAACTTCTCCCCATGGGAAAGCACATGGCTGATGCCACAAGTTTCTAGATTCGACTTTTCACTCAGTTGCGGCTCTACTCTAATCCCTCTTTAAAAGCCTCAGTTTCTCCCAAATGAGCTTATAAACTACCCTCCACATGCTTGCAACTCTGCCCCAGTCTTTCTCTCAATCCTCACATTTCTTGAATCTTATAAAGTATGCAGTGTTTCCACATGATGTTTCTTACTTCCCACGTGTTTAATACTGTGTTCTAGCCTTCCTTCCAAGATTCCAATCTCCCTTAAATAAGCCCCATAAGTTGTGATTTCCCCCTAAATAAACTTATCCTTTTGGAGTCAGTCTGTCTTTATTATGTATTTTATTAAAGGTAGGGCAGAACCCAAAACTTGGGGTTTATAAATTCTGGGGGACCCCTTCTGGACCCCAATCTCCAACACCCTCCTTTGAAATACAGTGTTTTTGTAAAAAAGATGACATGCAGAGATTTAGGTATCATTCATTATGACATTTTCAAACACAATTTATGCTCGTTGATTCTCATACCCCCTCCTATCTCTAACTCCCCTCTCCTCACGTGGCCGTCTGCTGCCAATGTCCTCAGCCCTCCGCTCACAAGTCACATGTGTCCTTTCACCCCCAGGCCTTTTCCAGATCCTCTCTTTTCACAGAAATTTCTAAGCTGTGCTCCTTCATGCTATAGGTTCTCCATGATGCACCTGGGATGTTGGGGAAAGTTCACAGCAAACCAAGTCTCTAAGCTCCACCTCCTAAGCTCAGCTCCAGCCGTAATGGCTCCTCTGTCATTTGTGTTAAATTTATGGTTGTTGGAGAATATTTATTCCACAAAAGAGGCTCAGCCAATTAAACTAATTGATAAGATTAAAAGGCATTTGTAGGACTGGAGAGATGGCTTAGAGGCTAAGGCACTTGCTTGCAAAGCCTAAGGACCCAAGTTCAATTCCTCAGAACCCACGTAAGCCAGATGCTCAAGCTGGAGCATGTGTCTGGCATTCCTTTGCAGTGGCTGGAGGCCCTGGCACACTCATCCTCTTTCCCTCCTCCCTCCCTTCTCCCTTCATCTCTCATAAATAAATAAAAATTAAAAGGCATTCATTAGTTCAATGCTTTCCTTTTGATCATGAAGAGATGTTGGGTCAGTAGAAACAAATATCTTATCTGACCTCATTCAGCTGGATGATAGTGGATTTGACACAAGATACAGATTCATGAGAAAGTTAGAAAGTGATTATTCGCTGAGAATTATTTCCACATACCCTTACGTATCTATTCCAGAACACCTCTAGTTTAGGGATAAAAAGATTTTCCTTAATAATTTGAGAAATTAAGGAATATATATATATATATATATATATAGCCTCTATGCCACACAGAAGAGATGCTGTTATACTTGAATAATAATGAATATTGTGCGGTATTTTCCACATGGAAGTAACTCTGTTTAATATTTTTAACCTAAAGGTATTTATGTTTGTGGTATATCATGTGGTAGGTACATCAGCAGCATGAGACTCCACTGTCCAAATGATTTTATACAGGAAGCCTCTAGGGGGCAGCAAAGAATTTCTCTCATGTATTTGAAGGAGGCGGCTGGCCATGTCTTTGTCAATTTAGAGGAAGTGGGTGGGAAGCTCAAGGTCTGGGAAAATGACCATAATAACAGTACCTAGTGTTTATATAGCACCTTTCTTCAATTAGCTCAGCATGTTTGGATATGATTATTCAGCTGGGACCTTCCAGTTGTGGGAAATGAGGCATAAGGCAAACACGTGGCCTCGGTGAGACAGAGTGTAAGACGAATTCTTATTTCTTTCAAACGCTCATTCATTATTCTTACTCAGAAAAGCTGATGCATGATCTTTCCTGGTCATTTAGAAACAACAAGCTGAGACGTCCTGAGTCCTAGACTAAAATCTACTAAATAGAAAGACTCATGAGTTCTACAAGGGATCACAGAGGGAAGAGATCACACTCCTCAGCACCAAGAAAGAAGTAAAACAGATTTTTAAAGCAATGGAAATCCACTTATAAGATGTCAAAGGGAATGTACCGTTTTCTAAAGCATGTTATGAAACTGATAGAACTTGGCTGTATTTGACTTTAATTTCTTAAGCAAGTATACTCAAATTAGTAATGTAAAATATTCATCTTTCATCCATACACAGCTAAAAACTGACCAAAAAAGGTGTACAAAATTGGACTTATATCTAAAATGCTAAACCCTTATTGCACAAAGAAAATACACTATGCCAACATGACTAAGAGTCATTACAACCATGTATTTGATTAATAGCTCTGTGGCTCAGTCATCAAATGAGGATATTGTCCAAGGCATGTTTCCAATGGGAACATTTACAACTGATGTGTGGCCCATGGTTGGAAATACTTTCCCCCTCACCCAAATAGTTTAGTCTCTCATCTGCTGATAAAAAGTCTTGATTTGCTGTTTTTTATTGTTTATTTTTAAGTACTAAATAAGTGTATTTCTACTTTAAAATTAGAATGTACACACATATCATTGAGGATGACTCTGCCTTTATAGCTTTAACTTAACAGGTCATCTGTTTTACCAAATCTGTATTTTTCTTTCATTTTCAGAATTGAGTATGACTTCTTTAATAGTTCAATTAACTTAATTAGATGTGTCATATAGTTTGTACCAAAGTGTAGAAGATCAGTTTCTATGATGAGCTGATCTTCACTTTATGGAAAAAACACAATTCAGAGATTCCATTCCTGAAATGTAACCATGTTTATTTTTCTCTTATTTTTATTTTATTCCCTCACATTTTACTTAACTTCAACTGTAAAAGATTTAGTGGGTCTTATGGGGAAATTCTTCATTTATTTAGCACTTACTGCAGATATTTGGTTTTCTGAGAATGGTGAAGATTGATCCCTATAAAAATTATGCTTTCTTCCTTTTTAAATTTTAAAATATTTTACTTATTTATTAGAGAGAGAGGAGGGAAAGAGAGAGAGAGAGAGAGAAAGGACATGCCAGGGTCTCTAGTCACTGCAAGCAAACTCCATATGCATGTGCCACTTTGTGCATCTGGCTTCTGTGGGTACTGGGGAATCGAACCTGGGTCTTTAGGCCTTCCAGGCAAGTGCCTTAACTGCTAAGTCATCTCTTCAGCCCCATTCTTCCTCTTTCCATATCTATCTATATACCATCTATATCTATCCATCTCTACATGTATTTACATACATGTAGGATTTAGCTTAGAAGGGTTATGATATTTATAGAGGTTAGACCCTGAACAACTCAAACACTTATAAATATATAGCTACAGAAAAACTCACAAAGTGTTACTGCTTTAAATTCTTTTTATTACTATTCATTTAGGTATTAACATCAGTAATTCCACAAATTTTAAAACTAGAAGACCAAGCCACAGTAATACAGTCATGTCCTGACACAAAGCCAGTTGAAGATCCAGATATCTTACCAAGGCCTATTAAAATAACCTTTTATTTGTTTGTTTTTGTCATATTTGTATTCCATATGGACTTTTTATTCATTTTGATTTTGCTTTTGAGACACAGTGTTACTGCATAGCTATGACTGGCCAAGTACTTGTTATATAGGCCAAGCTAGCCTTGAACTCGTGGCAGTCTTCCTGCTTCTGTACCATCATACCTATTTCCATGGGGATTTTTTTCTTAATTAAATTTGTTTTATCTGATACATAACAATATAAAAATTGCATATATTTATAGGATACTAGGAGAGGTGTTTTAAATTATTTTTATTTATCTATCTGCGAGCAGACAGAGAGAAGGGAGACAGACAGAGAGAATGGGCATGCCAGGGCCTCCTACCACCGCAAACAAACCCCAGATGTATGTGCCATTTTGTGCATCTGGCTTTATGTGGGTACTGGGGAATGGAACCCAGGTTATTAGGCTTTGCAGGCAAGCACCTTACCCACTGAGTAATCTCTCCGGCCCCACAGGATAGGTTTTGATACATGTGTATACCATGTGATGTTTCAGTCAGGTTGACCCCCTCTACTTCTTCAAACCATTTTCACTTCTGTATGGTAGAAATACTCAGAATCTTCTCTTCTATCTTTCTGGCATATGTATTGCATTACTATTGCCTATGGTCACTCTACTCTGCAAAAACACATTATGACTTCTTTCTCTGAGTAAAATATAACTTTAATTACCAATGATTAGTCTCTGTTTGCCTCTCCCCCTCAATTTTCCCCAGCCTTTGAAAAACGCATGTTATTATTCTTTTTAACTTCCTGTCACCAAGGACAATGAGCAAGCTGATGCTCGTAAGGCAGCAGGTATATCAAATTCACTTTATTTCACAGCTATGTTGAGGCACTCCTTTGATGTGTTCTAATTAATGTTAATTAGTGTTCTAACAGAAATGAATTGAGGGAGTGTTCAACATCCAACAACCTAGAACAAGTTGATATATTGTTTAATCAACCGAGATATAATTCAAACAAAACTAAAACTTGGCACCTGCCATTTCAAATTTCCCAATGAAAAAGGTTTTCTCAGATAGGAAATGATGACATGCAGTTTTAAAACAAATCATAACAAATGTCTGGGACTTCCTCATTAAGGTGTTTGTCCCCCCAGAGTTCTTACATGTGAACATTTGAAAAGTAAATCTTTAAAAGATTTCACTTCAAGTTTTGAGAGCTATTTTTTCTTACTTTCTTCATTTTAGGTATAATTTTATGGGAATAACCTAAATATTGACAGGTTATAAATTCCTTGGTTATTATTTTCATTGAAATTACAAGTTTATTTTATTTTTGTTGTTTAAGAAAA
Organism: Dipus sagitta; assembly: GCA_036346955.1. Taxonomy (NCBI): domain Eukaryota; kingdom Metazoa; phylum Chordata; class Mammalia; order Rodentia; family Dipodidae; genus Dipus; species Dipus sagitta. Next base: position 16,806,324 of record CM070783.1, read on the forward strand.
GATTTTAGGCTGGAGAGATGGCTTAGTGGTAAGGCACTTGCCTGCCAAAGCCAAAGAACCCAGGTTTAATTCCCCAGGACCCACATAAGCCAGATGCACAAGGTGGCACATGTGTCTGGAGTTTGCAGCGGCTGGAGGCCTTGGGCCTTGGTGTGCTCTCTCTGTCTCTTTCTCTTTCTCTCTCTCTGTCTCTCTCTATCTGTCCCTCTCTCTCCTTTCTCTCAAATAAATAAAAATAAAATATAAAAACATATATTAAAAAGAAGAAAAGATTTCACTTAGACCATGCTGGTTCTAGCTCATATTAATCCTCCTACATCAGCTTCCAGATGTTGTAACATTTTATATAATATCTACCACACATCCTTAAAACATGCAGTTCCTTTTCGTGAAACTCTTTAGCCTTCGTATTTCTATATGGAATTTCCATGAAAGTGGATTCATATTATTCATATATCCCATAGATCAAGTAAAACAGAAACTGTGCATTAAATGACTAAAGACTGAGTGGATATGTGGATACTTGAGTATAAGAGTAGGGTCAAGCCAGGAGAGAGAAAATACAAAATGGAAAATGAGCAAGAATAGGAATTTAAGAATCAATTACACTTAGGTCATAGCAAAAAAATAAACAGAGTTTAGACAAAAATATGATAAACAGTCATTGAACTAGAAAGAGAATCCATTGGTACTTTGTGTTGTGGGAAATAAAGGGAATTTTTAGAAGTTTGGGTTGGCATTACTGCAAAGGTTAAAAATGGTAGGAAATGTGGTAGCTATTAGAATTGTCCATAAATATTCCATCTCTCCATCTCTTCTGAGGTACATAAAAGACCGTGTCTCCCTGATTTGTTTAGCCTAATGAAATGTGTGCCATTTTGCATTGAAAGCTTTGAGGGTCACTGAAAATGTCCTCTTTTCATCCCTGCGCCTTGATGACTAAAGGTTTAGATAATCCTCCATATTTTGGGATTAAGCATGAGGACACTGTGTGGCAGAGTCTCTCGAGCCAAACCGCACAAGAGCAATCACCATGAATGAAAAATACATTGCAGCTGTTTATAGCCACTGACTGTGGCATTGTTGACTAGAGCATATGCCGGCGCATTCTAACGGAAAGTAAGAAGTAATGGCTTTGTAATTAAACAGGCACTGATGAAAATATGTAAAAACTCAAGTTAAAAAACCTATATGATGAAATATAAAATGCAGGGTAAGAGCATAGCAATCCATTTTAAATATTCAATCTAAAATGTAAACAATCATTTTTATTGATCTCTATCAAAATCCTTTGGGGAGAAAAAGTATTCCAAGCGATATGAAAGTAGAAAATGTATATTGACCATGTAAAAATAGAATACTTTAATCCCCATTGTAACAATTTTAGTAATATTGAAGAAGACTATTAGAAATATGCCCATGGTTGAGTTAGGATTGATGGAATTATTGAATAACCTACTCTTTATCACACAAGTAACAAGAAGTTGCTACCTGGAACTACAATAACATCTTCCGGTGTATAAAACACTGGAGCTAAAGATGGGTGCCAGGATAACTGTGAAAATCCTCTTTTCCTATCTTTGTTTCTTGGGTGAAGTGAAGGGTATTCTTTGGAAGTTACTCCTTGGAGTTTTCCAATAAAATGTGGTTAATATTCAAGCAGGCTACTGATGATATTAGTTAAACAGCAAATTTCTGGCTTAGTCATACAAAGGCTGCTATTATAGTATGTAAAAGAAATGGCCTGTAAGAATACTGTTTTTCGGGCTGGAGAGATGGCTTAGCGGTTTAGCGCTTGCCTGTGAAGCCTAAGAACCCCGGTTCAAGGCTCAATTCCCCAGGACCCACATTAACCAGATGCACAAGGGGGAGCACGCGTCTGGAGTTCGTTTGCAGTGGCTGGAAGCCCAGGCACGCCCATTCTCTCTCTCGCTCTCTGCCTCTTTCTCTCTGTCGCTCTCAAATAAATAAATAAAAATAAACAACAACAACAAAAAAGAATACTGTTTTTCCAGGCATGATGGTGCACGCCTTTAATCCCAGCACTTGGAAGGCAGAGGTAAGAGGATCACTATGAGTTTGAGGCTAGCCTGAGACTACATTGTAAATTCCAGGTCAGCCTGGGATAGAGTGAGAACTTACCTTGAAAAAAAAATAGTTTTTGCCTGTAGTAAGCATCAGGCATATGGGCATGAGACCAGGAGAGAGAAGAAAGAGGGAGAGAGGAGAGGAGAGGAGGAGTTACTTGACAGGTTAGGGAAGGGACAGAATATAGGGGGAGAGGGAATTGGATGGGTAGGGGATAGGGCAGTGAAGGAATTACACAAAAGTTAAGACAGCATGAACAAGTTGCATAGAAACCCTCCTTCTGGCTAGCCTTCTACAAGATATAACCACCAATACAGGAGGAGGTGGGAAAGTCTGGACAGAAGGTAGAAAAAGCTTAACCTTAAAAGCATGGATGCTAGCTGGTAAATCCCAGGCCCCAAATTAGGTTTCCCGCAACAGCGAGCTGTTGGTCAGGAAGACCCACGAGGTCCTCAAAACAATGTAGGTCATTGCCTAAACATTCAATTACCTGCCAAAGCTAAAAAGTAAGACCCTATTGCTGAAAACACCACATGCTGTCATCACTAGACATTGGAATACCATGCTAGAAACAAAAAGCTGCCCTCCCCCAGCCCCCGCTAGCCCACGTAGTGCTGGAAAAGCCCTATAGGAGTTGCTGAGGGGCAATAGTCACCAACAGCATGAACAATCAGGAGACCTGTCAGATTACAAAATGAACGAGCCAGTCAAGAAATACACACTTGTGCAATAATGGCACACAGCCTCTGTCTTTAACCAAATATCCTCTGATGGGATATGAGGTCCACTCAGTGGGAGAGAAACTCATATCTGGCACTGGGAACAAGTCAGAATTCCATGGTCAGAATACTCAGGACTTTGTAGAGAAGCTCCCACTGCTCTCTCTAGAACAAGAGTGAGCTTGCACCCCAAAACATCTTTCAGATAACTTTGCATATACCCTTTAAGCAAGGCTGTTCTCACTCTTGGATGGATAATCTGTTTTGTTTTACCAAGGGCAGAGAAAATGGAGGAGAGCCAAGACCCATCGATAAGATTAAAAAGACAGCTGAATGCCCACCGCTAGATGTGTCACCTCTCCCACATCTGCCAGGGCCCAGGAGAAACTGCAGAGGAAGTGGCGACATGCCCTCACTGCTCACCAGACAGTGAGCTCCAGGGCAATGCTGACAAACATAGTGATCAGCCACTACCCATCAAAGCAGAAATACATAAACTACAGAGAACTCAACACTACAGAAGGCCTGATATGCTCAGGGAAATTGGTGGAACAGGGGGCAGAAAGATTGCAAGAGCTACAGAGTCTTAGTAATACCTGAGTCATGGTCCCCCCAATATCCCACAGGGACTGACTGAGGCCTTCATTACACCATAGTGAATACCATAACCTCACTGAGGAGGCCTCCAGGGTAACAGGAACTGGGCAAGGGGATAAAAGGTATTATAAAAATATAAATATATAGAGATATATTTAAAGTAATAACCCTAACCAAAAAAGAATACTGTTTGCCTTGCATCATTTTTCTGATATCAGAGTAATTTCCCCTTCATTTACCATATTAAAAAGTGCCAAGGCTATATTCAAGTATTTTATATTTCAAATAATTGGTAATTCAGTTTATCAAAGTCTATTTAAAAATCTCTTTGAAATTACATTAGAATTATATTATAATGACAGGCCTGGTATCCTTACAAACTTTACTTCCTACCTCTAAAAAATAGAATAATGTAACACTAATCTAACCATTATTCTATTTATTTATTATACTCCTCAATTAAATTTATTAATTCATAAATGTGCATGCATATGTATATATATGCATATATACATATATATATATATATGTGGACAAATATATACATATGTACATATATATATGTGTGGGGGTGGGTACACACACACACACACACACACACACACACATATCCTTTTACATATTAAAGGCTTTTTACTTTGCATTGAAACATGAGTTTTTGTCCTGTTATAGTGTTGGATTTCACTTTTAATTTATAGTATATAATTAGAAGCTAATTATATATTTCTTTTGTATCCATATGAACTCTCACTAAACTCTTTTATTAGTTGCAATAAATAATAGTGCATTATCATAGAACTTGAAAAGAATTGTCACTCTTTGATGAATTTAATTTTGTATGTATTAACTGAATTTTATGAAACTTAAACGAGTTTTAGCAGTGTTGGGGTAGAGGCAACTTAATAGACAGATAGATAGGTAAAAGATAACTTTTTTCTACTTCCTGATATTCTCTAATTGTCGACATGGTGATGTGTTTGTAAGTTTCTTGTAATTATTTTGTCATCTTTTGCCGTATATACATGGAAGCTTTGTTATTAAATACTTAACATCTCAGTAAATTGTTCTTACTATGATTGAATTGGTAGTTTCACATGTATATTTCCATCTTAAAATACTGTCCTAATAGTGCTATAACTTTGCTAGAATTCTGTTGTTTACTTGTCTAGTGTAACTGTAAATATCTATTTTTAACATTATATGTGCATGCATGGTACACCTGTGTGGCTCTGGGGACAACCTTTGGATGTTTGTCCTTTCCTTCCATCTTCATATCTTCATTGAGACAAAGTCACTCATTGTTTTGCTGCTGCTTGTGCTAGTCTAGCTGGCCCTTGGACTTTGAATTCTCCTGGCTCTGTCACTCATTATTGTAGCTGCATTGGGATCACAGACACGTGTGATTTGCATCCATCTGGCTCTATGTGAGCACTGATGAAAAAACTCAGTACTTCAACCTCTGAGCCAGCTTCCCAGCCCTTCTAGTTTTAACCCTTTTGTCTCAATGTACTTTTTTTTTGTTTTTGTTTTTTGTTGTTGTTGTTTTATGTGGTAGGGTCTCACTTTTTAGCCCAGGCTGACCTGGAATTCACTATGTAGTCGCAGGGTGGCCTCGAACTCTTAGCAATCCCCTGGATTCCTGCTGGAATTAAAGGCATGCCCCACCATGCCCAGCATCAATGTCCTTTTTTTAAAATTTTTTTGTTTGTTTATTTATTTATTTGAGAGCGACAGAGAGAAGGAGGCAGAGAGAGAGAGAGAGAGAGAGAATGGGCACGCCAGAGCTTCCAGCCTCTGTAAATGAACTCCAGGTGCGTGAGCCCCCTTGTGCATCTTTTTATTAACTTTAGCATCATTTTAGCTTTATTGTTAACATTTGTGTTTCTGGTTAATATATTTCTCAAAGGAGTTTGTATTTATCATTTCTTCTAAATCATTAAATTTGACAATTATATATTATATTTGTCCCAAATTTGTAGCATGCATATTGTAAACAGTGACTAAAGGTAAAAATGATCTCAATTGCTCTCCCAAAATATCTAAGAGGCTTCAATT
>CM070783.1:17414282-17596782 GCA_036346955.1 Dipus sagitta
AGGACCCCAGTTCGAGGCTCAATTCCCCAGGACCCACGTTAGCCAGATGCACAAAGGGGCGCACGTGTCTGGAGTTTGCTCACAGTGGCTGCAGGCCCTGGCATGCCCATTCTCTCTCTCTCTCTCTCTCGCTCTTTCCCCCCCCCTTTCTCTCTGTCTGTCGCTCTCAAATAAATAAATAAAAATAAAACAAAAAAAAGTAAAAAAAAAAAAATTTTAAAGCAGAAGAATGATCTCAAATCAGCCCCAAAGGCCAGCATTCCTCACTCGGTTTAGTCATATAGGCAAATAAATTAATTACAATTACACAGAAAGGTGGCTCTTAAGACACATTGAAGAGACAGCTGTGAAACCATTATTTTCCTCTATCAAATGTAGTCTAGCTGTTTCCTCCAGACTTAACATGACCATCTCGAAGCAGAGGGCTGTGATGACCTACAGTCATAGCAATGAAATAAATAGAACCACACGCAGATAGCTAGCTTTATGGTAGTGGTCATGAAAACAGGAGGAGTCACAAGACCCTCCCCTGAAATCCGAGCCATCGCTCCCTCCTCCTCCACCTGGACATAATCACAGGCTGGGAAGATGGCGTAGTGAATAAAGTACTTGAGTTCAGATCCCCAGAACCTACTTTTAAAAAGCCAGACATTGGTGGGTGTCTGTAATCCTAGCATGCCTATGGCAAGAAGGGAAGCAGAGACGAGAGATTTTCCCAGAATTCCATGGGCCAGGCAGCCTGGCAAACGTAGAGGTGGACAATGATCCCGGCCTCAACCAAGGTGGAAGGTGGGGAGAGGACCCACACCCAAAGCTGTCCGCCGAAGATTTGTCTTACTGACCCCTCCTCTATTTAGAGTAATAGACATTGCTTTTTCATCTCCCCAGGAACATCATTCAAGACCAAGTTCATGGATTTTTAAATTCTATCTGCAGAATAATTCAGGATGTGAAAAGCAGTTAAAAAAAAAAAAGATTCTTTCTGGTTGGTAGACTAAAAAGCCTGTGTGGTTTTCCTTCTAATCTCATATAAATCAGCTTAAATTAAGCCGTAATTATAGACTGGGTAGAATGTGGAGCATATGGACATTTTCACAGGCCTTGGCGGCTTCAGGAGCTGTTATCCATGCTCTGGACCAAGCCTTTCACTCTGCAGATAAGTAAACTGTTGGACACAAAGGGTGAGTGATGCGTTCAAAGGCCACCTAGGACCCCCTGTCCGGTTACTGACCTCCAAGACTCCTTCATAGGCCTCTGGACGTACTCACCCATTATGTGCTCGAGTTAAAAGTGGACCAGAGCCAAATGAATGCCTTCATCACATTAACAGATAAAGCATTACCTTGCTGTGGAATGTTCTATCAGGCAATTATATGCTTTTTGAATTTTGACTTAAAAACTTGCTGTTTTTAAAGGTACAAGTTATATAAGCCAAGGTAGAAATTCAAGGTAGTATCAACAAAACAGTCATTGTGGTTTGAATAAAAATCAGCAAAAAATAAGCTCTTCAAAGTAGGAAGTTGGATCAGAGGAAACATGACAATAAGAGCCTAAGAACAGGTCTTGAGGGAGTGTTCTTGTCAACCTTGGCTCATCAGAGCAACGGGAGACTGGGGACCTCACGATTCACCCTGTGTGAAGGAAATTTCAGGCTTCTTAAGGAAAAAAGGCTGGAGGTTTGATTGACTTTTTTTCCTTTGAGAATATTCTTTATTCCTGGAAGCTCTTCCCGGTAAGATTGCTCTTTCAGTCCCACTAATCGTGAACCCCTTTATTGTGTGATGTATCCAGACATTACTCCAATCATGACCTTGAGAGGAAACACGAGAAAGAATCATGCACAGTGAGTCACTCTCCGGTCCTGGCTCCCATACGGCATGTCTCATGGCCGTGGCTGTATACTAATTCGTGGACGGGATCACTAGGCATGCTAGAGGAAATTGCTGGCCCTTAGACAACACCAGTTTCTAGGAGGGTGGCGTGTGTGTTGTGTAGTATATGCATGTGCATGTGCCCATATGGTGTCCCACTCACGCTCCTGTGGTCCCTGCAGTGAGACGTTGCGTGTCTGCTTCTGCCCATTCTTTTTTGAACCAGAGTCTCTTACTGGTCCCAGAACTTGCCATTTTTTCCATGAGCTCCAGCTAATTCTCAGGCCTCTGCTCCCCACAGGACTGAGGTTACTGACACCCATATCCGGCTGTTTATGTGGCTTCTGGTGGCCAAACTCCAGCTGTCTTCCAAGTCCTCATACTCGCACAGGAAGTGCTATTAACCACTGAGCCATCTCCCCAACTGTGGTGATGGTTTTACACCAAAGCAGTCAAAGCAGACCAAAAATGAACCCAACATGGCTCAGGGAAACTTTGCGGAAGAGGGAACGGAAAGAATGTCAGAGCCACATGTTGGGTCATGATGTGCAGAGACATTTATTTTACACATAACTGTGGGCTAACTCCACAATGCATGACCCATATACCTCAACGAGGAGGGGCCAAGGGGAGGGGGTAGGTCACGGATGAGCCTAATAATGGTACCAAACTGACTGTATTTGCTGAATACAAAACTAATTAATAAAGAAAAAAATAAAATTAAAAAAATAAAAAAAGAATAGTGTTTGGGGGCTGGAGAGATGGCTTAGCAGTTAAAGCGCTTGACTGTGAAGCCCAAGTTCCCAGTATCCATGTTAGCCAGAGGCACAAGATGGCGCATGCGTCTGGAGTTTGTTTGCAGTGGCTGGAGGCCCTGGCCATGCCCATTCTCTCTCTCTCTCTCTCTCTCTCTCTCTCTCTCTCTCTTTTTCAAGTAGTGTTGGGAGTGAAAGCTGCTGGACCTCATAGGAGGGATTTCAAAAGAGCCAGAGTAGGCGCGATGGTTAATCTTTATTGTCAACTTGATTGGAATCGAGGATCACCTGGAAGACAAGTCTCCAGGTGTGTCTGTGAGGGAGATCCGAGATTTGGTGAAGGGAGTGTCCACCCTGATTGTGGGCAATACCATTGTACGTCGCGGGTTCCCATGTGACTAAAAAGGAGAAAGTGGGCTGAGCGCCAGCATTCATCTCGACTTCCTGACTCTGTATGCACGAGCTCCTCTGCTTCAAGCTCACGCCGCATGCCTTCCCTACCATCGTGGGTGATAGCCCCTCGAAAACCGTAAGCCAAAAATCACCCCTTCCTCCCTTCAGTGGCTTCCTGTCAGGTGTGTGGTCACAGTAATGATGAGTAACCAACAGGAGGGGAGGTGAAAGCAACCAGGGACAAAGAACACAAAAAAGAAGAGACACTCTAGGATTTTTTAAAAATGGCTTTTTAATTCCTTTGCCTTTACATCTCTAATACCACCCGCCCTCCACAAAGTCACACTTCTTTCAACTATCTGCAACACTTGGACATCTCTAATTTCTCCTGCTTTCTGTTTACCCTATTAAATCATAAACATTCCAGAAGGTTCTTCTCTCCTCTGAGCCCATAGCATTCCTCACTGCACCCAGCAAAGAACTGGCAAGTCCTTATAGCCTTTCTCATCATACCACTTTGTATTTCCTTCACAATTTGTCCACCTGACTGCTGCATGACTTCAGAAGTTTGCAAAATATGATGACAATTATTATTGGGCTGGAAAGTGGCTTAACAGTTAAGGTGCTCGCCTGCAAAGCCCAAGTACCCAGGTTCGATTCCCCAGTACCCACGTAAGGCAGATGCACAAGATGGCACATGTGTCTGCAGTTTGTTTGCAGTGGCTGGAGGCCCCGGCACGCCCATTCTCTTCCTCTGTCTGCCTGTCTCTAATAAATAAATAAAATATTAAAAATAATGATTATTGCCATTATGTAGAAGATGTTAGACTGGGGAGCTATAGAGAAACAAGAGTAAATCAGGCATGCTCACTGGGATGCATTCTGGGCAGAAGGCAACAAAAATACAGCCAGGTGTCACGACTACCAAGAGGGGAAGAGACCCAGTTGGTGCTGCTCCACAGGGGAGTCATAAATGCCATCTTCAGGGTGACACTGAAGACAGGGCTTGGATGGGCAAAAGAGGGAGGCAGGGACGGAAGCAGAAGGAAGACGATCCAGTAGGAACCAAGGCCCAGAAAGAACACGATACTGGCCTGCTTGAAGGAGTGAGATAAGGGGCTTCTCCGTCCATCCACTACCCTGATCATGCCTTATGCCCTTACATGGAGGCTAAGTGAATACCCCCATCTATAAGGGAGACTTCTTAAACTCAACACACAAGGAGCCCTTGTAGGTTCTGAGCAAGGTAAGCCTCTGCAGTGGGGGGGTGGGGGGTAGGGAGGTTCTCTTGAGACAAGTTCAAATCTGAGAGATTTTCTGCAGGAAGGCATTAGGTGGGGGGGGGCTCGAAGAGTGGGAAAGCTACAGCCAATGTGAGAGGCATCTTCCCAGGAAGCAGAGATCAGAACCCGAGAGAGACCACCGAGAGGAGACCACCGAGAGGAGAGCCAGGCCAAGCAGCAGAAACACGTCGGGTGAGGGTGCTCAGTGCAGTGCACACCCAGGCGGACCCAAGGGGTGGGGGTGGGGAGGCAGAGATTACAGAACTCAGTTCCTTTGCTGCCACCTGCTGGCCTCCCCCCCAAAAAGTCTTCCTTCCTTCTCTCAGCAAGAGGAAGCCTCAGGACCCACACCTTGGACCTTCATGGGGCACCGTCATCTCCCTTGCCTGTTTCTTAGCTCCCCCTCATCCAGGACAATTTCACTGTGACACAAGACTCCCTGAGGACGTGCATGGACCCCACCCCTCAGTCCCCACTTGGTTCCATGTATTTAATTTTTTCCAATCGTGGCCTCTGCTAAAGACCCTCAACCCCAGCCGCATAGCCTGCTGCTTAAAGGTCAAATTTCTTACAGAGGTAGTTTTATGGTATGAAAGTCTAATTCCCCCAAACTCAAAGCAAGCGTTTGAGTACTTGATCCCCAGCTGGTGGTGCCATTTTGGGAGGTTGTGAAATTTTTAAGGTATGAGGCCTATAAGAAAGTGGGTTGCTGGGTGGTGGGCCATAAAGGTTATAGTCAGGTCTCTTCTCCTTCCCTTCTCTCTCTGTAGACCCTCATCTCAGGGTAGAGCAAAGAGTTCTCACAGGGACGGTCCCTCTCTCACATCTAACAAAGGGTCTATTCCTGGCTTTGGCTATGACATTTAGGGAGCAAGGACTGGACTCTGGTCACTCTTGAAGACTTTCTAGGAAGGTCTTGACTGAGCCACCACGAAGGTGTGTGAGAAAATGAGTATGAATCCAGCATGTTCTCGGGAACTCTATGCAGCCAGAGAAAAATTACCTCTCTCTTCAGGCTGCTGTTCAAAGCAAGCAGAAGCCCTCGGCTCCTGTTCTGGTGACTTCGTGACCACCTCCTATTGGCAAAGCAGTGATCTGCTCCCAATATGAATGATTTCCAGCCAAGTTGTCCCTGCTGGTCCTTTATGGGTAAGATGGAAGAGACACAGCCCTGCCAATGACATAGGTCCTGAAGCCACTTCTATAGTCCCAACCACAGACTCTACACCACTTCCAAGATCAATGTTTTATTTTCTCTAGCTCCAGTGTTAACAACTGTAGCAGCATCAAACGTTCCCACACATGAACACATACTGCTCCCCACTTTCAAAGAGCTGGCAGCAAACACAAGTCAAAAAAAAAAAATTGAGTTACAAGCATTTAACATATCCGGGAAGTAACACTTGGTCACCCTAATCTCATACACTCTGCAAGTGACAGGTGAGAAGCCACAGTCTCTGTGGTTCACAGACAGAGTCATCCTCAAATAAAGTCAAATAAAACCTCATTGGTGTGTCAGTGTCCTGGAGATCCAGCCTTGTGGCCACAGTGGAGGATGGTGCTTGGGAAAAGAGGAGTGGGCAGAGGGAGAAGGAGGGGACAGGCCAGTAAACAGCTAGATGCAATCCAAAATTAAGGAAAAATAGTCACGGATTGATTAATTTATGCCATCTGAAAACAATTTCAGTGTTTTATTCTAAATTAACACTCTGTTCCATAAGTGGCTGAACCTCCTATCACGGTCTGGACAGAATTAACCCATGAAAACACACACTGATCAGCTAAAGAATAAGCCGTGTACCTGTGTCACTGCCCACCCTTGGATGTCACTCCAAAGACACCAGCGGTCAGTGTAGGCCAGGATTATATTAAGCCGGTCACAGGGCAGGAGAAGCACTTTCCTACTTAACCCTTTGTAATGTGAAAATCACCACACCTGGTCTGTAGACTGTGTGGGATCAGGACAATATCAAGTTTGGGATTAAAGGTGAGAGGGGAAAAATTAATCTTCACAAAATTAACACTGGTGTTCAGGGCTTCACAACTTTCAAAAGGTTTTGCATATACATCACTGATTCCGCCTTAGGTGGCAGGGTGGGGTAGGCAGGACGGGAGGCTATTTGTCCCCCCTCTCCCACAGACCCACCCATCATCACGGGGTGGGAAAAGCCAGGCCTGGACACCTGGGCTTCAAGCCCACACAGCTTGGATGTCCCCTCCATCTAGCATGACGGACACTCCCAAAAGAGTTTCTTCTGTAAATATCACTGGAGGGGAACAAAATCCTATAGAAAATACTATGTTGTGGCAGGGTAGTAAATTGATGGACAAAAAGAGATGGTAGGAATAACGTTTTCAGATTTGATTAAAATTTTCTCCATTCACAGAATTTAACAGTACTCAAAACCTGCCCCAAGGCAAGGCGAGAGCACAGAGAAACACTGTCAGTGGCTATATGGTCACCTGCCTTTCACAGCCTGGATACAAAGAAGCCTGCTACAGTCGTTTTTTATGGAGGTAAGGGATGTTACTGCAAGGGAAGACAGGTCAGCCACCAAGCCGGCACATGCAGGGACCTGGCATGGCTCTCTCCAACCCTCAATCTGAGAAAAGACTGGCAGCTTTATCATAGTTTCTCACATTAAGACGAAACAAAACCAATACCCAGAAGCACTGGGTCCATGGTTCTGACATGGAAATCTTCCAAGTTCTCTCCAGGCAGTGACACGCGTCCCACAGGACGTTAAGGACTGGGCCTCCCTGGTGAGAGAGAGGCGCCACACTGGCCACTGCTATGGTAGCAGATGGGAGGCCGGGCCCACCAGGATGAAAATACTTCCTGCTTGTTCATCACAGGCTCTGGTGGAAAAGGAAACTGAAGCCAGTCAGCCTCCCCTTGGGAGAGTGGCGTGGCTGGAAGGCCAGAGGCTTGCGTTTTCACTTAGCGACAATCTGATTCCATTTCAGAAAACAAAGCGCAGAGGCCTTGCGTTCTCAGGTGACACAGGGCTGAAGGATGGCTAGAAGGGCCCATGTCAGGCTTCTCCGGTGAGGTCCCGGCCGGAGGCTTGGTCTTGTCAGGAGGCAGCAAGAGGCTGTGATGGGGGCACTAATGGCTGGGACAGGGCCAAGCATCAAGAGACAAATGCCAGAAGCACGCCGGTACGTTTCGCAACTGCGGGGTTAGTAGGTCAGGAGGAGACTTAGGTCAAATAGCCAGGCATGCCCAGGGCTTCTAAGTACTGACCGGGGAAGCAGCCATTCGCATCATTCACGACAGGGAAGGAAATGTGACGGCAGGCTTCAGCCCAGCCTTCCTCCTACGCATCCCCTGCAGTGGGAGCAACCTTGCTGCCTAGTACTGCACGCGTGCGCACAGCGGGAGAGAGAGAAAGGGAAAAGGCACGTGCCGGAGGCCGGACTGCTTCCTAAGTAGCTGCAGGTCATAGGTCATTATTTAGATTTGTTTTCAACGTACCTTTTCCCCCCATTGAGAGAGGAGAAATTCAATACATAAACTTAATATTTATTTTACATTTTACATTCAAGTGAAACTTTCATGGGAGGGGGTGCTACACACAATTTTAGGCTGCATAGAGCTATTACTTTGGTGCTTTTTTTTTAAAAAAAAATGTTTTTTCTTAGCCTGATAGAAGAATTCAATCTTTCTTTTTAAATACAGCTTGGATATCCCGGCTGCAAAACTAGTTATGGATACTCACAAGCGCACACACGCACGAGCGCACACACACACACACACACACGCACACTCAAATTCAAAAATTTCTATGTAGAAAAATAAAAGGATAAACATTATCCACCTATTTTAGACTGTGTAATGGTACTTATATATACATAAACTCTTTTTCCTTTAATGTGCTCACTATTTCTCTCCCCCTATGGCTAAGACCTAAGGATCTAGGAAGAAGGCCACAGTGAAGCAGATCAGCTACATTCCTCTTGAGGAAGGATGAGAAAAAAAAAAAAAAAAAAAAAAACCACTTCTCACTTACTCTCCTTCCCACCTACCACCACCTCGGACGTCCCCACAGACAGACAAGACAGACAGCCTTTTTTGGTCAGCGGAGGCCTGGTCCGTCCCCCCCCACACACTTTCTAAGGCACCAGGGAACCAAGGGCCTGGCGCGAGCACCCTAGAGGGAAAGAACCTGGGTGTGAGGATGGCAGGCCGAGGCGGGCACAAAATATTCTGGAATCACTTCCCACTGCCCGATCCTTTAGTATGGAGTCCGATGCTCCAGCTGACGCTTGGTGAGGAAGTACTTAAAGAACTCATAGACCGACCAGGAGATGGCGGTGGAGGGCACCTGGTAGATGACCCGAGCCTGCATGCCTTTGAAGTAGCCGGCCACGCCGTTGAGCTGGTACACCATCCTGAAGGCGTTGGCCATGCCTGACAACCGGCCGCTGATGTTGGCCAAGGACAGTGCCATGTTCTCCTGAGTGTTGAGGAGGGTCTTGCAGACGTCCAGCGGGGTGGTGGCCGCCGCAGCCAGCGCACCGGCCAGGCCCCCCGAGATGATGTGAGACTGCGGGTTGTAGTCCCGGTGCGGGTTGACCTGCTCCTGAAGGAACTCGTAGGTGATGAAGTGGATGGACTGGAAAGGTATGTTCATGGTCAGCTGAGTGGTGTAACTCCGGTAGAAGGCCCCCAACCCTTCGGTCCGCCACACCGTCCGGATGCAGCCGAGGGCCGACCGGTGCTGCGAGTTGAACATCTGCATGCGTTGCTTCACCACTGTGTCCAGGCACAGGACGCGCAGCCGGCAGAGAGGTGGTTGGTTTGATCCCACCCCGGGATGGAGTGAAAGGGGAAGCCAGGCAATAAAGGAAAAGAAGCACGTTAGACACTCTGGTGACAGGGACAGGGACAGCGCACGCGGGCGGGTGTGCGCGCACACACCACACACACACACACACACTCAGCCCCAGAAGCCAACACCCCATACTTTGTTTCTATCTTCAGGACCCCAGGTTGGGAAGGTAGCTACTTCCAAGAGTCTCCTGCCTGGCTTGTGAGGAACATGGGCCCCCACACTGGGCACTCCAGGCTTCCCCCACCCCTTCTATTAAAAAAGTGTCCCTGGCTTCTCAGGGGTCCGCATCTCTGATTTTCACTTCTGTGTATCGCGCTTCACCAAGGGCAATGCCAGATTTACATGTGCCCAAGTTCAGTGACTGCCTAATGCAGATACTGCCTTTGCTAAGAAACGTACGGTTCACAGGGGAAGGGGAACTTACATTGTACCCTCAAGTTAAGGGTGGTGACATTGCCTACACATTGCTGAATGAACCCACAACCACCTTCACCTTCAAAGAAACAGACTCTAATGTGGGGAGGGAGGTGAGCCTCTAGCCTTTTTTTTTTTCAAGGTAGGGTCTCGCTCTAGCCCAGGCTGACCTGGAATTCACTATGTAGTCTCAAGGTGGCCTTGAACTCACAGCAATCCTTCTACCTCTGCCTCCTGAGTGCTGGGATTAAATGCATGTGCCACCACGCCCAAATAGAAATATTTTTATTTACTTGAGAGAGAACAGGCACTCCAGGGCCTCCTGCCACTGTAAACAAACTCCAGGTGTGCATCTGACTTTACATGGGTACCGAGGAAGCAAACCCTGACAGGCAGGTTTCCCAAGTGCTTCTAACCATTGAGCCACTTTCCCAGTCCCTCTAGCAAGCAGCCAGGTGCAGTGGCACAAGACTGTAATCCCAACACTCTGGACACTAAAGCAAGAGGATAATGAATGCAAGGCCAGGCGGGACTGACACACTACATGCCTGAGTGGTTAAAAGCACTTGTTTGCAAGGAAGACCTGGGCTCAATCCCAAGCCATACACGTAAACCAGATTTAAAAAGTGGCATATATTTCCGGTGTTTGCAGCTACAAGAGGCCCTGGTGCATACACACACACTCACACACACAATATTTAGAAAAGAAAAATATTGTTTAAAAAAATCTTAACACTGGCCAAAACCACTGCTCATTGACCAGGTCCATGTATGAATTACAAAAAGAAAAAGAAAAAGAAAAAACTGGAGCATGTATACATTCCTACCGTGTTGGGCCCCATGACTAAGCTAGAGATGACTTAAAATATGCTGGAAGGGTATGCATAGTTCACACATAAATACAACTCCATTTTATAGAGGGACTTCTAAGTTTCAAAAAGAGTAAGAAAAGATAGGCCAAAATATGGTCACATGTTAATTTTTCAAGTACAAAAGATCCTTAGTTGTCCTTATTTACTTTTACTTGAAATTTTCCACAATTTCAAATCAAGGTGGGGGGAGTGTATTTAGGCTGGTTGTAATGTTATATGCCTACAATATCAGTACTCTGGAGACCAGGGCAGGAAGATCTGGAGTTTGGTGTGAGCTTAGGTACCTCACAGCAAGTTCCAGCCTGGGATACATAATGAGTCTCTTGTAAGCCTTCCACCCCCTCCCCCACAAAGAAAAAGAAAGAAAAGAAAATGGATGCAAGTCATAATGGATGTTCTGACAGGTCCCCTCCTCATAGATCTGTCTAGGATTGATGCAGGTTAGCAACACCCGATTGGATGCATGTATAGTGTGTGCACAGACATGAACACATGGGTTTTATTTTTTTATTTTATTTTAGAGAGAGTGAGAGACACAGAGAGAGAGAGATAATTGGTGCTCCAGGGCCTCAGCCACTGATATTGAACTCCAGAGGCTTGCACCACCTAGTGGGCATGTGCGACCTTGCGCTTGCCTCACCTTTGCGCATCTGGCTTATGTGGGATCTGGAGAGTCAAACATGGGCCCTTAGGCTTCACAGGCAAGCGCCCCAACTGCTAAGCCACCTCTCCAGCACCAACACACAGGTTTTAGAGCAGTGAAAAGCATACCAAAGAGCTCCTAGGAGAGTTAGTCCCTAGACTGCCGGCACCCATCTACCCCCAGGGAGTCTGCTGCGGTGGGTTTGGAGGAGGGCGAGGCCTCGTGAGAAGCATTTCTAACACCTTTCAGGAGGCTTCAGGCAGGAAGACTGAGCTGTCCAGCTGTTTACACAGCAGGAGGACCAGAGCCCCTAGTGCTCCCTTGAGACCTTTAGTAAGGTACAAAGGATTTAATCCTCTTGGTGACTCTGATGAAGCCACGAGCCATCTGCTCCTCACTGACCACCTCTCCGCGTACCCCTGTGTCCCTCCCTGGAACCACAGAACATTACCTTCCGCTGGATTCATTACTGCATCATGGAGCAGGGTGGCCATACTCCCAGCTATCCCTGCAAAACAAACTCCAGAAAATTACCCTTTTATACCTGATGCTCTGAGAAGTTCCCGGAACCTAAGGTCAGATGAGCAAGTGGGTTTAGCTGTCTAAGGAGCAAAACTGACTAGCAGAAGGGTGTAACCCAGACACTACGTTATACATATCCAAACCTCACTGAGACCCCCTTGATGGAAGTCAACCCTGGGGAAAGGTTAGAGCAGCTGACACCGCATGGTCCCCGAAACCACGCTCCAGGCTTCCTCCCACCGCCTAGATGCTCAGTCTCTGTTCCCGTAAGCCAAGGTGATCAATAGGAACGACAACATATATATGGCTAGGGACAGAGGCAGAAATGTTTGTGAAAATTCCCTAGTTGAAATCGAGACATTTTCTTAGGAAAATGGGTAAGAGAAGAACTCGGGAAGCTCAGCATCTGATACGTTTCTAGGTACGTCTGCAAAGCCATGACTGGCCTCGTGAGTATCTATCAAGTGGTGCCTGGCTTCAGGAGCCTGAATTAGCGTGGGAATTCTGCTCTGGCTTCGTGTTTCCTCTATAGCCTACAGTACTGCTTACTGACTGTAATTAAAATTACCCATGGGAGGGGGGTCACTACCACCGTAAGACAGGAAGAATGAGGACAGACAGCGGCCCAATGCACAGAAAGACACCCACCGGGGTACAGCTCAGTGGCAGAACGCCTGCTCAGTAGGCACAGGACCCTGGCTTCAACACCTAGTAGTACTCACAGTAAGATTTCAGAAAGGCACCTAGCATGACCCCTCCCCCCGCCCCCCCCGTACACATACACACCTATGACTCCCAGAAAGGTCAAAAGGCAAGCACAGCATTTAGCATCATGTGGCAGGGGCAGTGCCAGGCAGGTCTTGGCATAAACTGGATTTTGTCAAACCCCCTTGAAGGCAGTTTGAGCAAAATGAGGGCCTCCATGCCACAGGCTCAGAAGAGCTTTTCAAGGCAAAGCTGTGGGTGACCCATGCAAAAAAAAAAAGCAATGAACAGCCACTGGCTTAAAAGTCAAAGAAATGTCTGCAAAGCAGCCCGGCACTTATTTCCCAGGCTTGCTAATGGGAGAGGATGCTCTTTGGGTCAGGGGAGAGTGCGGCCGCTAGTCCTGTCTATGTACAGCTCCATTGTTAGAAAATGAATTTTGTTAAAATGAGCACATTTTGTGTTTGTATCCACATTCCCATCCCACACCCTACTCTCCCAAAAAATCCATGAAAGCCCATCCCATGCAACCCAGTGACTCAGCCTTGTATAAGAGCCTCCCGCTGCTGAACCATCCCACCCTCTCCCCCCGAGTCAACCACAGGAAACTAGTTCAGCCCTGGCTTGCAGAAAGATGCGACTGAGACACACGGAGGAGGCTGGGGGGGTCAAACGCCCGAATCTCCTGCAGCTTAAAGTGGGGAAGGCCTTCCGCAGTGGCACAAGTCCTCTGTCAGCCATAAAACGTCTTGACCTTTCAAAGTTTAGTTACATCGTGGTGCTGAAGAGACCTGCTGTAACAGTTTTTAAATAGTCTCAAAGAAGCTGTCCTTTTTTTTTTTTTTTTGAATCCAGCATTCAAAAGTTTTGCTTTTATAGTACTGATCATTAATTGCTTTTGAATGTTTAAAAAAAAAAAAACAAAACAAAACGGAAAAAAAATAAAAGAGCCCACACAATGATAAACACCTCTGCCACCGACTTCCCCAGGCTTCGCACAGCGAGAGAGGGGGGGACCTCAAAAGTGTGTGCGCACGTGTGTGTGTGTGCACGACCCTAGAAGTTCTCTGTTCGTGAGCCAGCGGCCGAAGACAAGGCTGTAGGGTCCCAGGGAGGAAGACCCCAGGGAGCATGTGCCGGAGAAGAGAGCTTGCTAGCTCCAGACAAACGCTTTCAAAATACCATTGGCTAGGTGGCTGTTTCCTTGGTGGCTGAAAACATCATTTAAAGTCTTTTTCATGTTTTCGTAGCAGGCAAAATACATGGCATGGGCGGGCCCAGCACCCATCACCATCACATTCAGGCCCCGCAAGGGTCTCCAGAAGCCTTCCGTCTGCATGATTTTCTTGAGAGCTCCGTAGATACTTGTATACTGGGCTTTGGGATCTGGGTTCAAACTCTGCATTCGTGTCTGTGGGAGAAGACAGGCAAACAGAATAGGAGTTAATAAGAACAGTTGCAAGGTGAAAGAGGGAGCTGGGGAGATTGCGGAGTTGATCAAGTGCTTGCCTCACAAACATTAGGACCCGAGTTCTAGTCCCAGAACCCCACATGAAGGCAGCCAGGTGTGTTGGCACACACTTGTAATCTCAGTGCTGGAGAGGCAGACACAGGCAGATCCCAGCCAGTCTAGCCTACTTGATGAGTTCCAGACCAGTAAGAGAACCTGTCTCAGGGCTGGGGAGATGGCTCAGGGGAAACATGACTTGCTGCGCAAGCATGAGGGTCTGAGAGGGTTTGAGACTGATCCCCAGCACCCACCTAAAAAGTGAGGCATGTTCATGCAACACCTGTGACCCCAGTCCTGGGGGGAGGAGGGGACAGAGACAAGAGAATGACTTGTCAGCCAGTCTGCCTGGAAAAAAAAAAAAAAAAAGCCAGCAGCTCCAGGTTAAATGATGTACTAAGTGCTGCACCCAGGTCTTTGTTGCAAGGACAAACTTCCAACCAGAAACAGCACATGGGAGGAAAGGGCTTTATTTCAGGCTTACAAATTCCAAGGGAAGTACCTCAATGGCAGAAAAAGTTGGCTCCCACTCACAGATTCAAGCAGAGGGACACGAGCACCACCAGCAGACCGCCACGTGTCTGCAGCAGGACCCAGTGAAGTCCCCACCTGCCTGCATGGAGTCAGGACTCACCTAGGGTCAGGGCCGGGAATGGAGAGGGGGAAAATACTATGGGGGGGGGGGTGGAAAGCGCAGTGTGTCCAGTGTCAACCTGAGTGGCTCTGGGATCACCTAAGGACTCTCTAGGAATATCTGTGAGAAAGCTTTTAGATTAGGTTAACTGAGGAGGGGAGACCCAAACTTAAATGTCCATGGGCTGGGGTCATGGACTGAATAAAGAACAGAGAGCTCACTGAGCATGAGCGGTCATACCTCTCTGCTTCCTGGCTGTGGACACAACGTGACCAGCCACCCCGTATTCCTGCCAGAATGTCCTCCTCACCCCGATGAACTGTCACCTCAACTAGGAGCCAAAATGAAATCTTCCTTACGTTGTTTCTGTTGGGCATTTTGTTGCAGCAGTAAGAAAGGTAACTAATACATAGGGGGGGATGGAACAGATCACTGGCGGTGCCAAAGAAAGCTCGGGGAAAAGTCCACTAATGACACACAACCTGGCACAGCCTCAGAGGAGAAATATGCGCAGGTGGACAAGGAATGAGGGAGAAGGCAGAGGACAGAGGGGACCAATAATCAGTTTAGCCTCTTTAAAAATAAAACAGTGATTCTGCCTATAAAACGTAAAAAAAAAAAAAAAAAAAAGAGGACTGGCCCTCTGGTCTATCTTGTACAACTCAGTGAGTCTCACGTGGGAGGCGGGGCACACAAAGTATATCATCTCCATTCCCCAGAATATTACTCCGCCTTAAACGAAAGAAGGCAATTCTGACACGTGCTGCCGTGGCACTGAACTCTGAAGACACTGTGCTGAGCGAAACAGCCGGTTCCAAAGAGACCTGCACTGCGTGATTCCACAGACAGGAGGGGCCCAGAGCACTGAGACCCAGCGCAGTAAATCACAAATCACACGGGGCTTGCTCGAGGTTGGGGGGAGCGTATGATAGAGTTAGTGTTTGGTGGGCACAGGGTTTGGGTTTTGCAAAAAGAGTTCTGTGAACGGCCAGAGGTGACGGTCACACAACAGTATAAATTCATACCTGATGAGGAAGGACATGAAAGGGTGATGGTTGCTACTTGTGTTGCTAACATACAAAATAATAATAACAATAATAATAATAATAGATGCATGAGGATGTTGAGGAGGAAGAGGGAAAAGAACAAATGGGGATGTACAAAAGAGGCAGAAATTAAAAACAATGACCAACACCACACACACACACACACACACACACACACACATATGCCAACACACACACACCAGAAATAGAATTTCACAAGTCACTTTTCTCGTCTGGGCTTCAGCTCAGGCATATGACCTCATGGCCTCTTTCCTTACACTCAGTTCCCATATCTGCCCTCTTGGAAATTCATCACACACGTCAGCACATGGACGACCCTGGAAGGCCTTCCAGAAAGAAACCTGTTTAACTAGCTTTCACAAGGCACTTCCTAAATGTGTACCTTTGGTAACATGACTTTTGTTTTGTGTTTTCTTTTTTCCACTTCGCTCCCTTGGGAAAACACAACTGGATCCAAGAGCAAACCCTCATTCCTTGAGGCACGATGTGCAGGGAGCATGCAGGTGTCAGGACAGAGGGCAGGGCAGTCAGCAGGGAGCAGTCTGGGGCAGAGGGTGCCTGTAGGTGACAGGGAGAGAAGCACACTCCTCTGCAGCGGCCTCCACGCGGACCTCAATGACAACAGTTCACTCAAGGGGGAGCAAGCGGGAAAATACACTGGGGCTCTGGCCTGGCTCTGCCACTCAGGAGTATGGCCTGTGCAAGTAAGTCCCCTTGGGCCTGGGGAACAGAACCAGCCACTCCAGGAAGGATCTAGGGCAATGCCATATGCACGGACAAGGCTCCTCTATAAGCATCTAGCGAGGCTAGCAAGGAAAGGCCACCCCTTACTCAACCCCTTTCCAAGATGAGAAGACAGGAAGGCCTACCTCCTTGCCCTGTTCTCCCTACCACCCACAAGAGGAGGGAGCAGGGAGAGTGGAAAATGTGGGCGCTGCCTGAGGCACACTCGGGGATCATATAACTGCAGCGACTCAAGGGCCCTGGGCAGACAGTACATATAGGCCAGCCCAGTTTTTTTTTTTTAACAGATGGCAAACTGGGACCCCCAAAAGAAAGCAATTTGCCTGTAATCTGATGACTAAACAGTATGGGAGCCAGGTCAGAGCCCAGGGAAGAAAGAGCCTGATGTCCCAGAAGATCCTGCCCAGTCTAGCCCCACAATGCCATCACCAAGCCAGACTCCCTGCCTAAACCAGAACAGCTGGTGACTCCCATTCTCCCTTTGCAATTTCTCAAGGAAAAAAAGGAAAAACTCCCCGTGTTCAAAGGGCACATGGTCCTTCCAGGATTGGGAGAAGAGAGTGCAAAATCCATTCAGGAGGGAGGGAGGCAGAGATACAGGGCAGGGAGGGGCTGGCAAGGTCCCAGTTGTGACCAAACCCTCACATGACACAGCAAACACGACTTCCCTGGATACCAGAGCTAAGCTTAGGCTACCCAGCAATCTCTCTTCCAGATGCCTCCCAAAGAAAGGAAGTAAGATAAGACACCCCAGAAATTCTAGCAAACAGTGACAGCCTCCACCTCCAGGATCTACTCCAAAACCAGAGATCACACCAGTGTCATTCCAGCTGCCTGACAGATGCCCCTGGGCAGCACTAACCTGTCACTAAATCCAGTCACAGTAAAATGCACCCCCCCCCCTGCACCCTGGTGTGCAAACTGTCCCCTTGAATGCTGGCTGGGCTCATGCCCTGCACCAGCGTTCCTGCCACAGTAACATCATTCTCCAGACACACAGGGCCAGCTTCCATCAACGGGTCACCCATGGCACAAACAATATGGCCAAGGAGCTCAGTCCCAGGAGTAAGTCCTGACACACCACAGCATAGATCACAGCCCAACTCCAGCAGGAAGAGGCTCCCCTAGCCCAGGGATCTGTGGGAAGCAATGCCTTCTGCTGGAGAGAAGCCAAAACCTCACCCAAGCGTTGGAAAACCCTGCCTCACCTTCTAGAATCCTCAGGAGGCACAAGTTGTAGATGTCTGACTCCAAACCACATCAACGAATACTGTATATGGTGAACTACCAGTACCCCTAATCCACCAGCACCCCGACTCCTCAGCTTCCCTGGGCCACCAGCATCTCTAACTCAGAGCCTGCTCCCTTAAAGAAGATGGACTCTTTTAAAAAAAATATTTTATTTATTTGAGGGAGAAAAAAGGCAGATAGAGAGAAAGGGCACACCAGGGCCTCTACCACCATAAATGAACTGCAGATGCACACACTGCCTTGTGCATCTGACTTTACGTGGGTACTGGGGAATCGAACCTGGGTCCTTTTGCTTTGACAGCAAGTGCCTTAACTGCAAAGTCATCTCTCTGGCCCTGAAGGTGGACTCTTAATATGACCTTTCCCCCTCCCCCCTGGAGGTAGGGTCTCACTCACCTGGAATTCACTATGTA
Source organism: Dipus sagitta (assembly GCA_036346955.1). Classification (NCBI taxonomy): domain Eukaryota; kingdom Metazoa; phylum Chordata; class Mammalia; order Rodentia; family Dipodidae; genus Dipus; species Dipus sagitta. Next base: position 17,432,195 of record CM070783.1, read on the forward strand.
GTCTCAGGCTGACCTCAAATTCACAGCAATCCTCCTCCCTCAGCCTCCTGAGTGCTGGGATTAAAGATGTGAACCACTACACACAGCCTAGTACAGTGTGTGATGGTCTCATCCTTTGAAATCTCATGCACTAATCACCCACAATGAAGCATGAGGACACCACTGGGCACCATCTCCACACACCCACTAACCAACAGTGCAGCAGTGCCCATAATGCTAGAAGGGGAGCCACACCCCATTCGTGGCACATGGAGCACATCGAACTCTACACACAAGCTCTGAATCCTAAATCACACCTTGCTTGTTTTGTAAATTCATTTTTAGGGAGCTGGGAAGATGGATCAGAGAGTAAAGGTGCTTGCTTGCAAAGCCTGCCAGCCCAGGTTCAATGCTTAAGACACTCACATAAAGCTGGACTCAAAAAGTGACACAAGTGTCTGGTGTTCATTTGCAGCAGCAAGAGGCCCTGGCACACACATACACACACAGATATAAATAATTTGGGGGGGAGCGGTTTGTTTTTCGACATAGGGTCTCACTCTAGCTCAGGCTGACGTGGAATTCACTATGTAATCTCGGCATGTCCTTGAACTCATGGCGATCCTCCCAAATGCTGGGATTAAAGGCGTACGCCACCACGCCCCACTATAAATAATTTTTAAAAATGAAATTAATGTTTAAAGTTAGCATACAAAGCAATGGGTTTCATTATAGCATTTTTGTACACGGGAATCATTATACTTTGTGCTAATTCATCCCTTATACCTTGTACATTTTCATTTTCCAACTTGGCAAACATATATGCAGACACACACAAAAAATCTACTTTCCTATGTAGTAGGTGCACACATGCATGTGTGTGTATGCATGTGTGTGTGTGCGCGTGTGTGTACATTTCATCAAAAAGAAAAATTGAGACCTTTCAAAGTTTAGAGACCAGCAAGAGAAAATGACTCCCTCGAGAGTGACCACCAAAAAGCACGCTGAGTGTAGGAGAGGATGGCTACTTCTCAACATCCCATGGAACAGAGGTTTCAGGAACATGCGTTCTGAACCCCTAATTTGTAGCAAGCAGAAAAGCTGGCCCACTCGGAAAACAGCTAGAAAATAAAAACAAAGAGAGGAGGTCCCAAAGGGCGGCGCCTATCCAGACAGATCGGATCTTAGCCATGTAGGGACATCAGGGCTCAGGTTACCCTCATGTCGGGGGCAGGTGAGAGGAAATGGGTTCCCACAGGGGGACAAGCCATAAAGGCTCTTCTGGCTTTTCACCCACATTCCACAGGGCTCCCGTGCGTCACTGCACAGCCCCGCCTTCCTGGTTACCTGCAGGGCATGGGCTGCAAGGGATCTATGACAGCCGTCATTCACCTCCTCCAGACAGGATCCTGAAACCTCCAAGGGCCTGTTAGGGTGTGTTTGATGTTTCCAGGGGGCATTGCTGTTTCTTTCTTTCTTGGAGATGAAAGCCAGGCCCTTGGGCGGGCCAGGTAAATGCTCTACCACTAAGCCACAAGCCCAGCACTGTCCTTTCCGGGGAGCGAAGCACTAGCGAAGTGTTTCTATCACATGTGTGGTGGAGTTCCACCATAACCACGTTCCTCACGTTCCCGGGAAGGAGTCCCGGCACCACGCCTGCTTCTCCTCTGGCAGGCCGCAGGAGGGCAAGTGTCAGAGATTTACTCCAGGATCCTGTCGAAGGTAGAGGGTGACCGGAAAGGGGGACATTCAAACTACACCTAGAAAGAGGGGCAGTGCATCAGGCTGTAGGAAACGGAGCTGTCACCGCTCTAATAGTCTCTTCTATAATATTTCAGATTTGGGCCTTCAACACTCTGGGAAACACAGGAGGTACTAAGAGGTAAAGACCGACTGGCTGAGGGGTCCGTGAGGCTGTGGGGATATGTGGGAAGTAGAACCATGCGAAGGGAGTGAGCTGTGAAGTGGGCACCCTAGGAAGGTACACAGAGGGCTAACAGCACACAAGACTCGGAGAGTGGCTGCAGCATGGGACAGTCAACAGAAGCCTTCTGAAAAAAGGCAGGTTGGGGGGCTAGAGAGATGGCTCAGCGGTTAAGGCATTTGCCAGCAAAGCCAAAGGACCCAGGTTCGATTCCCCGGGACACACATAAGCCAGATGCACAAGGTGGTGCATGTGTCTGGAGTTTGTTTGCAGCGGCTGCCTTTTGCTTTCTTCCTCTCTTTCTTAAATAAAAATAAAATATATATTTTTTTAAAAAAAAAAGAAAGAAAGGCAGGTTGGGGCCAGACCATGGATGGGAGGACCAAACCCCTAGACAAGGAGTTTGGCACTCAGTCAGGTGTCTTCCGTGCATGGCTCTGCACTGGAGAGTAGCTAGGAAAAGGCCACACATGCAGGTAGGCTCACTCAGCATCAGGAAAAGGCGGCATCCTCACATAAGAGAAGCCCCCTACTGCCCCACACAGGCCCCAGACGGGCTGAATGCTCTTGTCAAATGTACAGCCACTCACAAGGCCCCTATCCAAGCACATACCCAGGTCAACCCTTTGCCCAGAGCATCAGCTCACCATTGTCAATGCTCCAAGGATGTCATTCCCACATTCCTAACCCTAGGAGCCAGACCTGGGCTGGTCCATTTCTCCAGAGACGTCCTACAGCAGACACAGGGAGGGGCGGGGGGAAGAATCCATGCTTGGCCAAAGCCCGGGGTCCCCAGGACCCGCTCGCTCAGCCCGTGTGCAGCCTGCCCCAGGGAGTAATGACTCTGCCCTGTATGTGAGGCAAATTCCCAGGATTCCAGGGACCAGGGCTAGGGTCTCCTGGGTGTGACTGGCAACCTCAGTGGGAGACGGAAAAGGGAGGGCAGGCAGGCACTGGGCCAAAGGGAAACCTGAGACACAGGTCACTCCTTCCCACCTGCTCTGCTCTGCCATGAGGAACAGGTTCTAGACACGAATGGGCGCTTAAAGGACTGTGTGGCCTTGCGCAAAACCAGCTTGCTTCTCGAGTCCCCAGTCTTTGCTTACAAAATGAACCATAATGGTAGAAACGGTAATCTTCGCAGCTAGCTAGCCTCGTTCTACAAATGGGAAAACTGAAGTGAGAGTTGCTAAGCAACCTACCCCAAAGGGCACAACATACATCATTAGGATCGGAAGACAGGCCACCCGGCCCCAGCCATGTCCCTAACTACTAGGCCATGTAGCCTCTCACAGCTGAGCTCAATTCCCACCTTGCCCCCAGAAGGCTCTGCTTCTAGGACCACAACACTCAAGTCATATACTCGCAGCCTCCTTTGTGTCCAACACTGGGGATCCCCAACGATGCAAATGTCACCTAAATTCTCACATGCTCAAGCCCGTGCAGCCACCAGGGGGTTGCGTCTGTGCCCAGCTTGCAGTGGTGTGCTTACAGGCAAAGTCACGGCTCACTCCCTCTGAGACCACATGGTTTTGCTGCCCCGCAGTGCTGCTCATCAGCTTGGCACTGGTTCCCAACAGGACTGTCAACAGTACCAGCTTAACACAAACCCATTCAGTCTCTTGAAGAAGAACGTGAGCCAGTTTGCCCGCTGAGGCAGGGACACGAGGGGCCTCTGGGGAGAGGAAAGCCTGGTAGTGAGTTGGTATTCGTCTTAGCCCAGTTTCTGCTGCTACAACACAGTGCCACCAGTTTGGACTCTCAGAATCCCTCCTCCCTTCCACCGGCACCATGCTCTAGGTTCTGGAACTGCCTCCTGTGAAGTCACTGAGACTTCAAAGGTCTCACTTCCCCGGAGGAATTCAGCCAAGGGGGTCCAGCCAGCCTGGCTGCTGCAGGCTTCTTTCCCCACACCCTCTCCTGCTTCAGGCGCATGCGTGTTCTATTTTCCCTCCCCTCTCTCTGCCCTACGTACCTCCTTCCCCTAGCCTCTTCTCTTCTCTCTCACTGTCCTCTCCCTTTGGCCTTGGCGTCCCCTCTTTCGCCTTCCCCTCTCTCACTCTGAGCCCTTGCTCCCTTCCTCTCCTCAGTCCAGAGTTTTCAGAGTTTCCTTTAACCTGCCCCCTTCCTCTTGGCTCCAAGTTCAGTTCGCGTTCCAAAGTCCACTCTCTTGCTGGCTCTAAATAAAGCCTGAAGCTCATGAAAAGCATCTCAGAGTTTTCTACTGAGAACCAGACAGGTATAACTGGGGTCAGGGGTGGGTGGACAGATAGATAGTGTTATTTGGGTCATAGTTCTGTAGGCTGGGATGTAAACCAGCATGATGCCCACACCTGGGGCATGCCTTTCAGTGTGAACGGAAGGGCAAGCACGTGCAAGCCAGAGAAAATCAACCAGACCCACGGGGGACACACTCCCATGGTAACAAACCCGTCCCCAAGACTGGGGCGTTAATCTATTCAGCAAGAAAGTCTTTGCCTCTGCCTCCCCAACTCTGCCACACAGCAATTAAGTTTGACGGGGCTAGGGAGATGGCTCAGTGGGTAAAGTGTTTGCTGTGCAAGGATGAGGACCCACGTTCAAATCCCCAGCATCCATGTACGTAAGCCCAGTGCTGGGGAGACAGAGAGAGAGAAGCCCCGGGGCTTACTGGCTAGCTACTCTAGTCAAATCAGTGAGTTTCAGGTTCAGTAAGAGACCTTGTTTCAAAAAATAAATAAATAAGGTGCAGAGAGATTGAGGAAGACACCTGACACTGACCTCTGGCCTCACAGGCACACACATGCAGCACATATACCCCAAAACACACAAAACACCAACACGCACATACATACATACACCAAAAAAAAATTAGCATGTACTTTGTATAAGACATTCAAACCAATATTCAAAAGTTAAGACTAGGGCTGGAGAGATGGCTTAGCAGTTAAGGCACATGCGTGCAAAGCCTAAGGACCCATGTTCGATTCTCCGGGTCCCACGTAAGCCAGCTGCACATAGGGGCATATGCATCTGGAGTTCGTTTGCAGTGGCTGGAGGCCCCGGCGCACCCATTCATTCTCTCTCTCTCTCTCCCCGTCTGACTGTAATAAATAAAAATAAAATCTTTTTTTAAAAAAGTTAAGACTAAGCCAGGCATGGTGGCGCACGCCTTTAATCCCAGCACTCAGGAGGCAGAGGTAGGAGAATTGCTGTGCGTTCAAAGGCACCCTGAGACTACATAGTGAATTCCAGGTCAGCCTGAGCTAGAGTGAGACCCTACCTCGAAAAACAAAACAAACAAAAAGTTAAGACTAAAATATGTCAATAGCCAATGCTTCCAAGAAAGAGTTGAACTCACTGCTTGTAAAACGTGGCTTTCTGAAGTCTTCTACTGACTCAGCCAGCTTTGTGGATAGGAATGGCTTGAGAACGCTTCATTCACAAGTAAGGACATGAGCTCAAGGTGACTAGAGGAACGCCCCACCGGCCCGCCCGCCAGCCACAGCGCATCATTTGCTGGGGCACAGGTAAAGTCACCGAAGCCTTGAACTGCCCCATGGAGAGCAAGCTGAACACAAGAGCCCCACTACCTCAGCAGCAAGCGCACCCACTCTCCCCGAGCAGGTTGAAACAGAAGGCAAGGGGTAAACATAGCGAAGCAGTCCCAGTCAAGGGGTGTTCCCACCCATCACTGCTGGGCTCCAATCTCTCCAGCAAGGTGGCCGGACAAGGTGTCAGAACTGCGTGGAATTCTGTGTCCAGGAGACAAATTCCTCCTCTGGCTAGCTTCAGCCTGTCTCTTCTCCCTGCATGATGAGATTTCGGGAAAAATTCCAATTCCTTGAAGGAGGTTATCTGAATAGCCTAATAGACAAAGGGAGAGGCACAGGTATCTCTTTAGAATATCTTTCTGTCTGCCCGGATAGTTATAAGTCCATCCACTCACTCACTCACTCAACTGTCTTGTGAAAGTTGATATGAGGTCACATGCCAGGATTGAGACCCAAGGGCACAAGGATGACCCTAGTCCTTGTGGCCCGCGAACGTGGTAAGTTATTTAACCTGAGCTCTATCCCACGGACCTCCTGAGGTGAAGTAACAAGGAAACAGAAGGTATCATCCGTGGTCTGGCAAGGAGGTGCTCCCTTAGGGTTTGTCGTCATTGCAATTATCTGTAGAAAGGCTCCAGTGTACTCCCTACAGGGAGGGGAAAAGCCACTTAATGCAGATGCCTGGACTGTTCCCAACATCCACCAAAACTAGCTTCACTTTGCCTGAAAGGGGGGGGGGGCGCTTCTCTTTGCTGGCTGGAAAAGGGCTAAATGTTTGGCACAAAGGGCTTCATTAGGCTACAGAATAGGTGAGCAAAAGAAAAGAAAAGAAAAGAAAAGAAAACATTCACACAGACCCTGGAGTCCCATAGAGAAGCTACCAGTCATAGGACGCTAAGGAGGGACTCAAGGCCACACACTGAAGTTCACAGGAAGGAAACCCTAACCCATCACGGTAACCAACTGAGCAAGCAAATTCCGACCCACAAGGCTGGAGCCAGCTCTGGGACTGCACCTGCAGCACTATCCTCCTCCAAGTATGACCTGGAGCCAGCAAGTGACTTATCTCTGAGTCCTTATCTGTGGTGGAGCTTACAACAGCACCTACCTTCCAAAAACCCTGTGAGGATTAAAGCCCTTTACCAGGGACCTACCCCATTGCTTCTAGTTTGGCTTTTGTGAATAGAACAATGAATTCCTAGAAAGATCCCCTCTGTACTAATTCCTCTCAGCCCCCAACTGTCAATTCTTGGAAAGGATGTTCCTGGGTGGGAGCAAACCCATCTCTAAATACTGCCCGCTGACCCCAGAGCCCCAGTGGCCCCTTCCATTCTAACGTCCTACTTACCATACAGAAAACCAAGGCCTGGAGGAAGGAGGGGAGTTGCACACAGCGCGGCCCTGTGAGGGACACCAACAGTGCCACATTCACTTCTCTTTCCTTGTCATTGCCAAGTGAATGGCCAGGCCTGCTGAAATTAATCCTGGTTATGTAACAAAGGAACTTGGAGAGCTAACTAGCGTGTTTGTGGGGGCGGGGCAAGGGTATCAGTTTACACAGGCCAGAAAATCCCAAGCAAAAGTGCTCAGGGACACTCACCTGCCCTGGCTGCACTGGGACAAGGGCCATTCTGGGGACCTTTGACAGGCCAGGACTGGATGGCTTCCTTGAGTACAAATCTACCTGACACTGCTGTGGCCATGGCAAGGCCTGGGCACTGCCCAGGGCTATCTGTCTTAAAAAGCGTTGGGAAACAGTCCCTGGGCAACAGTCAGGTGAAGGCCAAGGTCAGGTGTGGGCCAGGCATAGAGGTGCCCTCCTTTCCCCTGCTCACGCCACACAGTGGCTCATATCACAGTTGAGAGACCAGGCTAGGGCCTGGGAGTGGCTGCACGTGCTCAGGTCCCTGAGATTCCACAGAAGTCTACTCTAGGGCAAACGGTGACATTAAGACGCTCGCTTTAGAGCTGGAGAGATGGCTTAGCGGTTAAGCGCTTGCCTGTGAAGCCTAAGGACCCTGGTTCGAGGCTCTATTCCCCAGGACCCACATAAGCCAGATAGATGCACAAGGTGGCACATGTATCTGGAGTTCGTTTGCAGTGGCTGCAGGCCCTGGCACATCCATTCTCTATCTATCTGCCTCTCTCTGTGTGTCTGTCGCTCTCAAATAAATAAATAAAAATTAAAAAAAAATTTTTTAAAAAGAGGCTCGCTTTATCCAAATGGTCTAGGAGACAGAAGACTTAAACACCTGCACAGCTCCACCACCACATCCCTGGGGGACTCCGAGCCATCACGTCACTCTCTAGGCCCTGACTTCCGCTGACTTCTACGGCATAGATTCCCACCAGCCCTTAAGCCTGACTGGCATTTTCTTTAGCTTTATTCAATATGACAATTTCAAATGTGTTGAATGAATACATCATTCCGAATCCATGTAACTGGTAGACCCTGTGAAAATTGAATGTGTGTAAATGTACGGGTGTTTTTTTAGGTGGGGGTAGTAAGCTTCCATTACTATGTGTCAGGCCTTTTTGCAAATTTTTAAAAAAAAATAAATAAATAAAAACTGGATGGGCATTGTGGCATGCACCTCTAATCCCAGCACTCAGGAGGCAAAAACAGGAAGCATGGAAGTTCAAGGCCAGTCAGGAATACCTAAGGAAACACTGACTGAAGCAAGGGAGGGGAAACAGGGCAGGGTAGAGGCAGAGGAACCTTTATGCATTATTATTGGTGAGAAAATAAAATAAAGCAGTAGGTGTAGAAAATAGCAAGGCAGCTCCTCAAAATACTAAAACCAGGGCTAAAAAGACAGCTTACAGTTAAAACGTTTGCATGCAAAGCCAAAAGACCTAGGTTCAATTCCCCAGGGCCCACGTAAGCCAGATGCACAAGGAGTTCATTTGCAGTGGCTAGAGATGCTGGCATGCCCAGTCTCTCTCTTTCAAATAAATAAATAACAATAAATTTCTTTTTAAAGTTTGGGCTAGAGGGATGGCTTAGTGGTTAAGGCATTTACCTACAAAGCCAAAAGACCCAGGTTCAATTCCCTAGGACCCACATAAGCCGGATGAGCAAGATAGCACATGCGTTGAGTTCATTTCTGGTGGCTGGAGGCCCCTGGCGTACCTATTCTCTCCCCCACCCCCCACCTCTCTCTCATAAATAAATAAAACTTTAAAGTTTATTTATTTTTTTTTTATTTTTGGCTTTTCGAGGTGGGGTCTCACTCTAGTCCAGGCTGACCTGGAGTTCATTATGGAGTCTCAGGGTGGCCTCGAACCCACAGCGATCCTCCTACCTCTGCCTCCCGAGTGCTGGGATTAAAGGCGTGCAGCACCACGCCCGGCTAAAGTTTATTTTTTAAAAAAAATTAAAAGCAGAGTTTCCATATGATCCACTTGGGTATACACTAACAAGAATGAAAGCAAGGTCACAAGTAAGTATCTGCACAGGTAGAGGGAAGTCAAGCAGCCACTGCACAACGGATCAAGAAAACATGGCCTAGCCCTACAACGAAAGCCTCACTATTTTAGACTTCAAAAGGGCAGAAACTCCAAAACATGCTCTGCTTGGATGAACAGGGAAGATGTTATGCTAATGAGTAAGGCAAAGGGACTAATATATAGCCTGATTCCAGTTACATGAACTACCTAATAGTCACATTCAGAGAGAGAAAGGAAATGGGGCTTCTAGGGCCTGAGGGAGGTGGAAAGGGTCAGACTTAGGTTTTTTTTTTTTAATTTTTAATTTTTTTATTTATTTGAGAGAGAGAGAGAGGCAAATGAAAAGAATGGGTGCTCCAGGGTCTCCAGCCTTTGCAAACAAACTCCAGATGCATGTCCCACCTGCGCATCTGGCTTACGTGGGTCCTGGGGAATCGAACCTGGGTACTTTGCCTTTGCAGGCAAGCACCTTAACCACTAAGCCATCGCTCCAGCCCCAGACTTTAGTTTTGAAAGTTGACAGAACTGCTGAGATTGGCTGCAGCACAAAGGAAGGACACTTAACACCACTTAAAAAAGGATGACAGAGGCTGGGGAGATGACACGTGCTTGTAAAACTGGCAGCTGCAGTTCAATTCCCAGACACACCAGAACACCAGAGGGGCCTTCACTTGCAGCAGCCAGAGACCCTGGTGTGCCATTCTCATTTTCTCTCTTTCCCTCTCTTAACTGCAAATAAATAAAAAATTTTAGAAGCCAGACAACATGGGCTGGAGAGATGGCTTAGCGGTTAAGGCGCTTGCCAGCAAAAGCCAAAGGACCCAGGTTTGATTCCCCAGGACCCAGGTAAAGCAAGATGCATAATGTGGCGCACGCATCTGGAGTTCATTTGCAGTGGCTGGAGGCCCTAGCATGCCCATTCTCTCTATATATCTGCTTCTCTCTCTCTCTCTCTTTCTCTAATAAATAAGTAAATGAAAAATTTTAAAGTTAATAAATAAGAATAATAAAAAGACAGCATATTCTTTGGTGATTAAACCATAACTTTAAAAAAAATCCCTAAATGTAATCAACAGCTCACTCCAAAATGCATTTCAGGGCCTGAAATCCCACTGCTACAACCAAATATTTCCTAAGTTTCCCATAGCCCCAGAGCTAGCACGGTGTTCTTGGTTTTCCTTGATTCTCAACAGCCAACAGTCTCAGATGGAAAGACCATCATTCCCAACAGAGTGCCCTGGCTTGGGAGCCTGCTATGTGGAAGGCAGTGTGTTCAAGGCCAGCGGGGGGTTCTCTCGGGCAGAAGACGATGTTGCAAATGCTTAGGACGCAAAACTTGAGTCATTCTCCTTCTCATGGGCCCACTTGGCCAGGTGATACATTTCCTTCCCTAATGCATGCCAAACCCCATGCCACCCCAAAAGATGCCCTCCCCAAAACAGAACCTTAGCTGCTCAGGCCCAGAGGACGAGCCGATGAAAACCAGCCAAACGCCTGTGTGCTAGAGACAGGCTTGGATGACAAAGCTGGTGGCTCCAAGACAGTGTCCTCGCCTCGCCGTCGGTGCCAGGAGGGAGGGGGCCCAGCACGCTGTGGGTGCTGGGCTGGGAGCGGGCACCCTGTGCCTGTCTCCAAGCCGGGTGTGGCCCTGCTTCTCCAAGACCAGCTTCCACGCTCTTCTCAGAGGCCGCACCCTCTCAAGCAGGCCCATGATTAGACTATTATCCACAGGAGGGGGAAAACTTTCAGAGCAGTTTGTCACCAGGCTTCGCTTGCTCATGCCTTCACTTATAATTACATCTGGGGGCGCGCCAGTGTGTCTGCCTCTTGTGAGGACGGTCCGCTGTTCTCAGCTGTGCCACGAAAACACTTAAGCCACGTCCAGGGAGCCCCAGTCCAACAAGGTTGCCCTCATGGGCAAGGCACAACGCAGGGGTCCGAAACACTCCCCAGACTCTACTTGCTCCAGATCTGTGTCCCCAAGCACAGCATGTCTGGACGACACAGGGAGGTGGCAGAGGACATGAGCCCCATCAAATCTGAGTCCCAGAGCCCAGGGGACATGACAAGCTCAAGTCTCCGGGGTGAATTCGCACAGTCAAATTTCCCACCAGTTCTGTGATCAAATTGTCTCCACAGAGCAGCGTGCTGTGTGTGTGTGGCTGGGCCAGTCACCGCTCCAGGGACTGGTCTCCACGCACCTTTCACCTCTTAGCAGAAAATCGTAACAAACAAAGGTGACGGCACACAGGCACCCGGGACGTGGCATCCAAAGGGTCTGGGAAAAGAACACTCCAAGGGAGCAACCGGGAGGCTCAGCTTTCAACCTCTGGGCCCCGCGTGTTAAATTTAAGCTAGGTGACATGCACAAGTTATTTCAGACACTTTGCAGAGACCCGTATTTAAGTCACCAAGAAAATGGCAGGAACCATGGGCCACGGCTGAAATCTGACACTGACTAAGATCCTCGCCACAGAAACAAAGAACTCAGGTGTGCAGTTTAAACCAAAGCTGCCTGAGAAAAGGGGGCTCTCGGAGTGCCAGAAACCAAGCAGTCCCCCCACAGTAAGAGTGAGTCCAGGTGGCAGAAGCCCCAGCAGGGAAAACAACACGCCCATTCTGCCAAAACCCCGACTCCCACGTCAGCACACTGCTAGAGGCTGCGGGGCAGCAGTGCAGAAGGGGTCCCCACCTTTCGGATGTTTATCACCTAGACGGGAGAGAAAAGGAAACTAAAAATCGCATAAATAATTTCCAAATTCCAAATGTCATTAGCAAAAGTGGGAGGTCCTGTGGGGACCTACTTTAGACTTGGGCAGTGATGTCCACCCCTGAGGCAGGTGAATCGTAGAAGAAAGAAAAGGCCTCGGTTACATGAGGATTGCGGGCAGGGGGATACGGGTGAGGATCTGAGAGAAATGGTACCCCTAAACCTGCTGAGTACCAAGAGCCAGGCCTAGGATACAACCTAAGGACACAAAGCCCACGTGGACCCCCAAACCTGAGGCACAAGCAAGTCATTTTACCCTCCATGCTGTTTCCATTTGGCCCTGACCTTGGCCTTGGATTTCAGGAAAGAACGGAAGAAATGAGATGGTTTTCTCACTGGGAAAGCTCCAGGAAGGAAACCTCCAGGGGGGAGGGGAGAATCTGTGGGGAAGCCCCCACACTCCCCCCTCTCCTCCAACCTGCCATTCCTACACTGCTCCCCACAAATGCCCAGCCAACCCCATCTGTGCTGCTGGCAGCACTGGGTGACCTTTGGTCATGCCGACTGACCCGTGCATGACTCAGCTTCCTGGTGATGAACTTGTGAAAGGTCCCCCACGGGAAAGAGTCAGAGGGCCACAAACAGGGCCTTACCGAAGTCTCTGCCACACTCTCCTCCAGGCTCCAGGGTGGGGCTGGGGCCATTCAGCATTTCTGGGAAAGTCCCGTCTTGAAGGGCTGCTGGTGGTGATTTTAAGTAAACTGGAATAAACTTGTCATTTCTAGGTGGGCGCTTTGGAATTCAGGGATAAGGAGGTCACAAAATGGGACACAAGCACCTGGCTCCTCTCTCAGGGCTCCTCAGTCACCACTCCCAGAATGCATTACAGTGGTCTTCCTAGCTTCCACCCCAAAGCAAAACAGTCTACACTTAACATACCAAGTCTAAAGGGATCATTTAGAAGTGATTCAGTTGTGTGGGGGGGGGGGTATGTGTGTGGTGCATGCATATGTGTGCAAATACACACACACCCATGTGCATACATGGGGAGGCCAGAGGAGAATGTCAGGTGTCCTCTTACTGCTCATCCTGACACTTCTCTCAAGACAGGGTCTCCCTCAACCCAGAGCTACTGGCCATCAGCAAGCCCCAGCGAGTCACTGGTATCGGTTCCCTCCCCCTGACTAGTGCATAGCCATGCCCAGCTTTTTACATGGGTTCTGGGGAGTAGAACTTGGTGGTCTCAGGCCCAAGAGGCCCTCATGATTAAGTGGCAAACACTTTTAATTTCTGAGCCATCTCCCCAGCCTGTTTAGACATTATCCTATCCATGGACCAGGGAGTGCAAATTTTCCATTCAGAACTTCCCCAACTTACAAGCAAACATGAAGGCTCTGGGTTTTCCTCGGGGCCACTCAGTCAGTGTGTCCATGGCTACCTCACTAATTTCGGCTAACTCTGAACTTGAAGTACACGCATGTATTGGCGGAAAGACCCCCTTTGACAATCTTTCTCCTCGGTTCATTCCAGGCCCTTTCTCATCTGCTGCGGGCCAGAGGGCTGGGGCTGAAAACACATCCCCAAAGCTTCCTAGTCCCTTCGCTCAGGCTGCTCCAAGGAGACCAGAAAGCTGTTCTGGGGAAAGCCCATATTTATAGTAACTTGTGGTTCCCAGGGACTGAAAGAGAAATGTCAAGAACTTGCTTATGATGGCATTGTCAGGGGGAAAAAAAAATACAAAGAGCCTTGAAGAGAAACTGACAAGAGTTCTTACTCAAGGACAGACCAGTTACCCTCCTCAGCAGCCTGAGGCAGAGCTCTGACTTCCTGGATAAACAGAGCCTGCCGCCACCCACAGTTGTGGCACTATGCACCCCACAAGAACAAATTGCCATTTCAACCTTTCTGCCTCCATCAGAGACTCGGAAGACTATGTTGGAAATAAGCAAGAAGCTAAGAGTTCTTCTAACCAGCAAATCTATTCTTGATTGCTGTTAGATGGCCTCTACAATCAAAAGTTATTTCTGGCCGGAGAGAGGACTCAGTGGTTAAAGCACTTGCCTGCAAAGCCTAAGAACCCATGTTCAACTCCCCAGATCCCACGTAAGCTAGACACACACAAGGTAACGCATATGCAAGGTGACACATACGCATGTATACAAGGTGGTACAGGCATCTGTGGAGTTCAATTACAGTGGCTGGAGGCCCTGCCACACCCATTCATTCTCTCTCTCTCTCATTTAAAAAAAAAAAAAAAAGAGGCCAGTCTGTTGGCCTTGCCTCAAAAACAAAAGTCATTTCTAAACTGACACTTCTCTTAGTTTTTTTTTTTTTTTTGTGTGTGTGTGTGTGTGTGTGTGTATGTAAGTATGTAGACAGTGTGTTTGGAGGGGGGGCATACACACGCCATGACGCACATGTTGAGATCAAGTCTAGCATGCACCTTGGGATAATGGCCCCCTCCTTCCACCTTGTCTGACACTGGGTCTGTTTTGCTGCAAAGCAGGTCAGTCTAGCTGGCCTCCAAGCTTCAGCATTCTCCTGACTCAGCCTCTCATTGCCACACGCATGTCAAGACAGACACATGAGCTACTCTGCACCCTGCATTACATGGGGATCTGAACTCTGGTTGGAGGCATTGCAGATGCATTGAATCACTGAGCCATTCAGCTCAGGGTCTGGATGGAGTCCAGCATGCACAGCCGCCGTCTGCACTATCTAGAAGGAAGGCTAGCAGTAAAGAGAGGGGACAGGGAAATGTATCCTGCTACCCTGTTACCTTGCTAAATGACAAGGACCCAGACATGAATCAGCCTCCAGAACAGGTCCCAAGGCTGCAGGCTCCTTTGGAAGGTACCCTTGTCACCTGTGTTGGCTACCTCAAGTCTCCTCTCCCTCTCCCCCGCCCCTTACCTGAACTAGGAAAGGTCACTCAGGGAAGACCTTAAACCTTCACACATCATGTGACTGTGCTCAATAGTTCTGTCCACTGCTCAGCGGACATCTGTCACTCTGGACACCATCTGAGCAGCAAGGTTTGATGTGGCAGCTTGTCCCTGCCTCCTCCCTCAGTTTCTGCCCTTCCCTACTCTTGAGCTCTGAGTCAAAGTCCCACCAAGGAGCTTCCCTGCAAGCCACCAAGCAATTCCCACGTCACAACGAGGGGGCTGAGCTGCAGGTCCCACCTGAAGACCCCAAACCACAAAAGCTTTCTCAGTAAGACTTAGAGCACAACCTCCAAAGTAGAACACTGTGGGGGTCCTGAAGATGGCCAGGCATCTTAGGGTCCTGCTGTCATGTCCTCAAAGACAGAGACTTACACTTCTTTGTTCTGAAGCCTGTGTCATCTCCTTCAGGCTTAGACACATGCTGAGACATTACTAGGCTTGCCCAGGGCCTCCCTGACGCCACTCTTTACAGTTCAGGGTCCCGGGGAATGGTCATGACCATTTAATGAATGAGTCATTAATTTATCTGTCCACCCTGCTACTGAACCCAAATGGGAGAGACTTGGGCTGTAGTGAGCCTCCTGCCTCCCGGCACACATGGGCAGAGCCCACCAACTCCCACTTGGAATGAACAGTCACTCAGTGATGGAGGTATACAGCACCAACATTCCACCTTCACAGATGTCTTTGGAGTCTTCCTAGAAGGAAGCTGACCACAATGAGAAGGCAGGAGAGTCAAGACCAGTAGATGGAGACTAAGGAAATCACTCCACTCTTTAACAAGACGCACCTGGTTCACCCCCCACACTCGTGCGCACACATGAACATGCATGCGTGTGCATTGTCCTCTCCTTTTAAAACACTAGCTGCCTCTTGGGTCTGGCTCCTTGGAGCTGGTCGTCTGCCAGCCAGCTAGAACCTTTAATCCAGATTCCCAATAGCACATAGATACCCCGGGACCACCCCTCTGCCATGTCATGACAGACAGCACCCTGCCACCCACCTTTGGCTAAGTCAGAGGCCATGCGGGCAAGTGTGCCTGACAAGCCAGCACCCACCCCCTACCTGGCTGAGGCACAAACCTCAACCTGAGCACAACAGAGAAAGGGGGCAACGGACCCCAAGACGACAGGTACCTATGTCCTCACAAGCAAGCAAGCAAGCCCAGAAAACAGGGCGGAATACAATGTGAAAAGGCCAGATGTCTACAAACACACAAACCCAGTTTAAGGACAATGGGCAGGACACCTGTGTGTTCCCCTCCACGGGACGTCCCCAGACTCATATGACTGACACTCCACGAACAGACTGTCAGAGTAAAAGCCATGAAGTGACAAGCCCACAGAGACCCCCAAGCAGTTTTGCCCTCTTCATCACACTCCACTGTCATGCCTCTTCCCTGGACCCCAGCTGCCTGCAGCCGGGGACTCAACAGATCAAGGCCATAGCTACAGGGCCTCCTACTCAATGACTTGTGGGAAAGAGGGCTGCGTTTCCCATTGCAGTGGGCCAACCTTCCTCCTCCCCCTCCCCACAGCCCGGTTTGACAATAAATGCCACAGTAGAGTAAGCCACACAGGGCTTTAAAACTGGCTCTCTGCCTCATCAGAAAAGGGCAGGGAAGAGGGAAAGGCTGGTACCAACGTGTGATGTTTACATACAAAATATGTCCATATCTAATACTAAAAAAAAAAAATTTTTTTTAACTGTGCTGCCTGCACGACGGGTGCCCATTTGTAATCTCAGAACTTCAGAAGCTGAGGTGGGAGGATTGAGAGTCTGAGGCCAGCCTGGGGGATACATGGAGAATGCCTGTCTGTCTCAACCAAATAAAAGCAAACCAAAAAAAAAAAAAAAAAAACCATGCTTTCAGCAAACCTGGCTGCATTGCCTTTCAAGATGCAGCAGGCAGACCTGCCAGGTAGACTGGACACGCATGCTCGTTCTTCCCTATCTCCAGTGAAAACATGCAGCCCTGGTCCGCACGAGTCCCTTTGACAGTGTGGCCCAGAGGTGCCCCCAGGCCAGTCTGAAATCAGATCACTACGTTGAGTGTCACAACTCCCTGCTGAGGAGAATGGCACAGAACCTGCAATTCTCAAGAGAGGAGCGAGACAGAGCCACAGCAGGGTGCTGCGATCGCGCCTCCGGCCCCTGCGCTGTGTGCCCTGGCTTCCCCCTGGCACTCCTGGGCCCCCGGTTCCTCGCTCTCAAGATGGCAGCCGGGCTGGGTCAGGATTACCGGCCCTTGCTGTTCATCTGCCAGAGTCCAGCTCCAGGGCAGCCGTCGCGAACATCTGTGTCCACAGCCCACCCTGCACCTGCCTGCCACCCTTCCTCAATTCTCCCACCCCAGCGATGGTGTGACAGAGAAAGGCCCCCGCTACAGGGTATGAGAAAGAGCATGGGGCTTACGTCACCTTCAGAGGACAGCTAAGGGGACGGAATGATGACAGAGCTACACAACATTCCCAAAATGCTGCGATATCCGACTGCAGCAGCAGCAGCGGGCGAGCATTCCCGCAACCCCACTGACAGAAATAAGCAGCTGAGGGCTGGCCACGTGACAGGCACTGTGAATACTCCAGAACCATCAACTCACTGAGTTCTCACAGCGGCACTCCCAAGTGGGTGCTTTTATCCCCATTTTATAGATGAGAAAAGTAAGACACAGAGAGGTTTAAGTAGCTTGACCCAGGCTCCACCCTAAGCAGCCTGGCCCTTGGTCTGTACTATGAGCCCGAATGGCTCCAATCACTGAACACACTACTTACAGGACAACCTGCCCTCAGCTTGTCATGGTGAAGTTAACAACAGCCATCGCTAACATAACCTCCTAAGCTTCCCCACAGCCCTGTCAAAAAGGGAAAGTAGGGCTGGAGAGATGGCTCAGCGGTTAAGGCGCTTGCCAGCAAAGCCAAAGGACCCTAGGTTCGACTCCCCAGTACCCACAGAAAGCCAGAGGCACATGGTGGTACACGCATCTGGAGGTCGTTTGCAGTGGCTAGACGGCCTGGTGAGCCCATTCTCTCCTACCCCCTCCCCCAGCCTCTTCTTTCTCTCTCAAATAAGTTAATTAATTAAATAAAGATATATATCTTTAAGAAAGGTACAGTAAACTGGGCGTGGTGGTGTACTCCTTTAATCCTAGCACTCAGGAGGCAGAGGTAGGAGGATTGCTGTGAGTTGCAGGCCACCCTGAGACTCCATAGTGAATTCTAGGTCAGCCTGGACTAGAGTGAGACCCTACCTCAAAAAAACAAAAAAAAAGTAAAGTAGATGTAGTTCCATGAGAAAACCAGTTCGGAGATACGACTTGCCTGCCCGCACTAGTGAATGCCAGGACGAGGAATTGAATACACGAGGCTGCTTCTGGATTGGCGATTTCAACATCAGCACACAAGTGACATGCACACCCCACTCACGGCAGGCAGCATCTCATGCCAGGGATCGAGCGCCACGGGAACACTGAGGCATGGAGTCAGGGCGTCTTCCAGCTGCAGTGTCCATCACAGAGGGTATGGACAGCCATGCCACAGGGCCCAGAGCCTACTGAGGCTCTGCCCAACCATGTCCCACAGACTCAGGGGCTCCGCAGGCCCTGGCTGGGAATTCCTCTTGACGATGCGCAGAGGCCAGACATTTCCTAAACCAGTTATGCAACTCCTGCTTTGGCCAGGCCCCGCTGCAACGTCTCCCGATTTCAACATGTTTTGTTTTCTCCGCAGAGGAGGGCATGAATGCAAACCCAAGGCCCCCATGTCCACACGACGTTCTGGCCTGTCTGGGGTTACGAGCAGGGTGGGGGTATGTTTTCAAAGGCACCTTTGTGAGCTAATGTGAGTTTCCAGAATGACTGGACAACCACAGCAGGAAGACGAAGACGAAGGGCACTGTCTCCATGCAACAGTGCCCGGCAAAGAGGCCAAGTGACAATGCCACCTTGTGAGCTTCGGACCTTCAGGACAGCGGCAGCCCAGCCACTGCAGGATGGGAAACCCAGCCCTCTTCCTGCGAGCCCCAGGGAAAGAAGAGCGGTTCTCTCCACTCCCCCTGCCCACCCATCCCCGTCCCTACCCACAGCTTTGCTTTCTGTGGTTTCTATGACCTGCAGCCAATGTGGCTGGAAAATATTAGTGGAAAATACCAGAAATAATTTGTATGCTTTGAACTTTTGTTACAGTTTATTATTGCAGTCATTCTAATTCGATCTTGTTGTTGGTTACTGTCCCCTCTTACCGTGTCTAATTTATACACTACACTGTATCCTGGGTGCCACAGGCGGGAAATAAGAATGTGGGTGCAATGCTAGTTATACGCAGAATGTCCTGGAATGTGCTCCCCACCCAGGACAAGAGCGGGCTGCTGCTGCACACTTGGAGATGGGGCCAGTCCTTTGACTCCATTCACGCAGGATTACAGGGAGCATAGTTACTTTGGGAACGGAAGCCGGGAGTTCTTATTTCTGTAGTCTGGCATTTAGCCCAAGGTATGGCAGAGGGCACTAGGTACATGTGGAATGAAGTGACTCAGTGGGGGTAGGAGGACGGGGGAGATGGCTCAGTGGGTAAAACACTTGCGGTATAAGCTCGACAACTGAAGTTTGAATCCCCAGAACCCACGTAAAGCCAGCTGCAGCAGGAGACATCTGTAATCCCAGCTCTCCTACAATGAGAAGAAAGGCGTAGCCAGGAGAATACTGGAAGCTTCCACACTAGCCAGCCCAGCATTCGTTCACAGCAGTAATCAAAAGACCCTGCCTCAAACAAAGTGGAAGACAAGCACTGACACTTGGGGTGACCTTCCCCTCCACACGTGCACGGTGGCAAGCACATGCCCCCACACATAACATATTCCCCTCACACAGATGGTGATAAAAAAATTAATAATAATAGTAATATGGCAGGCTGCTGAGGGGGAAAAGTTATCAACTGTCTTACCCTGCTATGAACTCTGAGCCATACAGAGGATGAGCCAGGCAAGATGTGGCCATTGGTGCAATAGTGGCATGACTGTTGTTAGCGGGGTAACCAACCGCACTCTGCCTGGATCTAAGGCCCGCTCCACAGGAGGGACTTATCAGGAAACTAAGACCTGTACACTGGGGAGCTAGAAGGCAAAGGTTGAGTGCAGAGGCCAAAGAGGGACATGACTGTGGGAGCTGAGGAGGGACCAGGCCCACAAAGGGAAGGGCTGGGGGAGAAGGAACCAGGGCAGAGGCAGAGGCAGCATTACTGGACCAGGGTTTAGCAAAGAGATCACTGGTGGTGTCCTCCAGGTGTTAGGGAGTAGTAGACAAAAGACTAGGAGACCCAGGCCTGTCACCTGTAATCCCAGCACCTGGGAGGTCAAGGCAGGAGGATCATGAGTTTAAGGTCATCCTAGGCAACATAGTGAGTTAGAGGCCAGCCTGGGCTACAGGAGACCCTGTCTGAAAACAAACAAAAATGAGGGTCGCATGTGGCGATGAAGGTGAGAAAGCAGAGGCCAATCACCAAGAGTCCATTCGCATCAGCAGTTCTGGAGGGGAAAGGAGCAAGCGGAGTTTGGTTATTGGAGGAAATGCAGCAGGGCTGTTTGGGGTCCATGGGGCACTGGCAAGACGTCTAGGCTGCTCTTGAGTGTGCATGCTTGTGTTCGCTCTCTCTCTCTCTCTCTCTCTCCAACCCCCCCACACATATAAAAATAATTTTTTTCTTTAAAAAAAAGGGTCTGGCGATTACTCAGTTGTTAGACGCTTGCTTGTAAAGCCTGACAGCCTGGGTTCAATTCCCCAGTACCCACATAAAGACAGATATCTGAGTGACACATGCATCTGGAGTTAGTCTGCACTGACAGGAGATCCTGGAGCACTCATCCATCTAGCACCCCCCCCCCACACACACACACACACTTCTTTCTGTCAAGTAAATAAAAATAAAAATTTTTGTTTAAAAAAAAAAAGACGTCTAGGCTGGGCTTATTTATTTAAGACTGGAAAACAGACTCCAACCTACAGACATGCTTCTAAGGTGCCAATGGGGGTTGCTAAAATGGCTGAAGCTGGGTTCCCCGAGCAAGGCGACACTCTCACCATATGCTTCACTTAGAACTTCGGTGCCAGGCAGTGGGACAAGGACAACACGTGCACTTATGTCTTTCAACAACCCTGCAAGGTAGGTCCTTGGGTTAATGTCCCACCCCGCAGTGAAGGGAACTGAGCTGAAAGAGGTGGAGTCTTTCGCCCCATGGGCAGAATCAAGACTCAGATCCAAATGCTTCTGGTGGTTCATACCCATCACCCTTCCCTGCCACCAGCATTTCCCCTCAGAGTCACAGGTGTGGCATGATGTTATCTTCTACATGCACAGCTACCACGGGATGCACGCAGCCCGCAGGGCCACAGTTTGGGTGCACCTGCCTTAGAATGAGGGACACCTCCTTCCTTACAATGGGAGTGGGGGGTGGAAGGCAGGGAAGTGACTGCAAGACGAGTCCATCCGGGATCCTGGTTTCTCTGTGAACCTGGAAGGAGTCAATTCACGGAGGACCACAGACACTTGATGGTCTGAGGCAGCTAGCAGGGACACAAGAGGCTGGTGGCACCGTGCAAGGGACAGGCCCAGAGCTCAGAGCACACAGCATTCAAGGGAGGCCGTGCTGAACTGCGGGAGGACTCAGCTGTCCAGCACACAGTGTCCAGGAGGAAAATAGAAAGAAGCAAAGGCAGAGAAACTGAGCCAAGAGTGTCCACAGCGAGGACCCTGGGTTCAGACATCCGGGTCTCTGAAATGGAGGCTTCAGAGGCAGTAAGGTTCTGGGGCAAGATGGAGACTTGTGGAGGTGAAGGTTACTGATCTCCAGGGAGAGAGAATTGGAGGGAGGGGAGGTGGAGAGAGAGCTGGCACGGGAGTTCACATTGCCAGGTTGGGCACATTCACAGGGTCTGTGGAGAAACAGAATGCCAAGTCCTCAGAAGGACAGTGACTGGGCCACACTGCCAAGGGAAGGAGGAACACAGACTCGCGGAGGACACTCCCCCGAACATCAGGAGCCATCCTAAGTGTGGTAAGGACCTCATCCTCCAAGCCCTCAAAACAGCAGAACCATCTTCCTAAACGTGGGGAAATGGGGCTCACAGAGGTTAAGAAACGTCTCCAGATGCCACAGGTGGGAATTGGGACTCAGGGCTAAGCAGGCATGTGAAAGGGTCCATACTTCTCTCTACTAGGAAGAAGGCTGGCTTTCGACCAGAGCCGGGGGCGGGACACTGGAGGAAGAAAGCCGTCTTAGAAAGAAGCAAGCACGAGAACTAGGGACCCCCTCCCACAGGTAAGGGACCCCCCTCTCACAGGTAAGGAAACTATTAGTCAGGAAAGCAAAGGCTTTCTGCCCGGCAGTGTAAGGCCAGCACCGGGGCGTGAGCATTGGGGGGCAAGAAAGCTTCAAGGTCATCAATGTTCAACAAACAGAAACTGAGTGGAGCCATCACCTCTGTCAAAGTTAGCAGGGCCACCCCACTGCTTCCATGGCCAGCACCGATGAGGCCCAATGGAGCCTCTCAGATTACACATAAATACCAACTCCCCAAGAAACAAAGATCGAGAGGAGACAAAAACAGAAAGCTCTGGGTTCCAGAGAGACATCCCCCCCCCCCACACACACACACAGGTTCAGAGGGAAGGGAGGAGAAGGGAAGACAAGAGAAGGGAGGAGAGGGAAGAGGAGGGAAAATCTACCCAGGAAAGGCAGACTTAGGCAGTCAGAAGAAAAGGCCAGCAGGCCTGGTGGCCACCCTCAGCGAAAGAGAAAGACAAAGAGCCCAAGACTAAAAATCAAGGGAAGAGAGACCAGAGTCCTGAGGATAGGTCACTACACCAAACTGCAGAAGGGACAAGAACCCTCTTCCAAGAGATGGTCCACAGGTGACAAAGATATACCCACATGAAAACAGGAAAAGGGTTTTTTTGTTGTTTGCTTGTTTTGTTCTTGTTTTTGTTTTCTTTTTCTTTTCTTTTCGAGGTAGGGAATTCACTATGGAGTCTCAGGCTGGCCTCGAACTCATGGTGATCATCCTATCTCTGCCTCCTGAGTGCTGGGATTAAAGGGATGTGCCACCACACCCAGTTCTTTTTTTTTTTTTTTTTCAAGGTAGGGTCTCACTCTAGCTCAGGCTGACCTGGAATTCACTATGTAGTCTAAGGGTGGCCTCAAACTTGCAATGATCCTCCTACCTCTGCCTCCCGAGTGCTGGGATTAAAGGTGTGCACCACCTCATCCGGTTCAGGAAAACTTCTGGACAGCATGCCCTCCCATCCATAGGACACATGTTCCCAACCCCTGTGGCACACTCACCCCTGGGGGGTTTAAGCCGTGCAGTCAATTAAATCTCCCATTAGCACGTAAATGCCTCTCTGCATTAAAAAAAAAGAAGAAGAAAGAAAGAAGGAAAAGAAAAGAGAAAAAGAGAGAAAGAAAGGTTGAACCTTATGTAGCAATTTAAATTTTAGGGCTGGAAAGATGGCTTAGCGGTTAAGGTGCTCGCCTGCAAAGGCCAAAGGGCCCAGGTTCGACTCCTAGGACGCACGTAAGCCAGATGCACAGGGGACACATGCACCTGAGGTGTGCAGTGTCTGGAGGCCCTGGTGTGTTCTCTCTCTCTCTCTCTTTCTCTCTCTGCCTCTCCCCCCATCTCAAATAAATAAATAAAAATTTTTAAATAATAAATAAATTTTAATTTAAAAAAACAGATTATCCCTCCTACTGTAGTCCTGAGTGCCACTATCGAGCCCTGTCCCTCCAATTCTGGGAAAAGACACATGAAGGCCAAGCTGCAAGTCTGTGATAGGATGCAGGTGGCAGATAGAGTATGTCATCAGCATGTGTGCTGGGGGGGGGGAGGTGCTCATGAAAGGAAGGTGGGACCTCAATTCTAGAGGGTTGACTCCATGTTCCTCCCAAACCATTTTTCCAAAAAACCACCTTCCACTCCAAGACAGAAGAGAGGAAAGGAGCAGAGACGAGAAATTACCACATTTTTGTTCAGGTCGTAGAGCAACTTGGGGTTTCACACCCACTTAAAGACAAATGACACCACCAGTCCTATATACTCTGGCAGCTGCTAGCACCCAGCCCCCTCCCTTCCTTCTAGTCAGCCTGCATCAACCAAGGGCGTGTGGAGAGAACTCAAGGGTTGGGGAAGGAGGTAGAGAAATATGTAAGTGATGTAAGTAATGAGTGAAGAGTGTGTCTCGAAGGCATGAGAACCTGAGTGTGATTCCCCAGGACCCATGTAAGACACTGGTGTGATGAGGGGCGCCTGTAATCTCAGTACTGGGGAGACAGGGCTGGGAGGCTCTCCACAGTTTGCTGGCCATCCAGTCTAGCCTAGCTGAGGAACTTCAAGCCAATGAGAAATACATGAGGAACAACACCTGAGGCTATGCACACACACACACACACAGAGAGAGAGAGAGAGAGAAAGCGCTGTGGAGCATCCTGGCATCTGCCTCCCAGGTCATCATCAGGGCAGGATGGTGGAGAGTTCAAGGCCAGTCTAGGACTCACAGTGAGCTCAAGGCTAGCCTGGGCTGCACAGTGAGGTCCAAGGCTGCCTCTGTGGACATCCTGCAGGTCTACCAGAGGCGCCTGTGGCAGAAGCTGTAAGCTCTGGGATGCACAGCACCGCTGCTGAGGAGGAGGGCTCACCCTGGGAGAGGCAGGAGCAGGCTTCCCGGATGAGCCACGCAGAAGTGGGGCTGCAGAAGGGTCAGCGGAAGTTTCCCCACTTCAAATCTCTTCCTGTTTCCTTTTGCCCCTGTGCTCACCAGGCAGCCCCGTATGGTCTCTAAGTGATGTGCCTAATCTGGATGGAATTTCCTCCTCCACCCACCTGGCATGCTCCCCACAGTCTAGAGCACTCCTGACCATGGGCTCTTGCTTGCACTATATGGACTGGTCTAGGCCACCATGACACTTGCCACTTTGGAACAGTAGTCAGAGGCTCGGAGCCGGGGGCTGTAGAACAGCAGGGCATGGGTAGACAAGCGCCTGCAGATATCCAGATACCCAAACCTGGGGGTGGTCAAAGAACCTAGCAACGCAGACCTCCATAAACGAAAAAGGAACTCTCAACCACCACTTGGAGATGGAGAGCAAGAGAAAGATGCTGGGAATTGGCACAAGGCTTCCAAATAACCGCTCAATAACCTCAGTCTATTATTGACCACTGGGACATCAGAGATGTTGTGAAACCCTGGGTTGTACGATGCTCACCATCTGTTTGGTTGGTTAAGTTTTTTTTTTAAAAAAAAAATAATTAATTTATTTGAAAGAGAGTGTATGACTATTGGTATGCTAGCACCTCTTGTCACTGCAAACAATTCCAGATGCATGTACTACTTTATGTACCTGGCTTGAATTACATGGGTACTGGGGAGTCGAACCGAGCCAGCAGGCTTTGCAAGCAAGTGCTTTTGACTGCTGAGTCATCTCTCCAGCCTTGTTTATTTGGAGACAGAGTCTCCCTAGGTAGTCTAGACTGGCTTGGAACTTGCTAGGTAACCCTCAGACTTACTGTGTAACCCAGGATGGCCTTGAAGTCACTATGAAGCTCTGGCTGGCCACGAGCCCTCTGTCCGGTCTCAGCTCCCAGTGCTGGGATTCCATGCATGCAACGGCAGCCCCAGCTTCATACATTCCAACCCAGGGTTCATTTGACACCACTGCAGGACACATACACCCAAACAGAACTCCAGCAAGCCACGCCTGCCCAGATTCTGTTCTCTCACCAATCTGTCTTTCAAATACTAAGAAAAATGTCAGACATTCAAGTGGCATAGGCAAGTGACAAGACCGCACGGAAAAGCCACTTCGACATTATGACTTTTTACAATAGCCGAGTTGGTTTTCTGTCCTTAGGACGGCAAAACTAAGGAGATCGGCAAGCTGAGGTTTGTAAAAGACCAGCTCTGGATTCCATAGACCAGCCCACACCTCCTAGGACAGAAAAAAACTGGAAAAAGCAGGCTGACTCAACACTCTCATTTAACAGTTACAAGATCAAAGGGAAAAAAAATAAGTGCCTTGAGAAAATCAAACACAACTTTTGTTTCCGAGATATAATTTACACAGATTTGAAATTCCAAGTGACATGATAGGACTAATGGAGGTGCAAAGCAGTGAAGTGTTACAGAGGTGGCAAAATGCTGAAGCAGACCACAATACCCATCTTACCCATCATAAAACTAATGCGCACATCAGTGCCCGAGGCAGGAAGCAAGTAAGGCGCAGGGCTGACAGCCCGACCCAGGTCTTCAACTCAACTACGCAGTCTTCATCAACTAAATTTTGTTTTGGGGGTGTTTTGGTGGTGGTGTTGTTGTTGTTGTTGTTGTTGTTGAGGTAGGGTCTCGCTCTAGCCCAGGCTGACCTGGAATTCACTATGTAGTCTCAGGCTGGCCTAAACTCAGTGATCTTTCTACCTCTGTCTCCTGTGCTCCGCTCAGTCAAGATATTTAAGAGGGGCTAAGGAGGTGGCTCAGTGTTGCAAAAGCCTGCCGGCTGAGGTTTGATTACCCAGTACCCACATAAAGCCAAATGCACAAACTGGCACACGCATGTACAGTTCTTCTGCAGTGGCAAGAGGCCTTGATGTGTCCATATTCATTCTTTCATTCTCTCTCGCTCTCCCTCCCCCTCTCTCTGCAAATCAAAGTTTTTTTTTTTTTAAATAGATATTTAGGCCAGGCGTGGTGGGGCATGCCTTTAATCCCAGCATTCGGGAGGGAGGAGCATCGCTGTGAGTTCGAGACCAGCCTGAGACTAATTCCAGCATTCCAGGTCAGCCTGGGCTAGAGAAAGACCTTGAAAACCCAAAGGGGGGGAGGGAGTTATTTATAAGAGCAACACAGCTGTGGTCTCCTGAGAAAAGCACCTCCACGGATGTGTCCCTTGTCACCTCATGGCCAGCACCGACACCTGTGTGGTTCTGGATAGGCCATGACACTCCGTGGATACTTCCGTGAGATCATGCAACTTTTTTTTTTTAAGTTTTTCGACGTAGGGTCTCACTCTAGCCCATTCACTATGTAGTCTCAGGGTGACCTCAAGCTCTCAGCAATCCTCCTACCTCTGCCTCCCGAGTGCTGGGATTAAAGGCGTGCGCCACCACGCCAGGCCCTCATGCAACTTTTACTTGTACCATGTAACTTTCTCTGAGCCTTCTGACTCAGCTAAAAACTAGGAAGAAAAATTGCTGCTACTCCAAGAAAGTTTTCAGGGGGAATGAAAAGAGGACTTGGCTCTAGCCCTGAATGATTAGGAAGAACAGAGCCCGACAGTCAGCGTCTGGAGCCAATCAGAATCCCACCACCAGAATGTGCTGCCTAGTAACCAAAACCTGCTTTTGCTGGTAAGACCCTTGAGGTGGATGACTTGAGGCAGCTGTCCTGTCACCACCACACACACACACCTTGCTCACCTGCATACAAGTGAAAACTGCTCGGGAAAGTAATACTGAGGGGCTGGAGGGATGGCTTAGCGGTTAAGGCACTTGCCTGCAAAGCCAAAGGACCGAGGTTCAGGACCCATGTTAGCCAGATGCACAAGGGGGTGCCATGTGTCTAGAGTTCGTCTGCAGTGGCTGGAGGCCCTGGCACGCCCATTCTCTCTCTCTCTCTCTCTCTCTTTCTCTATCTCCCTCTTTTCAAATAAATAAATAAAATAAAATAGTTTTTAAAAGAAAAATAATACTAAGTACATAAATGTGGTCTAAATCAAAACCTACCAATTTCTTTTTTTAATATATTTTATTTATTTATTTATTTGAGAGAGAAAGTGATAGAGAGAGAGAGAGAGAGAAGGCGCACCAGGGCTCCAGCCACTACAAACGAACTCCAGATGTTTGCGTTCCGTTGTGCATCTGGCTTACATGGGTCCTGGAGAATCGAACCAGGATCCTTTGGCTTTGCAGGCAAATGCCTTAACCGCTAAGCCATCTCTCCAGCCCCAAAACCTACCAATTTCTAATGGAGGGATGGGAAAACTAAAAACAGAGCACACAGCTTAAACATCAGAGATGAATGCCTTGAGTATCAAGGAAATCAAAAGAGAACTAATTCATTCATTCTTTCTTTATTTATTTCTTTTTTTTTTTTTTGAGGCAGGGTCTCAGTCTAGCACAAGTTGACCTGGAACTCACTGCAATCCTATCTCAGCCTCCTGAGTACTTGTATTATAGACGTGAGCCACCACGCCCAACTAGAACCAATTATTTCTCATGGCAAAGAGGCTGCGGGCCTCAGAGGTGGTACGGGTTCCCATAATGGAATGTCATCTCCAGGACACAGTGGGTCTGCAGCCTGCTCAAATTACAACTTCCCCCAAACTCCTCCCAAGGCACCTGAAAAAACAGCTTCAAACCCAGGA
The DNA here is from genome assembly GCA_036346955.1 of Dipus sagitta. Lineage (NCBI taxonomy): Eukaryota > Metazoa > Chordata > Mammalia > Rodentia > Dipodidae > Dipus > Dipus sagitta. The sequence goes on from CM070783.1 coordinate 17,460,146, forward strand.
AGTTCTATTACATCTTTCTTGAGCCAGTGCTACCTGGAGAAGCTTGAAAATTTAAGAGACAAGATTTATCCCCATTCCCCGGGCAACAGGTCCAGCAAGGATCATTCCTCTAATACCCACTGGGACTCTGGAGCGACAGAAGGTGATGACTCAGGCCTGGAGCGCATCTGAAGATAGGCCTCGCCTTGCTACCAAAACCTGTCTGTTCTCACTGGACTTAGCCTTTCCAGCCACGACTGGCCAGCCCTGAGAAAGCCCTGAGTCAGAGGGTCACACCTGCCCAGGTGGAGCCAGCATCTGCAGTAGGGTACAGCTAGCTGCTGCTGGCAGAGGCAGGCCCAGGCACTGACTTGCAAAATAACTGCCACCTAGAGAGGTTCTCTAAGTTCCCCAAAGCACATGGGAGCTGCAGCCCGAGGACGGGCACGGGTGGTTTAAGAGCCAAGGTAAATTCACCCACGCGCCTCCCAGGGCCTCAGTTTCTTCATCTGTTAACTCCCCGGAGTGCTTCATACAAGAGATGAGTTATGCCTAGAAAAGCGCAGTTTACGATCCCGGTATGGCTTCACGGACCTCTCCAAGTCCTGGACAGGCAGCTCTGTAACAGGCAAATCACACTGGTAACGCGGCCTCTTGACAGAAATGCATGTAAAATTACCTGGGATAAGTGCCCAGGTCCAACCGAGTACCTATTACACAACCCACGGCAGTAGAGCACAAGCTCTCCCTGCCTCCCTGCCTGTCCCACCACGCAGCAAGCAAAGGACCGCAAATGTCACGCACTATGGGGTCTCCCTGCCTCCCAGCTGCTCAAGTGCCTGAACTCCGGGAAAAGGAACAGGGGGGTCAGAGGTGGCACCTAAGTATGTGGGCTATCCAATACCCACCGCACACACACACACACACACACACACACACACACACACGAAGAAAAAAAAAAAGTCGCCAGGAGCTTGGAGAACCCCAGTCATTCCGCTCGTCCCCTAACAAGCCGGGGAGCAGCAGATCCGCGCGGGGGCCACAGGGCGGCCACGTTTACCGCGAGCGTGGTGAGCGCGTCCCGGCGCGCACGTGTGGGCAGTGTCGGCGCTAAGACGGTGCAAAGCTGCAGCCGCCACCGCCGCCGCCGCCACCACCACCGCCGGTCCTCGCCGGCCGCAGCGCCGTGAACGGCGGGGACAGAGGTTGCGGGAGATTTTGGGGGGGGAGGGAAAAGACACCTCCCGGGCCCCGCAGCGCGGCGGGAAGGAACGACGCAGCACGCTTCCCGGAGCCGGGGCTACACGCGTCCACTCTGATTGAGACCTCGGCCTGTCCCCGCGTCCCCGGACGCCGGTACCCAAAGGGGTTGGGGTGGGGGGGGTACGGGAAAGCGTGGTTTCGGCGCTGCCCGTGCAAACGCACGCACGCGCGCGCGCGCCTCTGCCGCCGTCCCAGCTCCTTGCCCCGGAGCCTTACCTTCACCGAGTCCACCGGGTACATGATCGAGTGCTCCAGGATCCCAGCCATCGCTCCGGCTGTCATGTGCGTGGACACCGAGGCGCTGGTCGGCAGGTTCTCGTAGTCCTCCGACCCGACGTCCTTGCAGCCGCCGCCGCCGCCGCCGCCATCTCGGCAGTCCCCATCCATCCTCCGCCCCACCGCCTGGCTCCCCACGCCGCCGCGGCGGAGCTCCATCCGCCGGCCCCGCAGGGCGCGGGAGGCTGCAGGAGGTGGGCAGGGAGGGGGAGGGGGAGGCGGAAAACTTCACTTCTTAAAGTGGGAACCTCCTCCTCCTCCTCCCCGGGGCTGCGGCGGCTGACGCCATGGCGGGCAGGGGGTGGGGCCGAGCGGCCCGGCGCGCCAATCGCTGGAGCAGAAGAAGCCGGCCGCGGCCGCGCCATTGGTGCGCCGGGAGACGGGAACCCGCCTCCCTGTGTGACGTCACCGCCCGCTGCACATTTCCAAGCAACCGGAGGGGGGCGAGAGAGCCGGCCTTGGGGTGTCCCGGGAAGTTGGTCGGGCTAATCCAAGGGTGGTGCCGATCCACAAGGGACGGTCCCCCCCACCACCCCCGGGGAGGGTCAGCTGGAGGCATATGCGCACAGCTGCAAGAAGCGCGCGTCAGGGATGGCAGACACCCCCTCCCCCAGAACCAGCGGTTTAGCCAACGGTATCTATCGTTCCGCAAGCTTTTAGCATTCCGAAGGCTGAGCGGGGTATACCGGGGATGCCCGCGTGAAGCAAGGTGGTAGGACGTGGGAGAGGTCGTGAGAAAGAGTTTCTAAAATTGAGGACACACCTCGATCTCACTGGGTGCCCCTTTTGTGAGCCTCTGAGGCCCAGGCCAGGGGTTGAACACTTAAAACTTATAGTCCCATTCCAGTGAGCTTTGCTAGAGAGAACCTCATGGACTCAAAACTGTCTCTGCTACAAACACAGTGAAGGGCTAAATGTGTTCCTCTTGACAGTTCTCCCAAGTCCACCCTGACCTGGACTAACCAACAGAGCTCTCATTTTCTTTGGCTGAGTAAGACTTTACAACCAAATCAGCCTGTCTTTGTGGCCTCAACTCTTGAAGTCATCCTAGGCTGGCTTCTTCAATAAATTGAAATCCGCAGTGCTTTGTTTCAACTTGATATTGTCTTGCTCCATCTGAGAGAAAGGAGAAATCAAAAAGCAAGCGACGGTGTCTGTCTGTGGAAGGCTGCCCGTGTACCCACACATGTTCCAGTGGGGCTGATCTGCAGCACCCAGCCTGCCCTCCTTATCGAAACAAGCTTCTGGGCAGAAAGGCTGGGCAATGAGATATGGGAGGGTGGGGGGGACCCTAAAGATACTGTGCCTGCCAAGGTTCAGGTTACCACATCCCAGGCAGCACTTAGGGATCTCAGATACAGGGAGACGTGCATCAGTTGAAATCAACTGAGGTGTCAAGGCCAAGGGCACCCTATTTCCATTTGGGGTAGCTGTCCATAGTAGCTAAGGGTATGAAAGGTAGAAGCAAGTTCAGTGTTTAATAAAGGCTCCAGAAACATTCTTTAACTTTTGTCAAAGCTACTATTTAAGAAATGCTGATCAGAAGTTGTTGATATCAGGTATATCCCCCCTCAGGAGGCTAAGGCAGGGCAATTGCCACTAGTCTGACGCCAGCCTGGGCCACAATGTGAAACTGTCACACACGAAAAAATAGATGTTACTGATACTCAAAAATTGTCCTTTAACCAGTATGTAAGAAGCCCTTGTCCACTTCCTGATTGGCAACACAAAAGCCAGAATATAACAAAAACTCTTTCTCAAAGCATTATTTAACCAATTAGAAGCAATGTTCACCCAAGAGAAATAGCTAAGAATTCTGACCTGTGTGTTAGAGAATTATTATGCAGCCATTAAAGACTGTGATTCTATTAAGCAAGCACAGAGGAAATAATTCATGTAATGTTAACTGAAAAAGCAAAACAAAATTATATAGCCATTACCTTCACTAAAAAGTAAATATGCACAGAAAAAAGTAAAATGAGAGATGGTTCAGTGGTTAAGGCACTTGCCTGCGAAGCCTAAGGACCCAAGTTCAATTCCCCAATACCCCAAGTAAAGCCAGATGCACAAATTGGCACATGTGTCTGAAGTTTGTTTGCAGTGGCTAGAGGCCCTCATGTGCCCATTCTCTCCCTCCTCTCCCTGCCACTCTCCCTCTGTGCCTCTCTCTCACATACACACACATAAAAAAAAAGCCAGTCTGTTGGGCTTGCCTCAAAAAAAAAAAAAAAAAAAAAAAACAGTGAAATAACTTGGGAGGGTCACAGAGAAGTGCAGGCAGCCACTTTGACTCTTATTTTTCAGATTTCCATTAGTACCTGTATTATTTCTATGATTTAAAAATAAAAAGAGGGCTGGAGAGATGGCTTAGCAGTTAAGGCATTTACCTGTGAAGCCAAAGAACCCACGTTCAATTCCCCAGTACCCATGTAAGCCAGATGCACAAGGTGGTTCATGCGTCTGGAGTTCATTTGCAGTGACTGAAGGCTCTTGCATGTCCATTCTCTCTCGTGTCTCTCTCTCTCTCTCTCTCTCTCTCTCTCTCTCTCTCTCCTATTCTCCTCTCTCTCTCAAATAAATAAGTAAATATATTTTTTAACTAATAAAAATAAAAGGAGGCCGGGAATGGTGGCACACGCCTTTAATCCCAGCACTCCCAAGTGCAGAGGTAGGAGGATCGCCGTGAGTTCGAGGCCACCTTGAGACTACATAGTGAATTCCAGGTCAGCCTGGGCTCGAGTGAGACCCTACCTTGAAAAACCAAAAATAATAATAATAATAATAAAATAAAAGGAATGAGTCATTGTTTTTAAGATACATACACTACTTCCTAATGGGTGGGAAACCCTTTGAACTTTGCAATTGCAATTTGTAATTGGTGGAAAGAATTCAACTTCTGGATGGTTAAGAAGATCCTTAGAAATTTAAAAAAAAAAGGGGGGGGAAGAAAACAATGAAAAAGGACTGGAGAGATGGCTTAGCGGTTACTAAGGACCCCGGTTCGAGGCTCGATTCTCCAGGACCCACGTTAGCCAGATGCACAAGGGGGTGCACGCGTCTGGAATTCGTTTGCAGTGGCTGGAAGCTCTGGTGCGCCCATTCTCTCTCTCTCTCTCTCTCTCTCTCTCTCTGCCTCTTTCTCTGTCACTCTCAAATAAATAAATAAAAATGAACAAAAAAAAATTTTTTTTAAGAAAACAATGAAAAAGATTCTTGGCAAATGTGAAAATGCCTGTAAGACATAAGTTGTTTTTTAATTGCATTAAGTGTTAAGTCAGCCCTACATGCAAACCTCTAGAATATTTCCTCTAACTGTACAGTATTGTTTTTCTCTGTACATGCCACAGGTTGGGCACTCCGCATTTACCTTACTCTCCTAGGTGTATTCCCGTGGCCCAAACATTGAAAGCTCTTGTATTTCTTCACCTCCCCTGTAGCCACGGGTCTAAGCGTGCATGAGGTTCTGCCAGTAGATGAACTGAAGAGATGTGGAAGGCAGAAGTGAGCCAGGAGCTGTCTGCTCCTTTGAGGCTTTCTGCTACTAGGGAAGGCCACAGACACTTGGGACGGGAGCAGCTGGGAAAGAACAGTGGTCACCACATACGTGGCTGTTGAGAGGTGACAGCAGGGTGGCAGCAGTAATGACGGTGGCTTCCCAGACGCCCATAGCTTCAGTCAGAGGCTTTCTGATTTCTCTCCTTTAAGAGCATGTCAGTTTCCCTTGGGAAGCCAGGTTGGCTGTATGCATCTAAGAGTTCTCCTCAGGAGACCTAACCTGGCGTCTGCTCCCCACCGCCCCCACCCCCCAAAATCATGCAGAGCAGCAGAAGGCCCTGACCTCAGGAACACCGCAGCAAGCCCAGTTCCTTCACCTCTGAAGACCACTGGCACCTCAAACACCAGAACCCAAAGCATTTGGCCACACCCAGTCACAAATGCAAGCGCCCAGGGGACTAAGAGCCCAGGGCCTCAGAGGAGCCACAGCTATGTGGATTCTCGGGAAGGGGGGGGGGGTGGCGGAGGACACTTGCTGGTTCTGCTACCGTCTTGCATAAGATTCCTGAGATGTCACTGTCTGCCCCGGGGCCAACTGGAAGCCAGGCTTAGCTCAGAAAGAGGAAGCTGCTGAGCATGTAGGATGTGCAGTCGCTGACTCAGGTCCAGGAACCCGTGCCAGCCCTGATGCCACCCTTTGCTCGTTACGGGGCTTTGGCCCATTTGACTGGCCTGCTTCCTTTCCTGTAGGTCATGGTCATGGGTACTTAACCACATGCTGAGTGAGAGACAGAAATAGATTGAGAACGAAATCATCCACACGCTGGTTAATTTTAACTCGACTATATATGCTGGGGAGACCGCGGGGGGGCCTCTAGATATAGTCCTTATGCATGGCTGGCCCTGGAATCCCAGAAGACTTTGCTTTCTCAAGGAAGATGCTGTTTCTGAAATCTCCATCTATGACTCATACTTCAGGGATAAGCTCTCCTTCCCCTCCCAAGACAGAAGAAGAAACAAAGAGAAAAGCGTCACAGGAACCCCAAGTCAAATGAGGCGGCGGAAGAGCGCTGTCAGGTGCCGAGCACAGAGCTGCCTCTGTTTAGCAGACTTCTTGTGACAGGTGATGACAGACAGGGATCAGAGCCCCCAGGCTCCATTAGCAGGCTGCAGGAGAAGTGTTTAACCTGCTCTACCTCCCAAGACCCCTCCCACTGCTCATGCCCTCACTGCTCAAACCCACCAGCCATAGCACCCGGTGGCACATCAACCAAGCCCCAGCGCTGTAGGACAGGCCGCTTGCTCCTCTCCTAGGATCACTGACTCCAGCACGCATGACCTGAAGACACCCCCTCCCCACGGGGGAGGGGGACGTGGGGAGGCACTGTTTCTGCCCCGCTGTCGCCCTCCCCACCCCCTGTCTATCTCTCTCTCTCTCTCTCTCTCTCTCATTCTAGTATCCACCCACCAGCAGGTATCTCAAAGCCTGGAGTGGCCAGAGGAGTGCAGAAGGCCCAGGGGAGGCAATGACCCAAGTGCAACGTTGCTGGGACGTGCTGTGTCGTGCGCATTTGTGCAGCGGTCATACACCATCCACTGACCACCCAGCGCATCAAGTGATTCATATAGTTTTTCCCTCTCCTGGCCTATTTCCACAAATATACTCAATGCCTCCTTTATCCAATGAAATCTCTCTTCCCTGTTCCACACCTTCAACTGCTCTGGATTTCTCTCCTCCATCCCGAAGCCCTTGAAAGCGTCACCTCCCCTTAAAGGCATACTGCTTAACTCTGGGCTTGGTAGCTTTTAGCACCTGCAGTGTTGTATACTCACACTTGCAAAGGTCACCGATGACCTCACTGCCCAGTCGGCCTCCTCCCCAGCTCCCAGCATGCATCTCTGGCAGCTCTGGAATTCCTCCATCACTGTCCTCACCACCCCTCCTTCCTCTAGGTGCTCTGCCCTCCTTCCCTTCCTTCCCTTCCCTTCCCTTCCCTGTGGTCCTCTTACCCACATCCCAGTCCCCAAGCCCAGTTCAGTTTTGCATCCTGCCCCACTGCTGGTTTTCACGTGCCTCTGGGTCATGCCACCTGAGTATTTTGCCACACCTACAGCTCAGACCGAACTCCTGTCCTGGGCTCGCTGTCGCAAAATGTCACTCACTGGATGGCTTGAAACAACCAAAGCTTTTTGTCTTCCAATTCTGGAAGGTAGTCTGAGGTTCAAGGTGACAGCAGGGTCTTGCTCCCTCTGAAAGCTATCATGGAAGAACCTTGCTTGCTTCTTCCTACTTTTGGCTGCTCCCTGCCAATCTTAATGTTCATCGGCTTATGATCACATGGGTCTTATGCCTGTGTCTATGTGGCATCTCCCTGTGGGTCTCTCTGTATGTGCAGATTACCCTCTTCTTCTAAGGATAACTGTCATATCAGACTTCAGGTCTACCCTAGTCTGAGTACAGCCTCATCTGAACCTGACTGTAGCTACAAAGACCCAACATCCAAATAAGGTCACACTTACTTGTTCTGGGTAGATATGCATGGGGGAGGGGTCACTATTCAACTCTACAGTGACATGGAGGCAAGAGCTCCAAAGGGCTTGGTCCCAATCCTGACTTATAACTCTTGCACTCATACCTTTATCAGTGAAATACTGATCTGTTTGTGTGACGTAAAACTGAAGTCATAACGTTTCTTCACAAGGAACTTTTTTTCAGTACTGAGGATTGAACCCAGGGCCTGATGCATGCTAGGCAAGGGTTTTTACCACTGAGCTACATTCCCAGCCCTCTTTTTTTCTTGTTTTTATTTATTTATTTGAGAGCGACAGAGAGAGAAAGAGGCAGATAGAGAGAGAGAATGGGCACGCCAGGGCCTCCAGCCACTGCAAACAAACTCCAGATGCATGCCCCCCCTTGAGCATCTGGCTAACGTGGGTCCTGGGGAATCGAGCCTCGAACCAGGGTCCTTAGGCTTCACAGGCAAGTGCTTAACCGCTAAACCATCTCTCCAGCCCTTCCCAGGCCTCTTTTAACTTTTTTAGACAGTATCACTAAGTTGCCTCAGGTGGCGTTGAACTCACTCTGCAGCTCAGGCAGGCCTTGAATATTTCATTGTTGTTTTTGTTCTTCAAGGTAGCCCAGGCTGACCTGGAATTCATTATGTAGTCTCAGGGTAGCCTCGAAATCATGGCGAGCCTCCTACCTCTGCCTCCGGAATGCTGGGCTTAAAGGCGTGCGCCACCACACACAGCTCACACCTTAATTTTTGTTTTTTTTTTTTTTTTTTTTTGTTTTTCGAGGTAGGGTCTCACTCTAGCCCAGGCTGACCTGGAATTCACTATATAGTCTCAGGGTGGCCTCGAACTCACAGCGATCCACCTACTTCTGCCTCTCCAAGTGCTGGGATTAAAGGCGTGTACCACCACGCCCGGCACACCTTAAATTTTTAACCCTCCCAAGTACCAAGCCTGGCACCAACTCCTTGAAATGGCATCTTCCCCTGTACTTTGCCTCATCTTTGCCAGCCAACCAGTTAGTGAGCTAAGTATTCCTGACACTCCTTAACTACCTCGCACATCTTCTTAGTTACATGCGTGTCTGGCCTCTGCAACAGCCTCCCTTGCAGCAGCAGTGACTATGGAATTTATCACCCAAACTGGGCCATTTTCTCAGAGAGAAAAAAAAAATGTCATAGTTCGTAATTACCTCAGGACAGAAGGGACAAACTGAGACTGCCCTGGGAAAGCCAGGAAATAGGGTTGTCCTAATTCTAGCCGTCACCCTAATTCTGTGGCCTTTTTCTGTCCTTATATCCTCTTCAATGGAGGGACACTCTATGCTGCGCCTGTCAAAATGGCACACAACGTGCATCTCCCCAGGCCAGATGGCTCCATTTCATGAAGTTTCTCTGACCCTCAGCAGAGAAGTGACATCTCCCTGCCTCTCCCACCGCTCTCTTGACCTTTCACTCTGCGGTGTGGTTCCAGTAAACGGTCTTGCCACTCCCATTACATGCTAAGTTCCTCAGGACATACATCAAGTAAACACTCAGGAAGTCTTCTGAAAGCAGGAAGTGTTTCTTGGGTAAAGAGCTCCACATTCTTGTGTAATAACCTTCAAGCATCCATTCTTTCCTGGGAATTCAAAAAAAAAAAAAAAAAGCAAAACATTTTCTTCCAAAGTGTATATTACAACTGCTGATTAGGATAACGTGGCATTAACAAACCTGGGGGCGTGGATGAGACCCAGACTAGGATATATTCTATAAATCCCATCACGTAGGCCAGGGAAAAAGACCCGAAGTAACTTGTCCAATGGCACAAAAGGGGTTGGTGGCAGAGCTGGGATTAAATTCAAGTGTGGATTCAAAGAGTTTGGCACATTCACCTTTCTTATTGCTGTTTTTGTTTGTTTGTTTTGTTTTGCTTTGTTTTTGAGACAAGGTCTCACTGTGTTGCCTAGGCTGGCCTTGAATTTGTCATGGTCCTCCTGCCTCGGCCTCCATGCGCTGGAACCCTGTCACACCCAGCCTACACTCTCACCTTTGCAGTAAACTCCGAGGCTGTAGCCACACTCTTTGACACTCTCACCTTTGAAATAAACTCTGAGGCTGATAAGATTCCTTTATTGCTGGCATTAGTCATATCTCAGGTGCCTACTCTGCAAAAATCAATAGTCACCAATTTCCTACTCCAGCCAAGTTCACCTGACTCAGCACATTAGTACGCAGCCATATTAGCCAAGTTCCCCAGGCAGTTTACACAGCGTCCACATCAACAATAGAACTTCCAGGCAGCACAGGTATCCTATTTCCAGGGCCTCACACAGGCCACTGAGCAGTGGAGAGGTGCCCTTTAAGAGAATGGAGATGATGTGGCATAGAAGCCAGAAGCATGTGATCTGGACACGGACCAGGATTAAGTAAATAAGCAACGCTGCTTCCAAGAGCCTTTCTATGAGATTGGTGATTCAGAACAGCAACCCTGTGAACTTCCCAAAGGGTTTCATGCTGGTTTTCTCTGCCCACAGCATGCAGTTTGCACAGCCTGTCTCTTCCTGACTTCCAGTCAAGTCTGGTCCTCAGTTTCAGCTGCTACCTGAAAGTGATTTCAGAGTGGCCGGGAATCCACAAGGGAACGGCATACAAAGGTGCTTCGTGTCACCTCCTGACAAAGCACAGGTGAACTAGCACCAGTGTCCTAGGTGAGGAAGATGAAGGGTTAAGAAGACAACCACTTGGTCATCCACCCGCATAGTCATTTCTGAAATGGAGGATGGAGTGCAATATGGTGGTACATGCCTGTAATCCCAGCACTTGAGGTTGATGCAAGAAGATTGCTATGATTTTGAAGCCAGCCTGGGCTACATAGTGAGTTCCAGGCCATTCTGGGCCACAAAGTGAGGCTCTGACTTAAAAACAAAAGAGAGAAAGAACAAAGGAAGGAAGACAGCACTCGGGAGGCCAAGGTAAGAGGATTGCCATGAGTTCAAGGCCACCTTGACGCTATAGAATGAATTCCAGGTCAGTCTGGGCTAGAGCGAGACCTTATCTCAAAAGGGTAGAGGGGTTACTGGAGAGATGGCTTAGTGGTTAAAGTACTTGCCTGCAAAGCCAAAGGACCCAGGTTCGATTCCACAGGACCCACATAAGCCAGATGCACAAGGTGGCACATGCATCTGGAGTTTGTTTGCAGCAGCTGGAGGCCCTGGCGTGCCCATTCTCTCTCTCTGCCTCTTTCTCTATCTCATTCAAATAAATAAATAGAAATTTTAAAAAAGGAAGGAAAGAAGAATAAAGGAAGACAGTAAAAGAAAGAAAGAAAGAAAAGGAAGAAAAGAGATAACTTTTAAAGAATATTTTTATTGGAGAGAGAGAATGGACACTCTTGCCACTGCAAAGCACGCCAGGTGTATGTGCCACATTGTACATCTGGTTTTATGTGGATAGTGGAGAATTGAACCTGGGCTGACAGGCTTTATAAGCAAGTGCCATAACCGTCCCTTCTCTCTCAGGTTTCCAGAGTAACCTGAGGCCACTGTGCTTGTGGGTAGAGCAAACATCTGAGCCTCCCAATTAGACTGTGCTAAAACCAGCTGGATGGTACCTTTTCCCTAAATAAAAGCTGTCACCACACATAAACTGTGAAGTCCTAATTCTGTTTTGTCCATTATCAGAGTCCCATGCAATTATAATCCCAGGGCTAAGGGAGGCAGAAACAGGAGGATCCTTGAAGCTCCTGAACCACCACTTTAGCTTCCTTGGAGAGTTCCAGACCAATGAGAGACCCTGTGTCAAAAAATGTGGATGGCCAGGCATGGTGGCACAGGCCTTTAGTCCCAGCACTCAGGAGACAGAGGTAGGAGGATCGTCATGAGTTCAAGGCCACCCTGAGACTACATAGTGAATTCCAGGTCAGCCTGAGTGAGAGTGAGACCCTGCTCAAAAAAAAAAAAAAAAAATGTGGATGGCATTCCTGAGGAACAATACCTGAGACCATTCTCTGGCCTCCACATTCACACACTCACCTGTGCATGCACCCTTGCATCCCCAGGTGCACCTCCACCCACATGAACACAAATGCACACACAAAAAATCCAGCATTCATAGAACCAACCTGGAAGACTCTGGCAGTATTTTCCAGAGCTGACATGTGTGTAACTATGACTCACACTTCTGTTCCTAATATGCACCAGCAGAAACAGCCACTCGGACCACAAAAAGACAGTCACACACACAATACTCAGTGGGGCTGGAGAGATGGCTTAGCAGTTAAGGTGCTTGCCTACAAAGCCAAAGGGTCCAGGGTTCAATTTTTCAGTACCCACCTCTGTAACACCAGATGCACAAGGTGGAGCATGCATCCGGGATTCATTTGCAGTAGGTAATAGGCCCTGGTGCGCCCATTCTCTCCATTACACTCTCTCTCTTTCTTTCTCTCTCTCAAATAAATCAAATCAAGTGAACGCTTTTTTAAAAAATGCTCAAGACAGCACATTCACAGTAATCCCAACATGAAGCAACACTAATGCCCATCAGTAGAACAAACAAACTGTGGTAGAGTCTCCAAACAGATGAGTGAGGGGTGAATGATACCACCCTCCCCCCAGGACCACAACACAAAGTAACACCTCAAAGGCAATGTTGAACGAAGCCACGTAAAAATGATTCGACAGCACACGATTCTTTAAAAACAAAGCTAAACCAAGCTGGGCGTGGTGGCACATGCCTTTAATCCCAACACTCGGGAGGCAGAGGTAGGAGGATTGCTGTGAGTTCAAGGCCACCCTGAGACTACATATAGTTAATTCCAGGTCAGCCTTGGCCAGAGTGAGACGCTACCTCGAGAAACAAAAACAAGAAAACAAACAAACAAACAAAGCTAAACCAGACAAAAGCCACTAGTGTTAGAAATCAACACAGTAAGAGCCTTGGTGGAAGTGGGGATGTGTGCAGGATCTTTTGGGGTCCTGGTCATGTTCCGTGTCTCCCCTAGGTCCTGGCCGCATGGTAGTCACCATGTGGAAAGTCACTGACAAAACACCTATTATTTCTATACTTTTGATCTTTTGATAACATGTACAAACCAGTAATATAACTTTACAAGGAAATACATATTGGAGGGAAATTTTATCAACATTTGTTTAATCGACCGAGGAGGAACCAGAACATGGTAGGAAAGGTGAACTGTGAAGTAAGCCCTCTTGGTTTACATCTTACTAGCTAGCTTGGAAAACTCCCTTCTTCTCTGAGCCTAGTGTCTCAATAACAAAATGGGCACAAGAATTCTTACATGACTGAATTAAAAGAGAAGTTACAGAACATGTCTGATACACATTAGTACTGTTACACATGCATATTGTTTAAGTATTAAATATTGTATAGTACATAGATCCTTGAGCTATACTTATATACAAATTGTATGTATGTATATCCAAGTTCACCAATTTCACCTTCAGTGTTTGGCTGATACCAGCTCGTATTCTAGGCATGGATATTGTTTTCATAACATGTTTTGCTGACCCAAAATCTGTCTCTCAGTCAGTATAATCTTTTAAATTTATTTATTAGAGACAGAGAGGACAGAACAAGAGAGAGAGAGAGAGAAAGAGAAAGAGAATGGACATACCAGGGCCCTCTAGCCACTGCAGATGAACTCCAGACTCATGTGCCACCTTGTGCATCTGGCTTATGTGGGACCTGGAGAATCAAACCTGGGTACTTCGGCTTCACAGGGAAGTGCCTTAACTGCTAAGCCATCTCTCCAGCCCCGGTAGTTGCTTTTGAAGTCTCTTTCTCATTATTTGATTTGAGAGAGAATAGGCATGCCAGAGCCTCTTGCAGCTGCAAATGTACTCCAGATGCATGCACTCTCTCATACGTCTGTGGGTACTGGGGAATTAAACCTGGGCTCTGCAGGCTTTGTAAACAAGCACTTTCAACTGTTGAGCCATCTCCCCCAGCCCTCTCTTTTCAAAACTCAAGACATTCTCAATAAATGCAAGCATGTAAAGTCAGAGCATAGACAACCCTTTCCAAACTTTGCTCACAGCCCTAAAAGTTACTACAAGTACGTCAGCAGTCTCTTAGAATCGATCGATTTGGTGAAAGTGAGCCCGGTTTCTTCTCAAGATGTCCTGCTCCTGTCCGAGCTCGAAGACACTAAAACTTAGCCATTGAAACAGGACACATTCTTTTTTTTTTTTAATAATTTATTTTTATTTATTTATTTATTTGATAGAGAAAGAGGGAGACAGAGGGAGAGAATGGGCATGCCAGAGCTTCCAGCCACTGCAAATGAACTCCAGACACATGTGCCTCCTTGTGTATCTGGATAACATGAGTCCTGGGGAACAGAACCTGGGTCCTTTGGCTTTGCAGGCAAATGCCTTAACCACTAAGCCATCCCTCCAGCCCATTCTTCTCTTTTTTAATCTTTTATTTATTTGAGAGAGAAAGATGGTGAGAAAAAGAGACAGAGACAGAGAAAGAGGGAGAGAATTGGGCCTCTGGACGCTGCAAACTCCAGATGCATGCACCATCTTGTGCATCTGGCTTACATGGGTCTTGGGGAATCAAACCTGGATCCTTAGGCTTGGCAAGCAAGCACCGTAACCACTAAGCCATCTCTCCAGCCCCCAGGGCATGTTCTTTCAGCATTTCTAGCTGTCCCTGTCCCCTGTAATCAACCACCTGACCCAAGACAGCAGTGTGCATGTTTAGTCTCGGTGCCTGTCTACTCCAAGTTGGTGACTGGGTCACACTAAATAACGGCAGGTCACATAACTTTTGGTGACTTTCAAATATCTTATCATTTCCTGGTGTGGGGGGGGGTGCTGATACTAAGGAATAAGGGGGAGAAATTCAAGCCGTGGGATATTATATGGTGCTCGGGTTCATGTGCATTTGGAGGCTTTGAGGGTTCATTAACGATGACACTATCAGCAAGAAGGAAATGTGTCGCAGAGCTCCGTCCCAGAGCAGGTTCAACCCACTTTTTGTCTGAAAACAGTCATGGAATGCAGACTTAGCCTCTTAAGAGACACGATGCTAGAAGACTAGCTTCTTAGAATGCTAAAAGTGAAGATTTTTTTTTTAATTTTTTTTTGTTATTTGTATTTATTTATTTGAGAGCGACAGACAGAGAGAGAAAGAGGTAGATAGAGAGAGGGAGAGAGAATGGGCACGCCAGGGCCTCCAGCCACTGCAAATGAACTCCAGACGCGTGCGCCCCCTTGTGCATCTGGCTAACGTGGGTCCTGGGGAGTTGAGCCTCGAACCCGGATCCTTAGGCTTCACAGGCAAGCGCTTAACCGCTAAGCCATCTCTCCAGCCAAGTGAAGATTATTTTTGAAATCTTGAAAAATATAAGATGTAGAGGCTGGAGAGATGGCTCAGTGGTTAAGGTGCTTGCCTGCAAAACCTAAGGACCGGGTCTGACTCCCCAGCACCCACATAAAGCCAGATGTGAAAAGTGGCGCACGCATCTGGAGTTCGTTTGCAGTGGCTGAAGGCCCTGGCACATCCATTCTCTCTGTCTTTCTCTCTCTGTGTTTGCAGTTTTACATATGTGTCTGTGTGTGTGTTGTTAAAAAACTGGACATGGTGGCGTGTGTTTATAATTCCAGTGCTGGGGTGACAGAGACAGGCAGATCCCTGGGGCTCACTGCCAGCCAGTGGAGCTTGATTAAGCGAGTTCTAGATCTATCTCAAAAAAGGTAGATAGTTAGCCAGGTGTGGTGGCACACACCTTTAATCCCAGCACCTGGGAGGCAGAGGTAGGAGGATCGCCGTGAGTTTGAGGCCAGCCTGAGACTACATAGCGAATTCCAGGTCAGCCTGAGCTAGAGTGAAACCCTACCTCAAAACACCAAAAAAAAAAAAAAAATGTAGATAGTGGTCTGGAGAGGTTGATTACTCAGGGGTTAAGAGCACGTCCCGTGTAAGCATGAGGGCCTGAGGAGGCCTGAGAGAGCCCCAGGAGCCACATAAACAGCTGGGCATGGTCATGCATGTCCCCAGTCCTAGGGAGAGAAGAAATTGGCAGATCACCAGGGCTGGAATAGCAGGTTCCAGGATCAATAGGAGACTACAGCTCAAGTAAGGATGGGTAGGAAGGGGGACACCTAATGCTCCTCTCTGGCCACCACAGGCAAGCACATGGGTGCCCCCTGGATCTCTTCACCTGGGTGGCTGCTGGTTCTCCCTTCAGACCCCATTTAGATGTCACTCTCCCTTGGAAGCCATCTTGACCTCAAAGGTTTGCTTCTAATGGATTAAGGAAAAAGCCTGGAGTCATCTCTAAGCTGTCACTGTCATTCACACAAGACACCCACTTTATCGACCAAGAAGCAAGCCAGCTTGACTTTTCCAAATATTACACCCATTATACAATAGCTGCATCTCTTGATTTATGCATAATCATTTGTAAAATATTTTTATTTATTTATGTATTTATTCATTTGACAGAGAAAGAGGGAGAGAGAGAAAGAATGGGCGCACCAGGGCCTCTAGCCACTGCAAACAAACTCCAGACGCCTGTGCCCCCTTGTGCATCTGGCTAACAAGGGTCCTGGGGAATCGAACCTGGGTGCCTTGGCTTTGCAGGCAAACGCCTTAACCGCTAAGTCATTCCTCCAGCCCCATAATCTTTTTTTTTTCCCTCTAGCCCAGGCTGACCTGGAATTCACAATGTAGTCTCAGGCTAGCCTCAAACTCCCAGCGAACCTCCTACCTCTGCCTCCCAAGTGCTGGCATTAAAGGCGTGTGCCACCACACCTATTGGTTTATGCATAATATAATCAGATTACTTACTGTGCTTATCGGTTTATGTGTATTGTTCACTGCCTCCTCTGATAAAATGTAATCTCAGGAGATTTTTTAATTTTCTTCTCTGATATATCCCCAAATCTACACAGGGTAGGAACCTAAAATGTGCTTATTTTTAATAAATGAATAAATAATTAGGGCAAGTTGAATGCCCCACTTTCATGATTTCCTATGGTCCTATAATTCTCTGATCCTAAAGCCTTTTTTGGTGTGGTGTAATTGAGGTCTGCTTCTACACAGAAAAGCATATCTTTTAATTACATGTTTTCCCATGAATAAATCCTAGCTGTCATGTAATGGTTTGCCAGCCTGGCCATTTAACCAAACTGTAAACCACAAAGGGTCCATCGCTGGTTAGTGTGGCTGGCTGCCGTCCCCAACACCTGGGCCAGCGTCCTGACTGGGCAGAGAAGTTGCGCATTCACAGAGGGCCAAGCTCACTTCCTGTGTTCCACATGGGCTGCTGCAGTGAGTCCTCTCAACAGCCCAGGGTGGTGGGGTAGGTAAGGAACCGGAAGGCCTGACTAGAGAAGAAACTTCCACAATGGTGCAGACCGAGGGTAGACCCTGGCCTAGGAAGCTGGGTCCAGAGGCCAAATTCCAAATTACGATGCTGGATGGCCTCTCCTTCACTGGGTACCCAATAATCACGGTTTAATGAGTAAATCAATGAAATGTGGCTGCCAAAAAAAAAAAAAAAATTGAAACACATCATTATGCTGTAAACACAAAGTGTCCAGATAAAAGATTATACCTAGAACAGTAGGTACAGGTCAGCTAGGTTCAGGATGATTTCTTTTTTGTGATTTTTTAAAAATATTTTTTGTGGTTTTCTTTTCATTTTTACTTATTTATGAGAGGGAGAGAGACAGAGAAAGAGAGAGAGAATGGGCACGCCAGGGCCTCCAGCTGCTGCAAACAAACTCCAGATGCATGTACCACCCTGTGCATCTGGCTTACATGGGTACTAAGAAATCGAACCTGGATCCTTTGGCTTTGCAGGCAAGTGCCTTAACTGCTAAGCCATCTCTCTAGCCCTGATTTTATTTTATTTTTTTCAGTGCTAAGGACCAAACCCAGAGACTTGTGCTTACTAGGCAATCACTCTTCCACTGTGCTAAATCCCTGACCCCAGATGATTTATTCTCCAAAAGAGACCAGCCAGTTGATGAGAGTCTGGAGCTCTAAATCACAATGGCAAATGGTTTGGAAGTTATGAACTGGCCATTGAACCGTCTTAGCCTTTGAAGGGGTAGTGTGGGAATTCAGACCTTTTGATCAAATCTAGTGATCTCCCTGGCTATTAAACAGGCCTGATGCCATAAGACCCCTTCCCTCCTCAAGGCAGAGATTTGAGCTCATGGTACACAGGAACTCACAGAAACATTCAAAACCTGAGGGTCCCTCCACAGATGAGTGGATACATGAAATGTGGTCTATGCAGCCATTGGAATATTGCTCAAAACGGAAGGAAATTCCTTGAAGGCCTTATGCCAACCAAATGAAATGCTGCTTTTCCTTCTCTCGACAACTGCTCCCATTTAACCAGTTGCCGTCAGTGGGATCATAACCAAAGGGCTGGGATTCATATTACCTGCAAGCCTATCCCAGGAGTCACTGCTCAACTGTTAGACTCAGAGCAAACCTCCTTCCTCCCTCTGACTTCTTTCTGCATCGGGGTGGATAAAGTGCTCATATGTTCATTCATTCATTCATTCATTCATCAGTCAGTTAGTCAATAATACAAAGTGTCCCAAAGCACTGAACACCATTCTTGGCCCTGCCTGCCACTCCTTTCCCAGTCTCATGTTTTTGTTCTTGTGTTCCTCGTGACTTTGGGGTGGTACGTTTTGTCCTGCTCCGTGCCGTGTCTCTCAGGCTAAGCATTCCTGTCCCCAAACCAGAGGCTCCTCAGGCAGGCCAGATAGTTCCCAGGGCTGGCAGAGTAAGGGAGGGGACAGGATTAGGAACAGGGCTGGCCACAGCTCTGCCTGCCACACTTTCCACTCAGGAATGTCCTCAGGACAGGGGCCCAGGGAGATTCCTGTCCCATGCCCCTCTCCGTCCTTTGCACCACACACCATAGTGCTGGGTCTCCCGGAAGGAAGGGAACAGCAAAATCCCAACTTTCCTGTCTTTACCTGTTTTTTGGTTTTTTTTTTTTAATTTTTTTTGTTTGTTTATTTATTTGAGAGTGACAGACAGAAGGAAGGAAAGAGAGAGAAAGAGAGAGAGAGAATGGGCGCGCCAGAGCTTCCAGCCTCTATAAACGAACTCCAGATGCGTGCGCCCCCTTGTGCATCTGGCTAACGTGGGTCCTGGGGAATTGAGCCTCGAACCGGGGTCCTTAGGCTTGGCAGGCAAGCGCTTAACCGCTAAGCCATCTCTCCCAGCCCTTTTTGGGGTTTTTTGTTTGTCTGTTTTGAAGTCCAGAAGCAAGAGGACAGTCAGATAGAGACAGAGCTCTGTGGTACTGTCCACATAGCACTGACAAGGGAGGCACCTTGGGCAAGGCCTCACTCTAGAGTCCCATCTCCTGACTGCCTCCCGGAAGAATCATGGTGGACCTCTGTCTCTGCCTGCATACACACACACACACACACACACACACACGCACGCACACACGCACACACGCACAGAGAGAGAGGGGGGAGAGAGGGAGAGAGAGAGAGAATGGGCGCACCTTGTGCATCTGGCTTATGTGGGAATTGAACTGAGGTCCTTTGGCTTTTGCAGGCAAGCACTTTAACGCTAAGCCATCTCTCCAGCCCTGGCTTGGCCTTTTTGTCCCATCTATGAACCTTGAGTTGGAAAGATACAAACCAGCCCCATGTAAAAATCAAAACCCTTTCAGGGCGCACACCAAAAGAGGCCTCTGGGTCTAGAAGTCTACCTGCCCACACCCTGCACTGTGTGAGGTGTGAGTTACCAAAGGAGTTAGTGAATTTCACCCAGATGGAAGTGGCTGACCCCAGGGCCACCCGGAGTGGCTCATTCATTTGACGAGTGATGTTTGAGCACTTTTCAAGTTATAGAACCTGAGCTGAGTTTTGGCTATACCAGGTCCCTACTTGATAGAAATTTAAATAACACCAACCCCTCTGTAGGCCAAAAGGCTCCTCTTAAAAATAATCAAGTAAAGCCGGGCGTGGTGGAGCACGCCTTTAATCCCAGCACTCCGGGGAGGCAGAGGTAGGAGGATTGCCGTGAGTTCAAGGCCACCTTGAGACTCCATAGTGAATTCCAGGTGAGCCTGGGCTAGAGTGAGACCCTACCTCAAAAAACCAAAATAATAATAATAATAATAATAACCAAGTAAGACTGATTGAGAGGGGAGGGGTTATGATGGAGAATGGAGTTTCAAAGGGGAAAGTGGGGGGATGGAGGGCATTACCATGGGATATTGTTTACAATCATGGAAGTTGTTAATAGAAAAAATAAATAAATTAACCAAGTAGCTGCAGGCTGAAGGAAACTTCTGTAGAGTATTCATGACAAGGGTGGCTTGAGTGAGAGGCTCCCCAACAAGGACCTTCACAAGGTCTGGCTCTGGGTGTAGGAACTAGGAGCAAGAAAGCCACCAAGCTTGTGACTTGGCTTAGCTACCTGGAGCCAGGTGGGACTTTACTGGGAGGCAGCTGGGAGCAACCAGGTGCACTGGTGCCCAGGAGATAAATCCTCCTTCAGATTCCAGGGCAATGGAGAAACAGGAGCCCAGCTTGGCTCAGAGGGTTTATCTTTCACCTTAATTCTGGCCGGGAGTGCTCAGCACAGCTGTGAAAGGGCCTCTGAGGTAGCTGTTGGCCTGTCGTGTGCTCACCCCTATGCCATAGTGAATGCCACCCCTTCACGCACACTGAGAGTTCAGCCACACTTATCTCTCATGGGCTCAGGGTCCTTGCTGCTTGATTAGGGAGAGGGTGGGTTCTGCTCTTGGGCCAGAGACACGTGTGTGAAGCAAGATGCGGCTGAGGGGGTGGCAGGTGTCTCAGGATAAGCGGGGAGGTCCTGGGGACACACCCATCCTAGAACCGGGGCAAGAAAGGCCTGGAAAGGGGCCACAAGAAGTAGGTCCGCTTCTCCAACGCACTTTGATTGTTGTGAATGTTCTGTTGTGAACCTGATGGTTTCGGTGCATAGGACATTAAGCTGATTGTCATGCACTGTAGCTAATTGGAGGCTTGGCATTGTACAGGGGCAACAAGCAGGACCTGTTTGGTAGCCTCGGGCCGTTAGTCTCTAGAATTTTTTTTTCTTTTTTTTTTGTTTTTTTTTTGTTTTGTTTTGTTTTGCTTTTTGTTTTTCCGAGGTAGGGTTTCACTCTAGTCCAGGCTGACCTGGAATTTACTATGTAGTTTCAGGGTGGCCTCGAACTCATGGTGATCCTCCTACCTCTGTCTCCCAAGTGCTGGAATAAAAGGCATGCGCCACCATGCCCGGTTTCTAGAAAATCTTTTAAAAACAAGCAAAGGGATATGGAAATAAAACACTACTGCCTCAGACTCCCAATATTGTTCTACCTACACACTCCAAGGCAGCAGTGGTCCTCACTAGGACCATCACCCCCTGCACCCCCACATATTCCCAATACCATGAGTCTCAACTACATTATCAGAGGATCCCACTTTGGGGAAATCCATGGAAAGTCTGAGCTTACAAGATGAAGACCTGGACTTGGGAGTAGCTGTGTAATCACAGAGAAGTGCCCCCTACCTCTCTGGACCTGAATTTCTGTGTCTAGAAAATGAGAGAGTTCATCTTAAATGCCTTTTCAGGAACCCCTATCCCATACCACAGAGCCCCCCCCCTCAAAGCCCCAGGCTGAACTGCACCCTGAAAAGGATCAGCTGAGCTCATGGGATTCCCTCACTGGGGATCAGGAGGAGAGACAAGGCTAGACTCCTGTCCTACACAACCGCTCCTCCCCCACCTTTGCTGAGGCTAGACGTCAAGCAGGACACAGGGCGAAACTCCCCACTTGCTGACGGAGGCACGGAGAGGTAGGAAAGCTTCCCCAGCCCGTGTCTCCCTTACCTGGACCTGGCGCCTGCCTTGCGCAGTCTTCAAAGGAGAAACACTGCCCAGCTGGAAGCCGTCATCTGCATAGGCGGGTGTGAGAGACTGGCCATCAGCCATGCTTGCTTTAGTATTTAGCTGTGAGTTTGTGTCGGGAGGACACATGGGAGCACGTGTGAGGCCCTGAACTCTAGGGAAGGAGGGCTCTTCTAAGACAACTTGGAATTTTCATCCTTTGTGTGTCATTAGGTCTGCCCCACCCCCACCTGACACCTTCCAGTGAGCCAGAACTTTCTGGACTTCCAGACTTGAAATTCCTTGTGAGTCGTCCCCACCCCTCACCCCCGTACACACAACTGCCTGGCACTCTGTGAAGAGTGAAGAGTGGCAAACAGTAAGACGTGGTTGGCCTCCAGGAGAGCTGTGGCCCTGGACAAAGCTCCCGGGGTATCGTGGATCGACGTGACATTCTGACTGTCATTGATGATCCTTTGGGCATCTTGGGAAATTCTTGCCTGACTCCTCCACACGCCTCAGCAGGGCCTGTGTGGCTTCACACTGAGGGTTACTCACGTGTCTCCCCCACAGATAACTCACTCGGTGGCACAGTGTAGCAAGAAACGCAGTTATTCTTTCTACTTTTCTCTACTTGCTTGACTTGAAAGCCCCAAACTTCAAACATCATTGAAAACTAAAATGTAGTAAAAGAGAAAGGAAAAAGAGAGGAAGAAGAAGAAAAGGGAAAGGAGAAAGGGAGAAGTGAAAGGAAAGGAAAAATAAGGAACAGGGGCAGAGAGGGGAAGGAACGAGAGAGGGGAGAGAGAAGGAGGAGAAGGTAGGGAAGAGGAGAGGAGGGGAGGGAAAGGAAAGGGAGGAGAGGAGAATAGAGGAGAGGAGAAGACAGAAAAAGAGAGGAGAGGGGAGGGGAGGGAAGGAGAGGAGAACAGAGGAGAGAAGATAGGGGAGGGGAAGAGAGGAGAGGGGAGGAGAAGAGAGGAAAGAAGAGGAGAGGACAGGGAAGGGGAGGGGAGAATAGGAGAAAAAACAGAAAAAGGAAACTTCTTAATTGTTGAGTCAAATTAAAAGCCTTGTAGTTTGTGTTCCTTCATCTTTGGGAATGGTCTTGGTACGAGCTCTCCTTGCCCTGGCTATTTTCCAGACAATTCCAGAGCTAGCTTTTGAAGCCCCGGATTGAGTTGAGAGGAGGCGGAGGGCTCCGCACAGGCACTGGCGGGCAGCCCTCAGGTCCAGCAGGGAAGCTGGTGCTGGAGGCTCCCTGGTCTGTGGAAGATGGCCAGAAAGAAGGAAGATTCTCTCGGGACACCTCTACTCCCGATCCATGGTATCATGGAAACGACTGGGAGCAAGGAGAACCCTCAGCCACCTGGGAAGATGGGGTCCCAGCATGCAGCTATGTCCAGCTGGAGTTGAATATTCATCAGGCATTCCTAAGTTCAGCCTTTGGCATGTGTGGCTTGATAGACTGTGGATGAGAAAGGGGAACATTTACCTTTAAGCCCCAAACCAACCTTGAGGCCTGTTTTCTCTACTTGCAAACTTGGAACATACAATTTTGCAGCACCCCTTGCAAACACAGTGCTGTATATCTAAGTGTGGGTAGAGGCAGTAATTTATATCTAAGGTGCTCTCAAACTAACATTTTGAGAATTCCTGATGCTCTCAGCAATCCTTATTTTGTTTTTGTTTTTTTAAATTACTATTACAAATGTGATAGACAAAACATCACAGACATTCTAAAAAAAAATGTTTATAAGAAAAAAAGAACGTGGTAAAAATCATTGATGATTTTATTCCCAAAAAAGATATCTGTAGATATGCATCCTTTCAAGCTTTTATATTTTAAGATAATTTTTAATTAAGTACAACACACATAAATACATGTACTTTTTAAACAAAATTAGCCATTACTTCAAATTACCTGTTGACCACTATGATGGTATGAATGTGAAATGTCCCCCATATGCTCACGTATTTGGACACATAGACCCCAGCTGGTGATGCTGCTCAGGAAGGTTGTAGAATCTCTAGGGAATGGAAAATTGCTGGAGGAAGTGGGTTGCTGGAGGCGGGACTTGAAGTATTCTAGCCCAACTCTGAGTCCTGGTCACCCTCTGCTTGCTGCCTGTCAGTGTGACTGACGTCAGGTTCCCTGGTCCTGCTGTCATGCCTTCCCACCATGATGACATCAAAACTGTAAGCCTGCCAGGCGTGGTGGCGCACGCCTTTAATCCCAGCACTCAGGAGGCAGAGGTAGGAGGATCCCTGTGAGTTCGAGGCCACCCTGAGACTACATAATGAATTCTAGGTCAGCCTGGACTAGAGCAAGACACTACCTCGAACAAAACAAAAACTGCAAGCCAAATTCAACTCCTGTCCTTCCATTTGTTGCTTCTCATCAGGTACTTGTTGACAGTGACAAAGTAATTGATACAACCACCTCCCATAACCCCAAATCTTTTCCTCACCCACGTGACCAGCCACTCTGGGAAGATTGGCATAGTTCCTGCTGGAATTTACACATATGTATAATTTTATATGAATAATTGGAAGCATCTTTTTGTGCTGAGTAAATATTCTATTCTATGGATAGGCCATATTTTACTCGTCCTCTTCCCTTTTAGTAAATAGGTTGGTTACAACTTACTGCTTTTCTTGTTTGGCCCACTCACTTCTATGTACCAAGCCCTGGGAATACCATGGAAACACAACAAACAGCCGGGTTTTCCCTCACAAAACCCACAATCCAGGGGGAAAACAGAGATTAAACAGCATAGAAGGGCTGGGGAAATGGCTTAGCAGTTAAGGCATTGGCCTGAAAAGCCTAAGGACCCCAGTTCAATTCCCTAGGACCCTCGTAAGCCAGATGCACAAGGGGGTACATGCGTCTGGAATTCATTTGCAGTGGCTGGAGGCCCTGGAGTGCCCATTCTTTCTCTCTCTTTCTCTCTGCCTCTTCCTCTGTCTCTCTTTCTCTATCAAATAAATAAATAAAATATTTTTTAAAAGAACAGCATAGAACAAAGTATGTAATAGATAGCTAGTTTCCCACTACCATAATAAACACCTTCCATGGGTCTTCCTGCCTCTAATTTTTAAAATATTTTATTTTTATTTATTTATTTATTTGAGAGAGAGAGGCAGAGAAAGAAAGGGCATGCCATAGCCTCTAGCCACTGCAAACAAACTCTAAACACATGTGCCACCTTGTGCATCTGGCTAACGTGAGCCCTGGGGGATCGAAGCTGGGCTCCTTTGGCTCTGCAGACAAGTGCCTTAATCACTAAGCCATCTCTCCAGCCCTTCCTTCCTCTTTCCTAAAGTCCCACAAGAACCTATTACGGCTTGGAGGCAGGCCTCATTATGAATATGAAGGCTTCCACTTCCCAGCAACCTGAACATTCCTTCACCCAGCAGATCTTTCCATGTGGACAAGGCAGCAAGCCTGTAACAATGAGTCTCTTCACTGTCTCAGTGAGTAACTTGCCTGGTGAGAATATTTTGGGCATACTCTTGTATCTGTATTACCATTTGCCTCTTCCTTTTTGTGAATTGCCTCTTTATATCCTCAGCTCATTTTCCTAAAGGTTTTTTTTCTTCTTTATTTATTCATTAACATTTTGAAATTCTATGTAGCCTATGCCTTAAATTGCATGGCTGGGGTGACAGACATATAATTCCACCCCTGGCTTATATTCACTCTATGTTCCAAATGTTGCAAAACTCCTGCCCTCTCCTCAGTTTGTCTTGGACCCTGAGTGTCATATCCTATTAGAAAACTCGGGTTTGCAATGTACACGACATTTATTCACTGACTTAGTCATATTTTTCAGCCTTTACTATATGCATTTTGTTTTCCATGACTTCTTCAAGGTCTCTTCTTTCTTAAGATCATAAAGATATATTCTTATCTTATTTTTCCTAATAATTTATGTTTTCATTGAGATGCTGATGCATCTAGAGTATAATGGTATACAACATGTTTTATTTATTCTGTCTGCAAGCAGATGCTTTTTTCCATGTCATTTATTATTCTACTCTTTTTCCCCCCAGTGATTTAAAATGTTGCCTGGGCTGGAGAAATGGTTCAGTGGTTAAAGGCACTTGCTTGCAAAGCCTGACTGCTGGGTTCAGTTCCCCACTACCCACGTAAAGCCAGCTGCACAAAGTGGCACATGCATCTGGAGTTCTTTTGCAGAGGCAGGAGGCCTTGACATGCCCACTTTCTTTCTTTCTCTGACTTTCTCTCAAATAAATAGGTATTTTAAAAAATAAAATATTTTTGTACCTTAGACCAATTTCCTAGTATTTCTAGAATTTTTATTATTTGCTTGCTTGTTTTATTTTATTTTTTGAGACTGGGCCTTGCTAGATAGCTCAGGTTGTCCTTGAACCATTGGTCTTCCCAACTTAGCCTCCTGAATATTGGAGTCATAGATATGCACCTGGCATGTTTTAAAACAAAAATTTTAAACATTTTATTAGCAACTGCCATAACATACCAAGATCATAATCCCTTCCTACCATCCTCCCTTCTCCCCTCCCCAATCCCCCCTCCATTAACTCTCTTCTTTTCAAATAGAAGTCTCTTTTCTATTTTGATGTCGTCATTTTTTTTCTGCTTACACAGGTCTTATATAGGTAGCATTAGCAACTATGAGGTCATGAATATCAAGGCCTCTTTGTGTCTCAAAGACAGTATTACAAGCACTCCTCCCCTTCCTTTGGCTCTTACTTTCTTTGTACTACGTCTTTTGCAATGGTCCCTGGGCCATGGTGGGTATGATAGAGATGTCTCATTTAGTGCTAAACACTGCACTATCACGTAAGCACTGCACTATCACGTCTTAGCACTCTGCTGAGTTTTAAGTCACCCAGTGGTCATCTGAAAAGGGAGACTTCTCTAACCAAAAGTGAGAGTAGCATTAATCTGTGGGCACAAATGTAAGTGTTTAGAGGACAGTTTGATGAGCATAATATATCCATTGGTCAGATACCAGTAGCAGTTCCCTCTGAGGGCTTATGACCTCCCCAAATCTCATCGGAGAACAGTTGGTTTCCTCCCTAATAGACATGCCACCGTTGTACCAGTTGACACATTTTGTCTGGCTGGCCAGCCATAAAGCCTGCAGGGTCCACTGCTGGATAACAAGGTTCATGACTGTTCTCCCCCAACAGGCTGCATAGCTCTTTCTGGCGCCATGACAGCAGCCAATAGGGAGGAGGCGCCCATCTCAGCTCCAGCTTGATTTTTCAGTCAGTGTCCTGCAGCCCAAGCATGTGGCTATTTTCAGCAAAAAGGTCTTCTCATGTAGTGGTGGGAAACCAAGATCCTTGACAATAGTCTTAATGTTTTGGGGGCATCTGGGGCCTCCCTGGCCAACAACTCTCTGGAAGGTATCCCACCCCTGGCAATGAAATTTTTCTTTTTTAAAAATATGTTTTATTAGTCAGGTATGGTGGCGCATGCCTTTAATCCCAGCACTCTGGAGGCAGAGGTAGAGGATTGCCATGAGTTTGAGGCCACCCTGAGACTATATAGTGAATTCCAGGTCAGCCTGAACTAGAATGAGACCTCTCAAAAAAAAGCAAAGTAGGGCTGGAGAGTTGGCTTAGTGGTTAAGCGCTTGCCTATGAAGCCTAAGGACCCCAGTTCGAGGCTCCATTCCCCAGGATCCACATTAGCCAGATGCACAAGGGGGCGCACGCATCTGGAGTTCATTTGCAGTGGCTGGAAGCCCTAGCACGCCCATTCTCTCTCTTTCCCTCTCTCTCCCTCTTTCTCTGTCTGTCACTCTCAAATAAATTAAAATAAATAAAAAACTTAAAAAACAAGGTAAATAAATTAATTAAATAAATAAAATATGTTTTATTTATTTGCAGGCAGAGAGAGAGACAGAAAGAAGAGAGACCGACATGCCAGAGCCTCCAGCCACTGCAAATGAACTCCAGACACATGTGCCATCTTGTGCATCTGGCTTGCATGGGCACTGGTGAGTTGAAGTCAGGTTGTTAGGCTTTGTAGGCGAGCAACTTAAGTGCTGAGCCAGCATCTCTCCAGCCCCCAAATTTTTCTAATAACAATCTATGGCTTCTGGGCACAGCATTATCCACACACACAAGATCCTTTTGCCAAAATTCTCTTTTTTAATGCATATAATATTAGTTAGTTAGCAAAGAAGTAGACTTCCGCCGGGTGTGGTGGTGCACGCCTTTAATCCCAGCACTCGGGAGGCAGAGGTGGGAGGATCGCCGTGAGTTCGAGGCCACCTACGAGACTACATAGTTCATTCCAGGTCAGCCTAGACCAGAGTGAGACCCTACCTTATAAAACCAAAAAAAAAAAAAAAAAAAAAAAAGTAGACTTCCATATGGCTTATTCATAAATCTTAAAATGTTTTAAAGATTTTTATTTTTATTCATTTATTTATTAGAGATAGAGAAAGGGGGAGAGAGAGAATGGATATGCCAGGGCCTCTAGCCAATGCAAATGAACTCCAGAAGCATGCGCCATCATGTGCATCTGGCTTATGTGGGACCTGGAGAATTGAACCTGGGTCCTTAGGTTTCAAAGGCATATGCCTTAACCACTAAGCCATCTCTCCAGCCCCAAATCTTAAATTTTTATTAACTCTCCTCCTACCCCTTCCTTTCCTCCCATCCGCTCTTCTTACACCATTCCCTCCCTCCCCAGTATTCTAAGACTACAAAAAAGAAAAACTGCAACTGGAGAACAGATAAATTATGATAATCACACACTAACATATCATGTGGCAATTAAAAGAAACTAAATTTTAAGTATATCCATATGGATAAATTTCTCAAATAAAATGCCAGATGAAAAAGACAAACTGCATGAAGAATGTCATTTACAGAAAGCTCAAAATATGGGAAGAAACAATGTTTGACATAATTTAGAAATTTGGTATAGGTTAGAAAAACAAAGGAAATTAATGAAAACAGTAAGAACTAAATTCAAGTTGAAAGGTGGATTTTCTCTGAAGCTTACTGTTAGAGCCTCAGAGCCTCCTACCCACTCCCCATCTCCTTCCCTCACCATCTGCCCAAAACTCAACAGGGGATCTAGCCAACCGGGCTCGATCCTGAGCACTGGCCATACCTCCCTCCACTGGGCCACAAAAAACTCAGGTGGCATTCCTGAGCTACGTTGCCAAATAAACCTCCAAAAATACGTTGCATCAGTTGATATTATCTCCAATAGTAAATGTAAATGTTTACATTAAGTAAAAATGTTCTGGTCACTGGCTAGGCCCAAAATGGCACCCATAGGTCTAATCTATCACTGGCCAAAGGCCGAATTGCTCTGTTAATGTAGTGCCTAGGATTTCTCCTTAACTTGCTTACTCATAGGCTTGGCCTTGTCTTTCAACAATGCTTTCTGTTCCAATCACTAAACGTCTTCTATGTTACATTAATCCTTTTTTTTAAGGTAATTCTTTTTATTTATTTATTTGAGAGAGAGAGGCAGATAAAATGGGTGCACCAGGGCCTTCAACCACTGTAAACTCCAGACACATGCACCACCTTGTGCATCTGGCTTACGTGGGTACTGGGGAGTCACACCTGGGTCTTTGGGTTTGTAGGCAAGCACTTTAACCCCTAAGCCATCTCTCTAGCCCTATTAATTCTTTTAAAAATATTTTATTTTTATTTATTTATTTGAGAGTGGAGGCAGGGGGTAATGGGCACACAAGGGCATCCAGCTACTGCAGATGAACTCCAGACACCTGTGCCACTTTGTGCATCTGGTTTACATGGGTCCTGGGGAATAGAACCTGTGTCCTTAGGCTTCATAGGCAAGTGCCTTATCTGCTAAACCATCTCTCCAGCTCCTGATAAATTTTTAAAAAGAAACCATTTGGAACAAATCTTCAAAGCCAAGTGTAAGAAGGGGACAGCCCCTTCCAGGTTAGCATGAAGAGTCAGTGTGGGAGAGATCATGTGTGGGCTGTAGGAGTTTCTAGGCCCAGGGGAGGAGGGCCTGTGTATCCATGGGAAAAAAAAAAGTGCACCTGTCCCTTTAAGGCTATGTATGTTCCAGGTACACACATCTGGGCTGAACAAGGATTTGAGAATCCTGCACCTGCTACTTTCTCTCCTGTTCCTGGTTTGGGGGTTCATTGAGAGAGCAAAAAGCTAAGTTACTTACATCTTTATCTGATCAGGGTCCAGTGTGCATAGGGCCATGTACAATGGTATTGAACACACAACCCCAGCTACATCACGGCTAATACAGCAGGGGCCTGCAGGGCCTGAGACAGGCCAGATTCCCTCTAGGCACCAACACAGAGCTCCTGCCATGTCTCCCTCCTTCTTAGAACTGATGGCAGCCACACCCCAAGCCTGCAGTGACCTGTGTACAGAGACTGCAATGAAACCACCATAGAGCCAAGGCTCTGGGGGGGAGAAGGGGACAGACTGAGACACAGGTGGCCTCCCTTGCCTTGTCTCATCAGTTCTCTCTTATTGGCTCCAGACCAGAAAGATTAGAAAAACAAAATGAGCAAACCAACCCTGCCTAATGTCCAGAAAGGACTGGTGCCTTCAGACTTCTGCTACCCTCTCTGCTGGTGTGGACCAGGGTGTTACGCCAGGAAGCAGATGCTGGCCATCAAAGGAGAGAGGAACGAGATGAAGGAGAGGAGCAGAGACCCTGAGTGCCTGCGCCTCCCCCAACCACTCAACAGTCTCTTCAAGGAGCTCTTGGCCATGAGCCCACCCCCCTTGCCTTTCCAAGGCCTTGTTTTCTATTAATCCATCTCTGACCTAAAGGGTATTGTGAAGTCCATTATATTTATCTTCTTATGCTGCTATTCCTCCCGGAAAATTCAATCCTGGATGAAATACTAAGTGGCTTAGTTTTTCTTAACTTTAGACATCCAGTAAGGCAGAAGGGAGACGCTGAGGAAGAGGTGGGTCACTTGGCTGGGCTGCTCCGGCTGGAAAGTCGGTAGGTGTCCCTTTGGAAAGTGCACAGCGGAGCCCAAGGCCATAGTCATGAAAAGAGATGAGAGAGGGGCAGCATCCTGCACCCACCTGTGACACAGGCTCTGACGCCCCCCATACAAAGGACACGGCTGGATGAAGGAGACCACCCACGTGTGCTGTCTCTCCTCCCTTTCAGGCTCAGCAATGGACAAGGGCAATGCTGAGCCACCCCAGCCCCCCACTTCTGAGGCAGGTGAGACTTCTGCCATCTATGTTTCATTTGCATATCTCAGCACCCCAAACTCAGCTATTTCCCTCACAGTCACACCTAGAAAGAATGAGCAAACCCAGCCGGGCGTGGTGGCGCACGCCTTTAATCCCAGCACTCGGGAGGCAGAGGTAGGAGGATCACCGTGAGTTCGAGGCCACCCTGAGACTCCATAGTGAATTCCAGGTCAGCCTGGGCTAGTGTGAGACCCTACCTCGAAAAAAAAAAAAAAGAATGAGCAAACCCACACAGTGCTTCCTCCACAAGCCCCCTGGGAAGGGGCCTGGCTCTTCAGTGCTCTTTCCCCAGAACAATGGGTGAAGCAAGCCAGCAAAACCATCCAGCTGGATTTGTCTTTGTTTATGACAGATAATTACAGGACTTAGAATCACCTTGGGAACAAGACTCTAGGCATGTGTGTGGCCGCGTGGAATACAAATGGGATTGATGGGGGGGGAAGACCCGCCCAAACTCAGCACAGCACCATCCCATGGGCTGGGGGTCTCTTGGCTTCCTCATTGCTGATGTCATGTGACCAGCTGCTTCACGCTCATGGCGGACTGTGTCCTCTCAAACTGTAAGCTGAAACAAACGCTTCCTCCGCCAAGTTGCTTCTTGTCAGGGATTTTGTCACAGCAAAAGGAAAGTAATTGATGTAGTGTGCTACCCTGAACCTTTACTTCCAGGCTTGGAAGAGCCCTGAAAAGGGTGTGTGTTCATAAAGGATCCATTGATTGGAGATGTATTCTTCCTTGACTTTTTATAACCTTTTAGCACGAAGCATTGCAAACAAATATAAGAAAATAGAGAGACTGTGAGCATGTGCACACATGTATACACACACACACATACATACACACACTCAACTTCAGTAAACTTATCTCAGTGCTAATTTTATATCACTTGTTC
The DNA here is from genome assembly GCA_036346955.1 of Dipus sagitta. Taxonomy (NCBI): domain Eukaryota; kingdom Metazoa; phylum Chordata; class Mammalia; order Rodentia; family Dipodidae; genus Dipus; species Dipus sagitta. The sequence continues at coordinate 17,491,646 of CM070783.1, forward strand.
TCTCGGTCTATTCATCACTGATTCCCCAGAAAGGGTAATTTTGAATCAGATAAACACATCATGTCATTTTATCCCCCAAAGTACAGTGTGTATCTCTCAAAGAGTCTCTCTCATTTTAAGTAATCACCTGCATTGCACAATCATGTCAGAGTTCTCAGATCTTTAACACAGCACATCAAGGCCCCTGGGCTAAGGCAGGCCTGCAAGGCCTATGCCTTTACCGTTCCGCCGGACTCCAAACTCTTGTTTCACACTCACTCTTCTGCATTGTCCCTCTTTCCAAAAACCTGCCTTCAGGGACACCGATGTCTTAAAAGAATTATAAACTCGTGCTGGAGAAATGGCTTAGCGGTTAAGCGCTTGCCTGTGAAGCCTAAGGACCCCAGTTCGAGGCTCCATTCCCCAGGACCCACATTAGCCAGATGCACAAGGAGGCGTACGCGTCTAGAGTTTGTTTGCAGTGGCTGGAGGCCCTGGAGCGCCCATTCTCCCTCTCTCTCTATCTGCCTCTTTCTCCGACTGTCTGTCTGTCACTCTCAAATAAAATAAATAAACAAAAACATTAAAAAAAATTATAAACTCAGGCCAAGTGTGGTGGCACATGCCTTTAACCCCAGCACTCGGGAGGCAGAGGTAGGAGGACATCACTGTGAGTTCGAGGCCACCCTGAGATGACATAGTGAATTCCAGGTCAGCCTGGGCTAGAGTGAGATCCTGCCTCGAAAAGAGGAAGGAGGAGGAGGAGGAAAAGGAGAAGTGTAAAAGCTGTTCAGACAGGCTGGAACCCGAGTTTCCCCCTCGCTAGCTCTGCGTCCTTGAGCGGGGCCTGGGGAGATGGCTGTAGCATAAGCCTGAGGGCCAGAGTTCGGACCCCCGGCACCCACGGAGAAGCGGGTGGGCACCGTGGCCTGCCTGTAACCCCAGCACTCAGCAAGTGGAGACGAGCGATCCGCAGGGCAAGCTGCTAGCCACACTCACCGAGCCAGAGCGCTCTGGGCTCGGGAGAGACCTGCGCCACCATAAAGTGGAGAGCGCTCAAGGAAGTTGCCCGATGTCAACTTCTGACTTCCAGGAGCAGACGCATGCAAGTATGCCCACATGTGTGAACACACAAGCATGCCACATGCACACACACAAAAATAATACAAAAGGGGCTGGAGAGATGGCTTAGCGGTTAAACGCTTGCCTGTGAAGCCTAAGGACCCCGGTTTGAGGCTCGATTCTCCAAGACCCATGTTAGCCAGATGCACAAGGGGGCACATGCGTCTGGAGTTCGTTTGCGGTGGCTGGAAGCCCTGGCATGCCCATTCTCGATCTCGATCTCTCCCTCTCTCTCTCTCTCTCTCTCTCTCTCTCTCTCTCTCTCTCTCTCTGCCTCTTTCTCTGTCACTCTCAAATAAATAAATAAAAATGAACAAAAAATTTAAAAAATATAATACAAAAGGCCGGGCGTGATGGTGCACGCCTTTAATCCCAACACTCGGGAGGCAGAAGTAGGAGGATTGCCATGAGTTCAAGGCCACCCTGAGTCTGCAGAGTAAATTTCAGGTCAGCCTGGGCTAGAGCGAGACCCTACCTTGAAAAACCAAAATAAAATAATAATAATTAATAAATAAAAATAAAAATGGTGGGAATAGACTGAGGAAGACACCTGAAATTGAGCACTAGCCTCTACACACACATACACACACACGCACACACACAAAGCTGTTTACCCACATGCATACACACAAACACATACACATGCAAAAAAAAAAAAAGACCAAAGATACACATCAAAATATTGTTGTTTTTAAGCCAGGTGTGGTGGCGCATGCCATTAATCCCAGCACTTGGGAGGCAGAGGCAGGAGGATCACCCTGAGACTACATAGGGAATTCCAGGTCAGTCTAGGCTAAAATGAGACCCTATCTCAATATATATATATATATATATATACATATATATATATATATATGTATGTATGTATGGCTGTTTTTTAGTTCCCAATGTTGCAATTGTGTGTTCTTTTTGTGTTTGTATGTTCTAAATATTACCTGATGGACCTGTATTAGTTTTACAATAAAGAAACACTTACTTAGACACAGGAGACATACTCACATATACATTGTGATTCAGTTACATAAGACATATGAAACTAGCAAAATATTTAGGGGGAAAATATGGGTGACTTAAGTTTTTTTTTTTTTTTTTCTGAATTTCTTACTCCGAAAGCTGTGAGTCATTTTTACAAAAGCACTTCGGATAGGGACACTGAAGGGTGGTAGGCAGGCAGGGAGGCTCTCTGGCTCCACTGCCTGCCTTGACTTGAAAGAACCAGAACCGGGCTATCAATCATCTCCAGACACGTCTTGCCTTCAGGATTGCCCCTGACTGAAGGCTGGAGGCCCTGAAGGTCACGTGACAGGGTATTGAAGCCTCTGCTCTCCCTGCTTGGGTACAGAGCAGCAAAACTCAGCCCTGGTGTGTTATGGCTGGGGTGGTAATACTCAGCACTCCAAACATTCCCCAGAAGTCTGTAGGTGTAGGAGGTCATCCCTCCTCTGTAGCCCGCAAGTGTGTGGGCCGCCCCCAGACTGTGATGTGGCCGTGTCTCCTGGTGCCAGCAGGCCAGCTGTTAGGGAGGGATGAGGCCCAACGGCTCAGGTGGCCACAACTGATAGCAGCCCTGGCAGGCCGAATCTTGTGGGCAGGGCAAGTGGACAGCCCAGTGGGCTCACAAGTCATGGCCAAGAGTGCTTCTGTCATCCCTTGCTATGACTGTAGGATCCAGGACAGGGTGGCTTCCTGTGAGAAAGACTCCCTTCGTCCCCGAAGGGGAACTGCCAGCACCTTTGCGCAGTGGTCACGGCAGGATCATCTGGGCAGGCCGTCCTGCTTCTGTCCACTTGGATGTGATAGTTAGGATGACAGCTCCCGCTGTCACACTCGCTGCTTCCAAATCTGCAGGTGAAGAGCTAGCTGTGTCCTAGCCCTGGCTCAGTGATGTCACACAGGGAGGCTCAGGGCTGGATCAGTTGCTCCCCCGTCCCTGCGTGTGGGAGTAGAGACAGCTCTGGACTGGAGGGCAGCCGCCTCTGGAAGGTTGTTACCTGCCCAGGAGAACAGATCTGTCCATTGGTGACAGAGCAAAATGAGCTTTGGGAATTTTCCACTTTCTTTTCTTCCAAGTGGAATGGACCCTCAACCCAAAACAAGACTACGAGTGGCTTACGGCCCTTAAAGTACCCCGTGTACCCCTGGGGACTCTAGAGGTGCCTTGAGTACATTTGAAAATAATTATTTTTCTCCCTTTGAACAAGAAGAATCTCAAGTAATTATTTCAAGACAAGGATATGGAAGTTCTGGAACTGGGGAGATAGCTCGTTTGGTAAAGTGTTTGTCTTCTAAGTGTAAGGTCCTGAGTTCAGTCCCACTCCCCACAGCAATGTCAGGGTGGCACACACCTATAATCCCAGCACAGAGGAGGTGAAAGCAGACAGATGTCTGCAGCTCCCCAGCCAGCCAGTCTAGCCAAATTGGCGAGCCCCGAGCCAAGACCCTGTGTCAAAGGAGGCGGATGGTTGTCCTCTGGCCTCCACATGCGTGTGCTCACACACATGTCAGTGCACACACACACACACACACACCTCATCCAAGGGGCGCACCGTATGGAAGGAATACAGAAAGTATAGGCAGGGGGAAAGAATAACTCACCTTTACTTCTTAGCTTCCTGAGGATTCCCCTCACATGCTGCAATTAAGACTCCATCAGTCCTTCCTTGGCATAGGCTGGGCTTTGGGGATGAGATTAAGGCTAAGGGTGCACCCCCTGTGGGCCTATCAGAAAAGCCAACCACAAAGGAACAAAGGCTGACCTCAGGGTCCCCGCATCCAGATTGGGTGATAGGAGCAATTCAAATGACAGATCCTGAAGCAAATGACATCGTGCAGTGCGCGGTGTGTTCATTCCAAGTGAGTGCCGTCCTCACCAGCGCCTGTGGAATGCATCCTACACTTGCCTCTGAATGCCCATCGTTGCCCGCGCCCGCAGCAAGCGTGCTACGTGCTTGCCACGCGCTTCTTTGCCTGAGAATACAAGATCCGTGGTGCCACCACACTGTGCCTGCCTGGGTGTTTGCAGGGTTCCTTCACATCGACCGACAAGCAGCAGCAACTAGGCCTTTCGTCAGTGCTGGTGGCTCTGGCAAATGCCTGCTCTGAGGATAGGGTGGAAACCCCCCTTGGGACCCCAGTCAGCTTCAGTTTCCTCCACACTGCTTTGCCCAAGCCCACCTGCAGGCCTCTGCTTAAACCCACAGCTCTGATTTGCAAGGTGTTTTTTCCTCAAGTGATTTAAAATCTTGTTTCTTCAAACATCTAGTTCCAGGGCTGGGGAGATGGTTCAGCTTTTTAAAGGTGCTTGTTTGCAAAGCCTGCTGGCCCAAGTTCAATTCCCCAGTTACCCACATAAAACTAGATGCACAAAGTGGTGCATGCATCTGAAGTTCATTTGCAGTGGCAAAAGGCCCTAACATGCCCATAGTTAGTCTCTTTCTCTCCCTTTCTCTTTCTCTCTCTCAAACAATTAAATAAAAATATAAAAGTATGTTTTAAAAGCCTCACATTTTCTCCTTCTCATGTCACTGATGTCTCCAATTTCCCTGCCAGTTCCAAGCCACTATTATCAAGTGCTAGCTAACGATTTACATTCTATATTTTACATTTGTGATTCTAGTCTATAGATGTCATAGTCCAGAGGGAGTGACAGCCAAGACTCAGGCTGTAACAAAACTCGTGGAACCTGTCACCAGGAACATAACCATGAGTACAGCGCTAAGTATGCAGCGATTGTCTGTTTTGTCACTGAACCAACTGCTACATGAACTTCAGCGAGGAGGTTGGTAGTCATTTAGAAAAGCAGGTATGTCATTATGAAGTGACACCATGACTTGCAGTTTAGCCCTATGCAATTAGATCTTATCCACTAAAGGATTATAACCCAAGCAGTCATTACAAATAACCATTTGTATAGTCAGTGATAATCTCAACAATGTAAGACCGGGCGTGGTGGCGCACGCCTTTAAAGCCAGCCCTTGGGAGGCAGAGGTAGGAGGATCACCATGAGTTCAAGGCTACCCTGAGACTACATAGTGAATTCCAGGCCAGCCTGGACTAGAGTGAGACTCTACCTAGGGAAAAAAAAAAAAAAAAAAAAAAAAAAACAAGCAATGTAAGATGTATAATAAAAATAAACATCATCTTTGTAAATAATAATTGTCCATAAAGACACTCAAGAAATATTTCCAGGCTGAAAGGCACATGCTGACACCCGAGAGATAAATGAATAAATTTCTTTTCCATTTCACATCCAAACCCAGTGGTTGATATACAATGTTTTCCTTTGTTATAAAACTTAGAATCACTCATACAAAGTTGATAAATGACACGTGCAAGAAGGTATATACAACTATGTAAACACGTTCGATATATGACTAAATACTTTATTTGATTTGATTTTTCTGTGTGCCCCGATGATTCTCAGGTCTCTGCTCCTCCCTGGGACTCAGAGGACAAATGCCCAGGAGCTCACACAGCTGTCTATGCGAGTCCTGGGGCGGCACTCGGAGGGTCTGCTCAGGCTCTCGGGGCCTCGGCTTGCCCAGGAAGGCTCCTAATCACTGAGCCACATCGCCAGCCATTCTTGGCCATCGCGGAAGGGGATCCGGAAGCAGTGTCAGTTGATTTACTATTTCTGTCAGCCTTGCTTTGTTGCATGTGCTAAGGGTCCTTTCTTCATAAACACATTCAGAATTAGAAGTTGTACACAGAGACTTTGCAAGTTACTTTCAAATACAAAGCAAAAATCCAGATGTCCAATACAAAATTAGGCTTGCAAAACCAGGGTTAAATATTTTCTTTCTTCCTTCCTTCCTTCCTTCCTTTCTTTCTTTCTTTCTTTTTTTTTTTTTTTTTTTTTTTTTTTTTTGGTTTTTCGAGGAAGGGTCTCACTGTAACCCAGGCTGACCTGGAATTCACTATGTAGTCTCAGGGTAGCCTCGGACTCATGGTAATCCTCCTACCTCTGCCTCCTGAGTGCTGGGATTAAAGGCGTGTGCCACCACGCCCAGCTTTTTTATTTATTTATTTATTTAATTAATTTAAGCAAGAGAGGCAGAGTGGGGGGGGGGGTGAGAAAGTGCACCAGGGCCTCTAACCACTGCAAACGAACTCCGGACACATGTGCCACCATGTGCATCTGGTTATACTTGGGTACTGGGGAATCAAACCTGGGTCCTTTAGCTTTGCAGGCAAGCACCTTAACTGCTAAGCCATCTCTCCAGCCCTATCTTTTTAATATTTATAATTATTTGTTTTTACTTATTTCAGAGAGTATGGGCATGCCAGGGCCTCCTGCCACTGCAAACGAACTCCAGATGCATGAGCCACTTTGTGCATCTGGTCTACATGGATAATGGGGAATCAAATCCTGGCTGGACAGACTTTACAAGCAAGCACCTTGAACTGCTGAGCCCCTAGCCCCTATTTTGGCTTTAATGTGTAATTTAAAATGACTTTTAATTCAAATATCTAAGAGCCAACCTAAATAGGCATGGTCTTTGCCTGCAGTGGAGTAGTATTGATTATGTATACACAAAAGGGGACCTCTTTAATTCTCGAAGTACTTTTTCTCCCTTGTAGGTAAGTAGTAACTGTATGAGGTTTTCTTTTCATGACTGTTCTAGCAAATTGCTACAAATTGACATCTTAAAACAATGCAGCCAGGCTGGCGGACTAGGCCTGTAATCTCAGCTACTTGGAAGGCTGAGGCAGGAGCGTCAAAAGTTCAAAGCCAACCCTGCACATAGGGAGAGCCAGTTTCAAAATAAAAAGTAAACCAAAGGCTGAGGATATAGCTCAGTGGAAGGTTGTTTGCCTGGCAGATATGAAGCCCTGGGTCAGCTCCACTAAGGCAAAGCCAAAACCAAACCAAAATGACAATAGAAGCAATAGAAACAGGCTCCTGTCGTAGAGCTTTGGAGGCCAACGCTGAATGAGTGCCACTGGGCTAAAGTCAAGGCCCTTGCCTGGAAGTCCCTTCTAGAAGCTAAGGAGCATGAGCCCCTTTGGCAGCCGCCTGAGGTCCTTGCATCTGGCTTACGTGGGTCCTGGGGAATTGAACCTGAGTCCTTTGGCTTTACAGGCAAGCGCCTTAACAGCTAAGCCACCTCTCCAGCCTTGAACCCAGGTGCTTATAAGTGACAAAGTGGTGGCTGCTCACCATCTACCATGCCATGTCTCTCCTCGGCTAGGAGGAGAGCTGAGGTCTGAGTGGAGAGGGATGTAGGCATCTCTATGTCATCAGTATGAAGAGGGAGCGGACATTTCTGTGTAGAACAGCCTTTGGCATAAAGGGCTGAGGGAAGATGGAAGAAAAGAAACACGAGAACATAGGCGCTCATGGGCTTAAGAAAACACAGAGGGTCACGTGAGCTTGCCTGACACCTCTATATCACCCTGGTTGATCTGGCCATGTCAGTTCCTTTAATTTCAGTGTCCCTATCGTTTATAAAATGGCATTGTAAAGTATATCCCATGTCACTAATTATACACAAGTAGTAATTATATACAAATCATGAGTATTGTAATATCGTAACCAGCTATCATGAGACCTGGTCAGGAGGTTAGAGACCTTCCATTCCTTGTCCAAACATGAGGGAAACGCCTGGAAAAAGAAAGTCAAACGACCTGGCTGAGGAAAGACTTTGCAGCTAAATAATGCAGACATGCCCCCAGTCTCTCCCCTTCCCTTCCTGTCTTTCCTCTATAACCAACGCAGGCGCTTCCTTCTCTAAGTCACCCAGTGGCCTGTGCGTGTGTGTCTGAGCCCAGGCCACAAGAAGCAAAGGCAGCCTTCCAGGATGAGTAAGTCTTTCAGTCCCAAAACTACATAAAAGTGTCACGGGGGTCATGGCTCAGAACTCAAAAACGTTGCTCGTTTCAAAGGAAACTCGGTCTCAGGGATCTTGCGGAAGTGAAAGGTCTGGGAGCGAGCAGCTCACTGTGCCTGAGCATTCAAGATCTACAGCGAAAGCCGGGCAGAGCAGCACATACTTGTGATCCCGGCACCCAGGAAGTGGAAGCAGGACTCCAAGGTCACCCTCCACTACATAGTGAGTTTGAGTGCAGTTTGGATGAACGAGACTCTGTCTCAAGAAAACAACAATGGAGCTGAGCACCATGGCACACGCCTTTAGTCCCAGCACTCGAGAGGCAGAGGTAGGAGGATTGCCATGAGTTCAAGGCCAGCCTGGGACTACATACTGAATTCTAGGTCAGCCTGGGCTACAGCGAGACCCTACCTCAAAAAAACCAAAAACAGAAAGAAAGAAAACAACAATATAAAACAACTGAAAGTGAACCACATAGCAGTATGCTTGGTCAGAGCACAAGAATGAGTGTGAATGAGTCTCTGCCCATTCACAGAGCGCAATGGAGCTCCCTCTTGTATGTAGAGTTCTATTCTTTTCTTTTTTTTTTTAACTTTTATTTATTTATTTGAGAGAGAAAGAGGTAGATACAGAGAGAGAATGGGAGTGCCAGGGCCTCCAGCCACTGCAAATGAACTCCAGACACATGCACCACCTTGTGCATCTGGTTTACATGGGTCTTGGGGAATCGAACCTGTGTCCTTTGGCTTTGCAGGCAAGCACCTTAACTGCTAAGCCATTTCTCCAGCCCTAGAATTCTATTCTTAGTAACAAAACAACTTGTTTCAAAGGATCAAATCTCCATTTGATCTCTTTCTTCCCTTCCTTCCTCTCTTTCTTTCTTTCCTTCTCTCCCTGTTTCTTCCCTTCCTTTCTTTCTATCTATCTATCTTTCTTTCATTCATTCTTTCTTTCTTCCCTTTCTTCCCTTCCTTTTTTGATGTAGGGTCTCACTCTAGCCCAGGCTTCCCAGGAACTCACTCTGTAGCTCCAGGCTGGCCTCAAACTCATGGTGATTCTCCTACCTCAGCCTCCCTAGTGCTAGGGAGCAAAAGGGCACACATTGGGCTTGAGAGATGGCTTAGCAGTTAAGGTGCTTGCCTGTGACGTCTAAGGACCCATGTTTAACTCTCCAGATCCCACATAAGCCAGATGCACAAAGGTGAGGCAAATGCAAGGTTGCATATGCCCACTAGGTGGCACAAGCATCTAGAGTTCGATTTCAGTAGCTGAGGCCCTGGCATGCCAATTCTCTCTCTCTCTCTCTCTCTCTAAAATAAAATAAAAATAATAAAAGTGCACACACCCATGCCTGGCTGCATTTGATTTTATTTTCTAGCTACACTCCAGCTACTAATCCCTGGGTCCTCAGTTACCCACCTTCCCCTTAGGTGAGGTATGTTCAGTTGAAATTAGACAAGTAAGACTTATATATACAGTCTCTTAGACAAACCCCTCATTATACAGATAAGGAAACTGAGGCCCAGAGGAGTTGAGGGCTATGACTCAGCCTTCTTTTGTGTTCTCATAAATGGCCAGGCCCACAATAAGGCTCTGTGAATACTTACTAACTGATGGAACAAGGGGCCAGTGGACTTTGTTTACCAAGATGCCAAGGAGGATCCAGATTTTGAAAGAAATGGGGCAGGTCTGGGTGGATGGGGCTCCGGGCAGTTGCTTGCCAGCTGGGTGACCTTAGATAAAAGTTCTGACTTTTCTAAGCTTAGTTTCTTTGGCTGTAAGATGGGGCAGGAGGGAAAACAATGAAATAAAATGTTAAGATACACGGAAGCACAGACACCTTGCTGCCTACCACCCCTGAGGCTGAGGAGCCATGCCTTGGAATAGCAGTAAATTCTAGTGGAAATGGGGAGGAGGAGGGGCCAGTGAGGCCATGTAGGAGACCTTAGGCTCACAGGGCTGTAAGTAGCCTCTGCACCCCACCCCACTGCCAAGGCGGCACAGGGACCCTTCTGGCTTCTGTACATGGCATCCAGTAGCAGCTGACCATTTTAGAAAACTCCGAGGCATCAGTCAATGTCTGTGTTGACTGGTTTCACCTGCGGACTTCTAGATGTGACTTCTGGCCACATGCCCCTCGCACGAGTTACTGTCCTTCCGGCAGCTGGTTCTTCCAGGGTGTTGAGCCTGTGACTCGCTACCACCGCCAGCAAGATGCACCCAAGGTTCAGCTGGGCTTGGAGATAAGAACGGTCGTGCTACCAGCTGGGTGGGCCACCCGACCAGGCGGTGTGGGAGGGGGCGACATAGACCTGGGTGTGTCCTGAGTTGAGTAATGTTGACAAAACCATGGGGGAGAGTTCTCAGCCTGTAAGAAAATAATGACAAAGACATAGATTAGCAGTCGGTGAGGATTCCCCATACTCAGGAGGCTGAGGCTGGACAAGCACAAATTCAAGGTCAGCCTGAATTACACAGTGAGACTGTCTCAATACACACACACACACACATATACACACACACACACACACACACAGACTGTCTAAGAAACTGAGGAAATCTCCCAAAAGACATCGTGAACAAAGGCAATCATGTCTAAGTGGGTTTTTTTTTTTTGTTTTGTTTTTTTAAATATTTTTTTGTTATTTTTATTTATTTATTTGAGAGCAACAGACAGAAAGAGAAAGAGGCAGATAGAGAGAGGGAGAGAGAATGGGCGCGCCAGGGCCTCCAGCCACTGCAAATGAACTCCAGACGCGTGCGTCCCCTTGTGCATCTGGCTAACGTGGGTCCTGGGGAGTCAAGCCTTGAATCGGGGTCCTTAGGCTTCACATGCAAGCACTTAACCACTAAGCCATCTCTCCAGCCCATGTCTAAGTGTTTTGTGATTTTCCTGGGGACACATAAAAGAAACATCTACCTACCTCAAACAGAGAGGGAACTGTCACATTCTGCTGGACGAACAAATGGGGTTGGACTGCAGAGGTGGTTTAGCGGTTAAGGTGCCTGCCTGCGAAGCTTAAGGACCCCAGTTCGATCCCACAGGACCCACGTAAGCCAGATGCACAGGGTGGCACATGTGTCTAGAGTTCATTTGCAGTGGCTGGAGGCCCTGACACACCCATTCTCCCTCTCTCTCTCTTTCTTTCTCTCTATCTGCCCCCCTCATCTCTGTCTTTCTCTCTGTGTCTAAAATAAATAAATAAATAAAATATTTGTTAAAATGGAGTTATTGGATTTACTTGCAAGAGCTTGGGTGACTCACAGGCAGCAAAGCTTCATCACTGAATAGTCCCATCCCCAATCAATGTTTTATCTGTGGGTTTTTTTTTGACAATATTTTACGTGTAATAATGTACTCTGATCATAATTTCTGCCATTACCTTCTGGTGTCCCTCCTCCCTATTCCCCTTCCACTGACCTCCTTCTTCCCAGCTCTTCTACTTTGAGGTCAGTTTTTCTTGTGTGTGTGTGTGTGTGTGTGAGGGAGACTCAATGAGTGTAAAGTTGCCTGCACAGGAGTGGGGATAATTAACCAGAACACATGCGGTTTTCCAGTAGCTACACCACTGAATATTTTACCTCGCATATACTTTTGTATCTCTAAGAGTATGTATACTCGGGGCAGGAGGGAGTAGTGACTGGAATCCCAGGGAAGGGTCTTGTGTAAGGATCTTGTCACCTTTCCTTCCCCTCTCCAAGAGGGAAGGCTAACATTCTCATTAGCATAACCTAGCTAGCTGTTGTGCAGTTCTGTTTCTTATTGTCAAGGCCTCCTGCAGGGTCCCAGAGCCCTCTCCTTCAAGATGGTCACGGTCGTGTCAAGCCTGGAGGAAAAGTTCCTGGCAGTGTGGCCTTGGCTGACAGGCGAGGACTGTCAGGAAGCTGTCCTAACTCCTGAGGAGGGTTCTCTGCCACGTGTCCATCCTCTGAGTCACCCAGGCTGTCCTGTGTAAGGTTTGGGAGTGACCAAGACCACACTAACCCTTCTGAGGCAAAGATGACAGCTTTTATTTGGTGGTGGTGGGGGGGGGGGGAACACGAGCTGACAGGGCTGGCTCACAAGAGAGGAGCACAGAGACTCCAGATAGTGGGCTTTATAGGGGTTCTTCAGTGGGGGGAGGGGGAGGAAGGGAAAAAGGTGAATAAGAAAGGCTCCTTTAGGGGAGATCTGGGAGAGCCAGGGTGTGACACCAGAACAGTGAGCAGGTGACTTAGGAGAAAAGGGGGCAGGAAACCATGGCCTGGGGGCATTGTTAGGCAAGGAAGGGAGAATGGCTGGGCGGTTTCTTGAGGAATGTGGGTGAGTCTCTGTCCTCATCCTGCTGTCCTTGGTGACTCCTGGGAGCCTGCAGCAGAGACTGAAGCCCAGATGTGCTAAAGATGGGCAGGGCCACACCTTGACCAGAACTGCTTAGTCATGCATTTCCTGTCCTCTATGTAAAGCAAAGATGGGCCTGAGGGTAACTGCACCCCTTTGTCTATTCTTCCCAATATGGCCACATGAAAAAAAAAATCTCCTTTCTCTCCTTTTCCCCATTGCTTGTCTCTTGGCATATTGGGGATGAGTGGAGAGCCTAGATTGTTGGGGTTGCCAGAGCCCATGATTTTATTGTTTTTTTTTAATTTGTTTTCTGATTTATTATTTATTTATTTATTTCTTTATTTTTGAGAGAGAGAAGCATTCCAGGGCCTCTAGCCATTGCAAACGAACTCCAGATGCATGCGCCACCATGAGCATCTGGCTTATGTGGGACCTGGAGCATTGAACCTGGGTCCTTAGGCTTTGCAGGCAAGTGCTGTAAGCACTAAGCTATCTCTCCAGTCTTATTGTTATTTTTTGAAGCATGCAGGCTCTTACTTAAAAATCTTTTGTTGTACACTGTCATCTGCCTAGCTCCTATGTGGTTGAAGCATAGATTAAAAGCTCTTTTGCTGAGGTATGTGTGTGTGTGCAACAGAGAGAGAGAGAGAGAGAGAGAGAGAACTAAAATTGCTGCCCCAGATCAGCTCCTGGAGCACTTTGGGGAGATGGATGGAAAGTAATACCAGAAACAAAAGCCATAGCTGGTTTAAGTAATGGCCTGGTAGCAGCAGGAGGAGAAAGAAACAATATTGTCACTCAGAACATGAGCTGAACCCTCAACCTACATCAAGACGATGATTGACAGCAAGGACCCAGGGATGGTCCGTTAGATCTACTGCTACTAAACAGCTCTGTGATCCCGATTAAATTACTTAGCTTTTGCACGCAGCTTCCTCCTCTGTAAAATGAGGCAAAGGCACCTGTCTCACAGTGCTGGTGCCTGCTGCTGAGCGCTTTCTGCTTAACACATGGCCTCACATAGAGACTACTGGCATCCGTCAATCACTGTCAAGAGTGCTGCGCTGACAGCCATGAACCAGGATGTCTATGATGGGGCTGGGTGGGGAGGAGTGAGCTGAAAGAAGCTCTGTCTGTCTCTCTCTCTCTCTCTCCCCTTCTCCCCCTCTCTCCCTCTCTCCCTCTCTCCCTCTCCCTCTCTCTCTCTCACACACACACACTGGGAGAGACCCTAACCTGAGCTGGACTGTTAGGACCCAGGCTACATCTGGAGAAATTGTACTCTATGTGAGGAGGGATGGCCTGGGATTGGGGAGCCCCCACTCTGGGCTGGGGCCGTGGGGCCCCTGAAGGGCAGCACTTTATCAGTCTGTCTCCACCCAACCTCGAAAGGCTCTTCAGAGAGAGATAAGCTCAATCATCACTCAACTTCTTTGCATTTTCAAATAATTCTACATTTGTTCCTGCTGACATATGTGAAAATGATCATTCTTGGAAAGTGTTGGCAAGAAAAGAATAACATCCTACAAATTACCCTGTGTCATGCCTCCCGAAATAATAACTCGTATTTCAGATTTTAATGCTTTATTTTTGTATGTTTAAGATAACATAGTGGTAATGAGATATGACTTTATTCTACATTTTCTTACTTCATAAGTTTTCTTTGTTATATCAGATTTTATGGACACAATTTTGAAAGTTTTCCTTTGATTTTCACTAGATGATGTGTTCTTCTCTAATCATTTCTCTATTGATAGACTGTTTTCCAGTCTACATGATTATGCATGATGTCACAGTAACATGTTTATGATATACCATATTCTGTAATTTAGCTTATTTCCTTGGATTAAATCTCCAAAATGGAATTCATATAGTTGAAGAGCGTAAACATTTATAAGGTATATATTGTTTAATACTGTATCAGAACCTTCAAAGAAATTTCTAGTTTTCTTCCTATAGTATATGTAATACATTATCATTGTAAACATGCTAAACCACAGAGATGATTAAAAAGAATGGAAAATTATTAATAATCCTACCACCGAAAAACAACCACTTTGACCCTTTCATATGATGTCATCCCTTGGTTTCTGGCACACAGGGCAGTGCAGAAAGCTTCTCTGCATATCCTAAAATCTACAACGCCCAAGTTTCTTGTATAGTACAGTATTTGTATATGATTTATGCTCATTCTCCCATATACCTCAAATCTCTCACAATACCCAACATAATGCAAACACTATATAGATACTGCGCTGTGTAGATTAGGGAACAATGACAAGAAAAAGTCTGCACATGTTCAGTACAGATGCAAGCCCTCACCCCCAAGATATCCACTCAAGTTGGTTGAATCCACAGATGTTGAAATGGGGCTTTAGGGGTTCAGGAATAGAGTCCTTAAACCCCAAACCCTTAGTTCTTATAAAATGTTTTTTAAAAAGAAAATAATTTTTAAAAGAAAAAGGACTGGAGAGATGGCTCAGCAGTTAAGATGCTTGCCTACAAAGCCTAACAACTTGGGTTTGATTTCCCAGTACCCACCTGGAGCCAGATGCACAAAGTGACGCATGTATCTGGAGTTCATTTGCAGTGGCAGGAGGACCTGGTAAGCCCATTCTTTCTCTCTGTCTCTCTCTGTGTATATAAATACATTTTAAAAAATATAGAAAAAAAAAGAATTCTTGAGCTGGGCTATAGAGTGAGTTCCAGTCAGCTTGGGCTACAGTGACACCCTGCCTCTAAAAAAGGGGGGGACCAGCCAGGAGTGGTGGTGCACACCTTTAATCCCAGCACTTAGAAGGCAGAGGTAGGAGGACTGCCATGAGTTCAAGGCCACCCTGAGACTACATAGTGAATTCCAGGTCAGCCTGAGGCTAGAGTGAGACCCTACCTCAGAAAACCAAAAAAAAAAAAAAAGAGGGGAAGGAACTGAGGAGATGACTCAGTGTTTAAAGGCACTTGCTTACAAGGGCTGCTGGCCTGGGTTTGACTATCCAGTACTCAATGCGAGATGCACTAAATGGCCCATGTATTTGGAGTTTGCAATGGCAAGCGTTCCTGGTTCAGCCATAATTCATTCTCTCTCTCTTTATCTCCCTCTCTCTTTTATAAATACATAAAAATTAAGGAATTCTAAAGCATGGTCTTAAATCACTACAAAATCACACACACATGCAAACATATGTACATGTACATATATAATTTCTTTCTTATTTGCCATTTTCCAAGATGACAAGTGACACGAAGGCAAATGCTACAGTGACTATGAGGGTCTTAGTGACAGTCACTGAGTTTTCAGAGAGGACGGCAGGGGAGCCAGTGTCCTGAAGGAAGAGCCAGGAAGGGGTGGCTGAAGTACTCAGGTAGAGAGCTCAAGAGCAGGCGCCCATGACATGGTAAACACCCCAAGTGAACCCAGTGACAAGCCATGCCAAAGGGAGTGAGGGGGGAATGCTATCAGAACCAAGGATCCTATTAGGACTCTCAGTTTCAAATGTAGAGGTCCCACTGAAACTTGACTAAGCCAAAGATAGAAGAAATTTTTTGTTTGTTTGTTTTTGTTTTTTTGAGGTAGGATTTCCCTCTAGTTCAGGCTGACCTGGAATTCACTATGTAGTCTCAGGGTAGCCTCGAACTCATGCTGATCCACCTACCTCTGCCTTCCAAGTGCTGGAATTAAAGGCGTGTGCCACCATGCCTGGCTTGGAAGAATTTTTTTAATTTTTTTTAAAATTATTTATTTATTTATTTATTTATTTAAGAGAGCTAGAGAGAAAGAGGCAGAGAGAGAGAGAGGAAGGGATAGACAAAGTGTGTGGGCGCACCAAGGCCTCCAGCCATTGCAAACAAATCGAACCCAGGTTCTTTGGCTTTGCAAGGCAAACGCCTTAACTGCTAAGCCATTTCGCTGGCCCAAGATGGAAGAATTTGTTAGCCCAGATAACTGAAGCTCAGGAGAGCTCCCAGTTTGGGTCCTGATGGGGTGTGGGCCACGGATCATGCCCCAGGAACTGTTCTACTCCTACCCTAGCCTCTTCTCTGCTGTCCTCTAACTCAGGGCAGCAGGCCACCCCCTCCCCCCCAGCGGCTTTAACCCCAGTGTCCCCCTTGTCCAGGCCCCACCAGTGGCCTTCCAATCTGAACTAGCCACACAGGAGAGCGTGGACACATCTACAAGAAGCAGAACACACAAGTCCCTCAAGCTGGCAGACCGGACAACGGTTCTTCCCAAGAAAACTGCTGTGCTGGGTGGGCTTCAGAGATAGCTTCGGGTTAAGGCGCTTGTCTGTGAAGCCTAAGAACCCAGGTTTGAGTCCCCAGGACCCACGTAAGCCAGATACACAAAGTGGTGCATGCGTCTGGAGTTTGTTTGCAGTGGCTGGAGGCCATGGCGAGCCCATTCCCTCTCCCGCTCTCTCCCTCACAGACTGGATTTGGGCTTACCGTGGTCACCAGGAAGGAAAGGCTGGCCTTGCTGAGCTTGCTGAGATCCACACTACCCCAGTCCTCTGTCCCTGGGGCGTCATATGGAGGCATGCCTGTCGCGCCATCTAGCGCTAGGTCGTGGAATAACAGAGTTTTGAAAAAGCCTCTGCTCACCCCTTCAGTTCCCAGACAGGGTAGGTAAGGTTGAAAGAGGCATGGAGTCGTGTGACAACGGTTTGAAGGTAGTATTGAAGTTTAGGGGTGAGAACAGCTGTTGGAAATTATGAGGACAGACTCCCACGGGATGGAGAGATGGCTTAGTGGTTAAGGCACTTGCCTGTGAAGCCTAATGACCCAGGTTCAATTCCCCAGTACCCATGTAAGTCAATTGCACAAGGTGGCACATGTAACACATCTGGAGTTCAATGGCTGGAGCCCTGATCTGCCTAGTCTCTCTCCCTCTCTCTTTCTCTTTCTCTCTCTCTCTCTCATTCTCCATTTGTATCTTTCAAGTAAATAAGTGAAATAGATTAAAAAAAAAAAAAACTGACTCCTGGAAGAGGAATGAAATTCAATCTACTACAAGGCTCTGGATAAAATCAGCAACTGCCGGGACCGATAGCCTTTAAAACTGCCCACCTGGAAGAGGCCCTTCTCTTGGGTAGAGAGCTCCCTGTCACTAAGGTGTGTGAATAGTGATGGGGATGCCTCCAACCCAGAGATGTAAAGACTCCTGATACTGGCCGTGGGATCCAGCTGGAGGATTTTGGCTGTCTAGATTTAAATTCTACAACTTTATTCCACCACGGAGGAGAGCAAACCGTGAACCAAACAGAACAAAACCATTGCGTTTTGTCTTCTGACGTTAGTAGGCAGACGTTAGACTTGCAGATTACTGAAGGACGGACCCCACCTTCAGTTTCACTGGTCATATTAGAAAGGGAAATGGCTCACTCACTCATCCTCTGTAGGGAAGAGCCACTTCCTTTGACCAGAGAAACAATCTCTTCTGGTCCTGGGTGGAATCTGTTAATCACTTGCCTGGTCAAGAGACCACACCTCACCTACAGACATGTTAAGGAGTTGGAGGAATATTTATTCCCTTAATGAAATACTGTACTATACCCCCAAAAGCCCCTCCCTTGAAGATCTTCCCTATGGAGACTTCCCAATTTTCTCAGCTCTAATTCATAAAGCGTAACTTTTCCTTTTTTCCTTATTTTCTCTTCTTTGGAGAAATCTGGCCTGAAATCTGAAGCATGCTTATCCTGACACTTTCGGGCATTTCCACTTTTTTTCTTAATCAATAAATATCCTTTGCCTTACTCCTCATCATCTGTGTGTCTAATTTTTTTGTGGTCAAAAGTAAAAGAATTTTGGCTGGAGAGATGGCTCAGTGGTTAAAGGTGTTTTCTTGAAAACCCTGATGGCCTGGGTTCGATCCCTCAGTACCTATGTAAAGCCAAATGCATCTGGAGTTTGTTTGCAATGGCAGGGGGCCCTGGTGCACCCATACTTACTCTCTCTGTCTGCTTCTCTCACTCTCTCTCTCTCTCTCTCTAAGTAAATGAATAAATAAGATATTTTTTGACAAGATAAGGGATTTAACAACATGAAAACCTGCAACCCTTCGCTTCCTTTTCTGAGTCCCCTTTCCTGTCTCTCGGCACCCTTGTCTCAGGTCCAGGTGCCTGATGCTCCCCCACTGCTGCCTGGACCCCCAGATCTGTCCCCCACATGGGGTACCTCTGTGACAAAATTGGTCCTCTTCTTCCCATACTCCAGGATCTAACATGGTTTACATAAAGTCACCCTGGACATCAGAGTTTGAGAAGCAGAGCCCTGTTGGAGAAATGATTAACTTATTGCTAAACAATTTGCAATTGTTTCATATTAATTACTTTCAATGTGTTGTTGATGCAAAACACACAGCTCTTGCCTCAGAGGGGATAAGAGAGAGCTTATTCTGTAGCTAAATATGAATGACCATGGCCCGCGAATACAGATTCAGGTTACCCCAAATCTAGGTCCCAACACGTTAACAATTTCATTAAGGTATTGTACTTACAGAACAGAAGAGTCACAGATGAAGGCACTGTTTCAATACATCATTGGAAACCTCAGGTCGGCGGGTTATAGCAAAGCGGGGAAATCTCTGTTACAGGCGTTAGATGTTATCTGGTGGCATTCTTAGCCTTTGGGCTGGTGGAGCTGGTGGTTACGTTCTGTTATAGCTGTTAGTACATCCCACAAAGGACTCAACTGATTACCCGACAGTCATAAGGATGTTAGGTCAGACACAAAGGTAGCCAATAAACGGCTACTGCGGGGCTAAAGGAAGCCCAAAGTGATTTGGCTCTGATCCTGCAACATTCCATCTCTCTGTGAGCACAAGAATTCTGTCCGTCCATTTGGCTTTGTTTTAACTAGATGCAGTGCTTTTCAGGAAGTTTAGCTCACGGTGTTCATTTTTGCATTTACTCTTAACTGTGTTTTGGTCATTCTTGTCTCTTACAGCCAGATTGTTAGAACCACGGCTGGAGTTTTAGAGTATAACCCTTTTGGGTGGGGCTATGGGGTTGAAACAAGGCCTCACGTATCATATAAGACCAGGCTGGCCTAAGACTCAATACATAGCCAAGGATGGCTTTGAACTCCTGGTCCTCCTGCCTCTGCCTCTGGATGCTGGGATATACCACCATACCTGGCCTGCTCTCGCCTTCTGAATCCTCAACAGGGTTAACATTGCAGTAATAAGAGAATAGTTAGTGAAATCAGTGTGCCCAAGCTACATTTGTGAGCTAGTTTGATTTTTCTGCTCAACGTATGCTTGGAAGATGTCAACCTGCAAATCCCCATGATATCCAGGAAGAGACAGAAGTGAATAAACAGAGCCTGGATCCCTCTGGAGGAGAAGGGAGACAGAGAGAAAGCGTCTTTGAGTGCTAGGCACTGTGTTACATGCTATACCGTGGTCATATTTGCCCATGGTCCCATCAGGCAGAAGTTCCTAGTTTCACTTTAAAGACAAGAACACAGGGCTGGGGAGATGGCTCAGTGGATAAAGACTCCATGTTGAAGCAAGAGTACCCGTGTTTGACCCCAGGCCCCACTTACAAAGCCACAAGCTATGGTGGGCCTCTGCAATCCCCGCACGCGCATGGTGAGACGCTCAGGAGGCAGAGACAGGAAGATTTCCTCAGAAAGCCCTTGGCAAGTGCAGAGAAGGACAGCAGAGTGAGAATCGAGACAGATAAACCTCGCCTCAAAACAAGGTAGGAAGGCAAGAATTGCCCCCAAAGTGATCCTCCGACTTCCACATACCCACCGTGCTGTGTGTGTATATGCACGTGTGCGCATGCACGCGCACACACACATACACTATAAAAGGGCTTTGCTCAGAGAAAAAGACACCAAACTTAAACCCAAATGAGCCTTCTTTTTGATTTTTTTGTTTGCCTCGGTTTTTTTTTTAATATTTCATTTGGGGCTGGAGAGATGGCTTAGTGGTTAAGGCATTTGCCTGTGAAGCCAAAGGACCCAGGTTCAATTCCCCAGGACCCACATAAGCCAGATACACAAGGGGAGCGTGCATCTGGAGTTCATTTGCAGAGGCTAGAGGCCCTGGCGTGCCCACTATCTCTGTGTGTCTGTCTCTCTTCTGTCTATCTCTCTCTCGCGCTGCTTGCAAATAAATTAATTTAATTTAATTTTTAAAATGTTTTATTTATTTATTTATTTGAGAGAGAGAGAGAGAGGGGGGAAGAAGCAGAGAGAAAGAGAGAATGGGCACACCAGGGCCTCCAGCCAATGGACATGTGCCCCCTTGTGCATCTGGCTTACATGGGTCCTAGGGAATTGAACCCAGGTCCTTGGGCTTCACAGGCAAACGCTTTAACTGCTAAGCCATTTCCCCAGACCCCCCCTTTTTTAAATTAGCCTTCTTTTTGCTTTTTTTGCTTATAAGTAAATAAACCGAACACAACTACAGAACAACTTCATATTCAGTGTGAAAGATATTCCTTTGGGGAACCCCAAGGCACCTCATATCTTCCCTATGATTCACTCCAGAGACTAGACCTAAATCCTCTCAGTTTCATCCTGATAGGTCCCACGCTAAGGACCAAAGTGGCTGTGTCTTCTCCGGACAGAACTAGCTCCTGTGAGCACAAGCTAGAGGGACATTTGGGGTTAATGACACTGAGAGCTGTCTAGTGCAGAAGTGGACTTTCTTCTAGGCAGTGAGTTTCCAGTCCCTGTGTGTAAGCATTGGTTTGGATGCCCTTAGTCGGGGATATTACATAAAGATTCTGATACCCGAGTCCCGGTTGGCATCCCTCACCGACATGAGACAGAATCCACCACCTGTCAGACCTCGCTGAGAAGACGTGCCGCGCTGGGAGCTCGCGCGCCCTCTAGTGGCAAGTGAAGCCACCAAACTCGTGGCTCAAAACAACAACAACAAAAAACAACCGAGTTGGTGCCAAAGATCTGAAGAAGTGTTACAAAGTCCTGAATCCCAGGCCACCTGGACCCATCAGAACATCCCAAAAATGTAACCGGCCTGACAGGAAAGAAAATGTTCTAAAGAGACACTTGTACCATTCCCTATGGCTATCAGACTTTGGAAACAACCAACTCCAAGAAACTGGAATTTCCCCAGAAATCTCATTCTGTAAGAATGAAAAGGCCAAAGCCTGGTGCCAGCCCAAGGGGAAGCTAGTCTCCCCAGAAGGGGATTTAACACCATGAAGGCAACATGTCAGACCACCGTGCAGGAGAGCCTAGAGACCAGACAGTGATGGCTGGGACCACACCTTGGGCCCCTTGGCTATGCGTACCTGGGCCCCTTGGCTATGCGTACCTTTGGCCCTCTACTTAAATCTAAACCTTTTATCAGGACCCCAAAGATGGGCTTGGTGGGGGTGGTCACTGGATCTCTTATTCCTCTTCCCAATGTGGCCACATTGAACGAATCTGTGTTTTTTTTTTTTTTTTCTATTAATTTGGCTCTTTTAATTGGCTTATAGAGAACAGGTGGCCAAGCCTGGTATGTTGGGGCACAGAATCCTAATCCCAGTAACAAAAAGAAATTGAGGGGCTGGAGAGATGGCTTAGCGGCTAAGGCATTTTCCAGCAAAGCCAAAGGACCAGGTTTGATTCCTCGGTATCCACGTAAAGGCACACGCACAAGGTGGTGCATGCATCTGGAGTGTGTTTGCAGTGGCTAGAGACCCTGGTGCACCCGTTCTCTATCTGGCTCTCTCCTTCTCCCTCCCTCCCTCCCTCCTCTCTCTCTCTCTCTCTCTCTCAAATACATAAAATATTTGAAAGTTAGCCAGGCATGGTGGCACATGCCTTTAATCCCAGCACTCGAGAGGCAGAGGCAGGAGGATCGCCGTGAGTTCGAGGCCACCCTGAGACTACATAGTTAATTCCAGGTCAGCCTGGATCAGAATGAGACCGTACCTCGAAAAACAAACAAACAAAAACATTGAAAGTTAAGGATCAGAGATGAGAAGAATCTCTTGATCGCCCAAGTGCACTCGATGCAATCACTGCTGGGCACTCAGATACAAACTCCTGCTACCTTAGTTTCCCTCTATGCCAAAATAAATTTGGAAACAGAAATTGGTAATGAAGAAAATGGATTTGTTTACAGTCTACGAAGGTATTTCCTCTTCACATGCATCTGTTACACGGCGTCATGCCTTATAGGCTGAGGTGTCGCCGTGGTCACAAGAAAGGAAGCTCTCCTTCACGTGACACAGCCAAGAGCTGGCAGTGGAAGCAAGCTGTGTTGTTAGGCACGGTAAACGCTTAACCTTCTTACACGTCACCCTTTCCGGGACGAGGAGGCTAATCATGCAGGAGGCCACGATGGGGAGACAGCAGGGCCAGAAGACATTGTTTAGAGACACAACAAACAACAGCTTGCCAGGTCAGGGGGCCCACCTGCTCTCAGGCAAGGTGGCAGGAAGCCAGCTGTCCACACACAGGGTACTCACCCCCACATGGGGCCAGCTTTAGGAGGCCACACTGGAGCCTGGACTGACACCCTCTGGCTATGTGGGAAATTTGTCCACCATATTAAACATAGCCCAAAGGGGGAAGGGGAGCAACACCTGTTGCTACTGGTCTCCCCAGCTGCCGGGAAGTTAACAGTGAAAGCAGATGTGCTACGTCACGTGTGGTTTTTGTGCTACTGTCTGTGAAGGCCACGGCACACACGCCGGCCTCAGTTGCCCCATGTGAATCTTCCGCAGCCTGCAGCTACCTGGGTTGTGCTAAGCCAAGAGAGGAAAACGTTGATTAAGCACAGTCCCAGAACACTTGAAACCCAAAGACACACGTATGGTGGTGCGCACACCAGGAACATTTCCTTTATGTGTTTTAAATTTTATTTATTTATTTATTTACTTCTTTATGTGTGTGTGCGTGCATGCATGCCCATGTTCACATGCCACAGTGTATGTGTGGAGGTCAGAGGACAACCTGGAGGTGTCTGTGCTCCACCTTCTTTGAGACAGGGTCTCTTTCCACTGCAGAGAAACCTCCCGACAGCAAAGGAGCAGCAGACTAGTTGGCCCGCAGGCCTGACTCCTGTGGCTTGGTCAGTCTCCCATTGTCACAGGGACATTGAATAACGGGTGCTTGTGTCACTTCGGCATCCAGCTTTACATGGGTGCTGGGGAATTGACCCTGGGCCAGGTAAGCTTTGCAAGCAAACACCTGTAACCACTGAGCAATCTCCCTAGTCCCTCGCTTGATCTTCTTCATGTGTATGTGCATGTTGTGTATGTGTGCAGGTGTGAATGCATGTTCACATGTATATGGGCACATGGGTTCATGGGTATGTGGAGGCGGGAAGCCAACATTGGGTATGTTCATCACCGATTCTTCATCTTTTTAAATTTAGTTTTTATTTATTTGTTTATTTTTAAATATTTTGTTTGTATTTATCTGAGAGAGAGAGAGAGATACAGAAATAGGCAGGTAGAGAGAAAGAGAGAGAGAGAGAATGGGTGCGCCAGGGCCTCCAGCCACTGCAAATGAACTCCAGACGCGTGTGCCCCCTTGTGCATCTGGCTTATGTGGTTCCTGGGGAGTCGAACCTGGGTCCTTTGGCTTTTCAGGAAAGCACCTTAACCACTAAGCCATCCCTCCAGCCCTGTTGTTTTTTTTTCTTGAGACAAGGACTCTCACTGAATCCAGAGCTCCACCGGTTCAGCTAGACTAGCTAGCAAGCAAACTCTGGGAACCCTCGTTCCCACCTCCCCACCTCTGGGATGCAGGCTGTTGTAGTCAGCGCCACGTCGCTGGCATGAACATCCCAAGCAGGCACTGTGGATAGCAGGAAGGGTTTGCTTCAAGCTTACAGATCCAAGGGGAAGAAGGTCCATCAGTGGCGGAAGGAACTGGCTCCCACTCACGAGTCCAAGCACAGAGAGACACCCAACAGCCAGCGCCACAAGCAAGCACCAACTGACAGCAAAACAGCAGGGAGCTGGCAGCCAGCAGCAGGGACCCAGGCACAGCTCAGAAGCCTCTCTGCATACGTTTGGGCTGGAAAGCAGACCCGCCTCGGTGGCACCTCCTCCAGCCAGGCAGCTGGAAGGCAAGCTTTAATAAAACACCCTAGTCTATTGGGAGACATACATTCAAACTATCACACAAGTGCAGAACACCATGTCCAGCTTTTTAAAGAATATTTTATTTTTATTTACTTATTTGAGAAAGAGGGAGAGAGAGAGAGAGAGAGAAAGAGAGAATGGGCACGCCAGGGCCTCTGGCCACAGCAAACGAACTACAGACACATGTGCCACCTTTTGCATCTGGCTTACATGGGTCCTGGGGAATCAAACCTGGGTCCTTTGACTTTGTAGGCAAGTGCACTAACCACTCAGCCATTTCTTCAGCCCCCATGCCCAGCTTTTACATGGACAAGGCAATCACTCTACCCACTGGGCAATCTCCCCAGCTCCACCAGGAATATTTCGAGAACCACGCCAGGCATCTAACAAAGGTGAAAGAGAGGCAGGCATAGTGGTGCACACTTTTAATCCCAGCACTCAGGAGGCTGAGGTAGGAGGATTGCTAGTGAGTTTGAGGTCAGCCTCTGGGGCTACAGAGTGAGTTCCAGGTCAGCCCCAGACAAGTGAAAGAGAGACCCCATTATCAATGAACATGAGCTGTCCAGAGAGTATACATAGAGCTTGATTAGAAAGACGCTTTTGGAAATCTATGGAGATTTGTTCTCTTGCCTCAACATACCTTCCACTGCCAACCCAGCTGGTACTGATCAGCAGTCATACACTGCTGGCTTTGCTCCATTCTTTTTACATGCCAGCTCTCCCCTTGGCACTACACTTGCATTATTTCATTGAATCCTCACAGCAACTCAACAGGTAGGTAATATTATCTCTATTTTACCTTAGAGAAAATGAGAGTTTCAAAAACCAGTAGCATGCCCAAGGTCTCCACACATGCAGTTCTTAGCAGCCCAGGTAAGGCCTCTGGGCATTATCATTGTCATTGAAACCTTGTGTCTAATGAGATTAAGACATTCTCTAGGGGCTAGAGAGATGCTCAGCTGTTAAAGGTACTTGCTTATAAAGTCTGCAGGCTTGGGTTCAAATTCCCCAGCCACCCATGTAAAGTCGAAAATGGGCATTCATTTGTAGTGGCAAGAGACATATGCACACACACACACACACATAAACATGTGCAAATAAATGAATTAGAAAATTAATATTTTTTATTTTTATTTATTTGACAGAGAAAGAGGGAGAGAGAGAGAGAGAGAAAGAGTGGGCATGCCAGGGCCTCCAACCACTGCAAACGAACTCCAGACGCATGTGCCCCCTTGTGCATGTGGATAACGTGGGTCCTGGGGAATCGAACCTGGGTCCTTTGGCTTTGCAGGCAAATGCCTTAACCGCTAAGCCATCTCTCCAGCCCTCAAGTGACTTTTTTTTAAAAATTCTCCAAATCCAGAAAATGAGACAGGCTGCTTTCCCATCCCCACCACCTCACCTCTACCCAGTCTCCAACCTCCTGGGTGCTGAGTCAGGCCTCTGCAGCTGCTTGTCCACGCAAAGCCTCCGATAACTGGCTTCTGAGCTCCAGCTCTCGTTTTTTGTTCCTTCTCTTCCTCCGTTCCCCGCCCCCCCCCCCACACACACACTTCCCCCATGTGGCAGCTTCATACACCAGAATCCCCTGGGAGTTCTGTTGGGCTGCTTCCTTCGAAGCCCTGATTGTCTAGGTCACGTGTAGCAGCTGACACTGCCGGTCCAGGGGCCCCCACTTGGAGCACCTCTGTTCCAGGCGCTTCTGTTCAATCTTGTCTCCCGCTGTGGCCACCCTTGCCTTGAACCTACTCTCCCCGATGTGTAAAGCAGAAGGAAGCCAGGCCGCACGCAGGCTGTTTGCGCAGGGTCTCCTTTCCCTAGATCGCTGACCATAGCGAGGAGAAGGCACTCACTGACACTGCAAACACTGTCCTCTCACAATTCCTTCATCCATCTGCTACTCTTTGAAAGGTTACCCTGCCCCCAAAGGCTCATGTTTCCCCAGCTAGCAATGCTATTTTGGGAGACAGTAGAACCTTTAGGAGGAGGGATCCTGGATAGCAGAAGCAGGTAGTTAGGAGGTGAACCTTTGCAGGTCATAGCTGCCCCTAGCTCTGACCTCCATTTCCATCTGAACAACCACCACCAATACATGCCCGCTGCCAGGCACTGGGCTGTTTTGCCACACAAACTTCTGAAACCAGGAGCCAAAATTAGTCTTGACCCTCTTAAGTTGTTTCTGTCAGCTATTTTACAGACAGCATTGTGAATATTAACTAATACGCCCTCCCATTCTAGTAACTATTTGGACACCAGGGGCTCAGAGCATGAATAGTAAGATCTTAGTTCCTTGCCCCTATCATAAATCAAAGGAGGACTTCTGGACACCGATCCAGGTAATTCCACAGTCTACTTGCATTTCTAATAAGAAGAAACGTTGGTGACACAGTGTGTTTCTCGAAGACAGATTGCAAGTTGGTAGTCAGCAAGGCCCACATTTTGTTCCGAAGCAACGCCTTCCCCACTCCACGGCCATTTCTCTAGAGCTTCCGGAACGAGCCCACAGCCTCACTCAGCAGGACAAGCTTCCTACCCTGGAGGCCATCGTGCTAGGCACCCCTGGATAGCCACGCAGCTGCTCCAAGGCACCTGCAGATCACTGACTGACAGCCTGGCATTGACAAGAGGCCCACACTTGGTTTCCTGCCCTGTTGTCTTGAAATTCTGAGCTATTCTTGGACAGGACACCTAGCCTCATTCCACACTGGGCAGGCAGGTTAAGCAGCAGGTGCCAGGCAGCCGCACTCTCTTGAGGAAGGTGTGAACCTCCGGAGAGATTCGGGGTGTTCTCTCCCATCCCGGTCCCTTCAGGTCCCCTCTCCTGCTGCCTGGGGCAGGAAATGCTTTGCAATACCTGCTCTATCTGGATTCCTTCTGAAGCCTTCTTTGGCGGTGTGCATGCCATCTTTATTTCCTGCACAGCCTTCTCTTTTATATTATTCAGTAACAATGTAATGAGCACCCCAAAACCCGCCATCCAACTTGGAGCCTGGACATGGACAATTACCTAGATAAACCTACGTGCCCCGACAGAAAACTTTGCATACTGGCAATTACTTAAAAGCCCCACAGTAACTTGTTTAGTTAAGTCCCAAAAGAAGGACTGAGGGTGTTGGATGCATCATTATATTTTACCCTGAAGTTATGCTGCACTTACCTTCTTGTTCCTGGGATAAAACACCCGGCCAGGAGCAGCTTATGGAAGGAAATGGTTTTGAGGGGGAGACTCATGATGGCGAGGAAAGCATGGCAGAGCAGGCAGCGGGGGCATCACAACGTGCCAAGCAGCGGGAGAAGACATCTGAGTGAGCCAGCTCTCACCACCCAGCAGGGCTGGACTAAGCACCCCCAGAAACTCGCCTCATCTAGCAAGGCTCCAGCTCCCAAAGACTCCACCACATGAGGACCATATAGGAGGCGTAATCACAAGCATGTGAGGCTGGGGGGAATATCACACATTCAAATCACCACAGGTTAACAAAAAACGGATACATAGAAGACATTATTAACAAAAAAAATTGAAATGTGATTCTGATAAAAGCAATAAAATGTATTATCTTGACCACTTTTTTATTGACAATTTCCAAAATTATACACAATAAGCCATAGTAATTCCCTCCCCCACTGTCCCCTTGGAAACTCCACTCTCCATCATATCCCCTCCCCCTCTCAATCAGTCTCTCTTTTATTTTGATGTCATCGTCTTTTCCTCCTATTATGATGGTCTTGTGTAGGTAGTATCTAGGCACTGGGAGGTCATGGATATCCTGGCCATTTTGTGTCTGGAAGAGTGCATTGTAAGGAGCCCTATCCTTCCTTTGGCCCTTACATTCTTTCTGCCACCTCTTCCTGAGCCTTGGAAGGTGTGATAGAGTTATTTCAGTGTTGAGCACTCTTCTAATCATGACAACTTTTAACATACATACTTTTCCCCCTCAAGCCCCATTATTATTCCTTGTGTCTTCTTCTTTTAATTTTAATTTTATTTATTTATTTGAGAGAGAGAGAGGCAGATAGAGTGAGAATGGGTATGCCAGGACCTCTAGCCACTACAAATGAATTCCAGACCCATGCATCACCTGTGCATCTGGCTTTATGTGGGTCCTGGGGAATCAAACCTGGGTCCTTTGGCTTTGCAGGTAAGTGCCTTAACCACTAAGCTATCTCTCCAGCCCTGGTTGAGAAAACAAGGAGCCAGAGAGGTATGTGGGGTAATGTCTGAAGAGTCACAGAAGCTAGTGACAAAGCCAACTCTGGCATTGACTGGGTGAGTGGACTCAGAGCCACACTTCTGAAGCAAAGATAAGCTAGGTTTACAGTGTCCCTGAGGAGGCTCTGGGTGACCTGCGATGAATGCTTTGCAGCTCCTCCACATAGCAGCAGATCCAGTGTGTTTACAATGTTGAGCAACAGCGCCCTGGAACTCATTATTGGTTCTTTCTTTCTTTCTTTTTTTTTTTTTTTTTCAAGGTAGGGTCTCACTCTAGCCCACGCTGACCTGGAATTCACTATATAGTCTCAGGGTAACCTTGAACTCACAGCGATCCTCCTACCTCTGCCTCCCAAGAGCTGGGATTAAAGGTCTGTGCCACCATGCCCAGCTTATTATGTTTCATTCGTAAAATTTTACTTATTTGTGTGGTATGTATGTGTGTGTATGAATTCCAGGTCAGCCTGAGCTAGAGTGAGACCCTACCTCAAGAGAAAAAAAAAGCTGGAGAGATAGCTTAGTGGTTAAGGCACTTGCCTGCAAAGCCAAAGGACCCAGGTTCAATTCTCCAGCCAGATGCACAAGGTGGCACATGTGTCTGGAGTTCATTTGCAGTGGCTGGATGCCCTAGTGCACCTATTCTCTCTCTCTCTCTCTCTCTCTCTCTCTCCTTCTCTCTCTGCCTCTTCCTCCCCTCCCCACTCTCTTTCTCAAAATAAATAAATAAAAATAATTTTTTTTAAAAAAAAAGAAAGTTTGACAGAGTCTTGAGTTTTACTGATTTGTCAGTATCATGACTCTCAGGTACTGCATAGTGAAAAAAGGTCCTTCTATTTTTTAACATTGACTTTAAGACTAGGCATAACAATCTACTCTATGCTGTATTACTCATGTGGTCTACTATCTCAGATACTGACATTTTTTTTTTCCAGATTCTGTAGGATTATCAGCAGAAGGGGACTGAACTATGGCTCCACACTGTCGCCTTCAACGATCCAAAGAGTTCCACTAGGCTTTTAGGGACCTCAACTCTGAGCTCTGACACAGGAAAGACTTCCACAGAGAGCTGGTACAAAGCCGAGTTGGAGGTTTATTTGCAGGTGGTGGTGTGTGGAGTGGGGGTTGGGATGGGTGCATGAGAGCCCCTTGATGCTACAAATGAACTCCAAAGACCAGATGCATGCATCAGCTTTATGTGGGTATTGAGGAATTAACTGCTGCGTCATCATCTCCCTGTCCTGGAGACTTTATTAAAGATAGTTTAATACAAGCTTAAGCACAAGTGTTAGGCAAAGAGAAGGGGTGCTCAGAAAGAGAAGAAAAGCATGCCCAAGACCATTGGTATGGGCTCCTCTAAGGCATGGAGCAGCATTCAAGTGTCCTGGTGGTGACTAGAGACAGGACTTTAGAGTCCTTTTGACTTCCACTGTTCAGTGGGCTTCTAGGGCACCCTTCCCTCTTCTATCTCTGTCCCTTCTTGATAATTGTGATTTATCAGCGGCTCTGGAGATGCCACAATCTGAGGAGATAAAACCAAGAGCCACCAGGTTTGCACAGGGATGTAAGATACAACTTTTATGACAAATGAGGTTTCGGGTAAGAGTATTGGAAAAGTGTAGGTTTACAGCTAGCTGGGAAAGAGAAAGTCCTTAAGCAGTTGTTAATTGTGCTGGAATTCTTGCTTCTCTGCTGGTGAGAGGATTCAAGCGGACTCCTGGGTCGGGGGCTCTTTTCCCTTCTCATGTCCCCATAATTTCCTCGTCTTCTATCTTGACTCAGAACGAGGGTCTGTGGGCTCTTGCCTTCCCCTTGCCTTCCTTGGGTCAGGGAGCTTGAGACTCTGGATCCCCAGACCATACACAGATGCTTCAGAAATACATCTTCAGCCATCACCAATCCTTAAATAAGGGACTAAAGTCTCAGAGGGAGAAACTGAGGGCAGGAGCTAATTAGGAGATGGAGGGGACGTGGGGATGGAAAGGGCCCCTTCACTCTCCTAGTTCTGATCTCCGATTTCTACAGAACTAACCAGGCCACTTGTCAAAGAACTGTGGTCCCCTTCTGAGAAGCATCACACACAAGATTGTTAAAAATTGGGAGGCTGAGGTAGGACGATTGCTGTGAGTTCAAAGTTAGCCTGGAGCTACAGAGTGAGTTCTCAAGTCAGCCTGGGCTACAGTGAGAACCACCTCTAAAACAACAAACAAACAAACAAACAAACAAACAAACAAAAATGGCCAGTGAAGGCTGGGGAGATGGCTCAGCAGTTAAAGATGCTTGATTACAAAGCCTGCTGGCTAAGGTTCGATTCCCCAGTACCCACATAAAACTAGACGCACAGAATGGTGTATGTGTGTAAAAAAGCTTGTTTGCAGGGGCTTGAGGCCCTGACATGCCCTTTTGTTCTCTCTCTCTCTTCTTCTTCTCTGATTGCAAATAAATAAACAAAATATTAAAAATAAAATACTCAATTTTTAAAAATGTCCAATGAACTGTTTATTTTTTAAAATATTTTTAAAGTTTATTTTCATTTTTATTTATTTATTAGACACAGGGCGAGGAAGAGAGAGAGGGAGAGAAAGAGAGAGAGAGAATGGGCGTACCAGGCCCTCCAGCCACTGCAAAAAAAACTCCAGACTCATGTGCTACCTTATGCATCTGGCTTACGTGGGTCGTGGGGAATAGAACCTGGGTCCTTAGGCTTTCCAGGCAAGCGCCTTAACTGCTAAGCCATCTCTCCAGCCCCAACGAACTATTTCTTAAGTCCAACCTTCTTGTGACCTATATATAAGTAAGGGTATCTCTGGTCAACATGGTTTGTTTTTGTTTTTGTTTTAATCTCTACTAGCATTGCAGATTTTCATACTGTTGAGTCTTGTCTCGTGACCATGAAAAGTAAGGCATTCTGATAACAAGAGGTGAGTAAAACTGAGGTTATTTATTAAGAAAAAGGTTTTAAAAGCCCCAGAGTGTCAGGGCAGATATGCTTAAGATTCAGCTGGCAACCAAAGGAAAGAAAGAAAGGCGTAAAAAAGAGCTTTCTGAGTTAGCATAGAAATGGGCAGACTCAGTAGTGAGTGTGTGGGATCAACTGTACTCACAGGAGAGGCCTTTGGACGAATGGTACATCATCTCATTAAGGGCATGGTTAGCATGTCTTCAAAGTGGACATTGTCCTTAGGACCAGGTGATTGACAAGCTCGTTTGGATTCACTCTTGTTTATTTATTTACATGTGTATCGGTGGGAGGGGCTGTACACACCAGAGCTTCTTGCCTCTGCAAATGTATGCCAGACATTTGTACCGCTTTCTGTGGTCTGGCTTTACACGGGTTCTGGGGAATTGAACCTGGGCCAGTAGGCTTTGCAAGCAAGCATCTTTGTCAGCGTGCCATCTCCCCAGCTCTGCATTATGTCTTGGGGGGGGGGACCACAGCTCTGATATTTCCACCCGTCTTCATTTTGTATCAGGAAGACAGGGGGTTGGATGACCTCCAACACGCCTAATTTCTGCCTAACAATACAACACTAGCACACGCCTCTCTCGCCTGCAAACT
Source organism: Dipus sagitta (assembly GCA_036346955.1). Lineage (NCBI taxonomy): Eukaryota > Metazoa > Chordata > Mammalia > Rodentia > Dipodidae > Dipus > Dipus sagitta. Next base: position 17,523,726 of record CM070783.1, read on the forward strand.
TGCACAGTGGATCTTGAAAAAGTCCCCTCTTGAGGGACAGAATTCTGTGGGTAACAAAACCAAGTATACCAGCACATACTTACTGTAGTATCTAACCTCAGCTGACATGTGTAACTGCTGCTGAGACACTTTGGCACGCTGCTCTCCGCATGGCCCCTATGTTCCTTTTTGTGGCAGATGTCAAGAACCTATGTAGTGGAATGGAGAGATGGCTTAGCAGTCAAGGTGCTTGCCTATGAAGCCAAAGGAGCCAGGTTCGACTCCTTAGGACCCACGTAAGCCAGATGCACAAGATAGCACATGCATCTGGAGTTCTTTCACAGCATCTGAAGGCCTTGGCACCCCCATTCTCTCCCTCCCTCTCTCTCTATCTCTCTCTCTCTCTCTCATCTCTCAAACAAATAAAATTAAGAGTTTTTTTTTTTAAGAATCTAGGTGCAGGGGTGTAACGTCAGCTGCTGCTTGGCTAAATGTATATACTATGCTCATCAAACTGCCCAGTAAGCATTTCTCTTAATGTCCATACCCATATATTAATGCTACTCTCACTTTTGGTTAGAGAAGCTTCTCTTTTCAGATGGCAGTGATCTTGGGATGCCTCAGAAGGCACCATGGTGCTGATAAGAAACGACAGAGGAGTGCTCAGCACTGAAATATCTCTGGCTCAGGGTCCATTGGGGGAGAGGTGGCAGAAAGAATGTAAGAGCCAAAGGAAGGGTAGGACTCCTTACAACGTGCTCCTCCAGACACAAAATGGCCTGGATATCCATGACCTCACAGTGCCTGACACTACCTATACAAGACCATCATAATAGGAGTAAAAGCTCCTGACATCAAAATAAAAGAGAGATTGATTGAGAGGGGGAAGGGTTATGATGGAGAATGGAGTTTCAAAGGGGAAGGTCGGGGGGGGGGGGGACGGAGGGAATTACCATGGGATATTGTTTACAATCATGGACGCTGTCAATAAAAAAAATAAAGAAAGAAAGAATCTAGGTGCACCCTCACACCCAGGCTGTGTGGCGGACTCCTCAGACTGACTGAAGTGTAGTCTTGAGTTTTATTTCTTGCCTGTGCGTTACAAATCCAGTTGTACAATATTATCAAGAAAGGGTAGATGAGTCCTAGACCAACTTGGATTCTGTCTTAAAATGTAGAACTCTCAGTTCTGTCCCAGCATGTTTTACTTGGTAAACCGAAACGTGGTAGGCCTTGTATATGCGGCTCAGATGGTTAAAAGAGAAAGTGCTCCTAACCTCGGAGCCATCTCTCCAGCCCGCACCTTGTGTCTCCTTGCGTCCGCGGGGGCCCGGGCGAGTTTGAGTCACTGAGTACAACCGTTCACCTTGCCATCTAGGGAACAGGGACAGCAACTGGCAAGGATTCAGCAACAAGGCCTAGGTCTCGTTCGGCTCCGTTACTTCCACATTCCTTGGGGGCATGAAAGGAAAGGTAAAGCGGGGCTAACGCGCACCTGTGGGCCACCACCACCGGACTTCTGAGAAGCCCTAAGGCGGCTGCAGCCGAGCGTGCAGGAGGCGTGTCAATCATCCGCAGGCCCCGCCCCCACGACGCGCGCGCTCCCGCCGCCTCCTCCCCTGGCGTGCGCGTTCCGCCGGCGTCGCGCGCGGTGCGGCTGCCGGAAAGGAGCGGAGCCTCTAGGAAGCCGGTTCCCGGGAGGGGTGATGCTGCGCGCTCGCGGGGCCCCGCGCCCGGTATCCGGCCTGCCGAGCAGGTGAGGCCGCCTTCCCGGAGCGGGGAGGGGTGGACCGGCGGCCGGGGTCGGCGGGAGCGGCGGGCGGGCCGGGCCGAGCCCGCCGCCGCCGAGGTCGGGTCCTCCGCAGCGCCCGCGGTCACATCCGGGAGCCCTGTGACCCCCGGCGGCAGGTGCACGTCGCGGTCCCCACGCGGCGTTCCGCCCCCGGCGCTCGTCCTGAGAAGGGATCGTGGCCGGGAGAGGAGGGATGTGCTCCGGCTCCTGCCTTCCTGCCCCGCCAAGTCGTGCTCGGACACGTATCGCATCCTTGCTGCGTTGCTCTGCTTCTAGGAAGTTTCATGTTAAGATTTTTCTCCTTGGGAAAAACGGGGCTGATTGGGCGGTAGAGGGACGATGCACAGTTGTGTTTCTTAAGAGTCACGCCTGGACACCTTTTAAAGGGACAGCTCTCTAGGATATGCCCCAGAACCTGCAGGACGCCCCAGACCCCGTTTAGATGGACACAGGAGCCAAGGCACATATACATCTCTAGGAAACAAAATAGATGCTTTGTGGTTTCAGGTCTGCATACTAGAAAGCAAACTAGAGAATCCGAAACTAGAGACTCAACTCCGACTTAAGTTTACATTAGTTTTTTTCATTGTATCTCGCTTTTATGTGAGGGGAAAATGCCTAGTTCTCCAGCCTTGGCAAGGCCTAAATTCATATTGTCTGTGTTATATTTTATTTATCTTGCCTTTGCCTCTGGTTTGCTAATTCGCCTTGACACATTCGCAGAATTATGCTGATTTTGTATATTTCTCTGCCCACCTTAATATTGATTGATTACCTGTTTTTGTTGCCTAGTGAGTCCCTAACTTAAATCCTTTCAGCCCTGGGAGGAAATGTGTGATCTCAACCTCTGAGAATGTGGTCTAGGAAGGAGAGACAAGAAATGAAAGTTGATCTAAGGATTTATCCTCCCCATATATTTATCTAGCAGGTTTGTTTAATATAGATAACACATGATTCAGAAAAGATTCCAATGGTGGGAAGACCTTAGGAAGTACATAACAAGTTAAATCTTGATTAAAAAAAAAAAAATTTCCCCGTGACCTTGAAAGAAGTAAAATACTGAGAGTAGGGTATCAGGAGGAAGTAGCCTTAGTGAAAGCCAGAGGCAGTCATAAAAGTTGTGTGGGAGAGAAGAGACCTATCTTGCCAGAACAGGATGTTATTTGGGAGCTAAGAGAAAACGGGTTGTTGAGGTGGAGTGGGGACATTTAATGGACTACAAGTGTCAGGTGGTACACGGACAAGTTAGTATTGATCTACAACTTCCAGAAGGTTTTTTTGGTGGTATTTTGAAGGCAGTGTTTTACGAAAAGGGTTTACAATCGAGGCAGAGGTGACCCACCACAAGATCAGTTTTGAAGTAATGTTGTCTGCTGTGGTCATCCTCAGTAGGTGAGATGTTTGATGAAAAATTAGCAGGACATAGTGCTGAGTTATTGCTCAGCAGTTAAAGGAGCTTGCTTGCAAAGTCTGGTGGTCTGGGTTTGACTCCCCAGCACCCACTTAAAGCTGGATGCAAAAAGTGCTGCATGCGTCTGGAATTCCTTTCAGTGGCAAGAGACCCTTGTGTGCCCACACATATGCAGATAAATATTTTTAGTTAATGAATTTCTTTATTTGAGAGAGAAAGAGGCAGATAGGAAGAGAGAATGGGTGTGCCAGAGCCTCCCAGCCACTGAACTCCAGATGCATGCACCACCTTATACATCTGGCATTACTTGGGCACTGGAGAATAGAACTCAGAGTCCTTAGGTTTTGCTGGCAGGTGCCTTAACTGTTGAGCCATCTCTCCAGTCTGAAATAAATATATTTTTTTATTATTTTTATGGAGAGAGCAAGTGAGAGAGAGAATTGGCTCACCAAGGCCTCCAGCCATTGCAGTCAAATTCCAAATGCATGCACCACCTTGGGAGCATGTGCAACCTTGTGCTCTTGTGTCACCTTGTGCGTCTGGCTTGCGTGGGACCTGAAGTGTCGAATACAGGTCCTTATGCTTCGCAGGCCAGTGCCTTAACTGCCAAGCCATCTCCAGCCCCTAAATAAACATTTTAATAAAGAGAAGAAGAATTGGTAGGACTTAACGAATGATGGAGTGTTGGTACAGCAAAAGTGTGAGTCAAAGCTGAGCGTGAGACATTGTCAGGAGTGAAGCCCGCTTACGCCTGGAGAGTTTGAAAGTTGATACTGTGGCATGATTGTGACTTCCTGATTTTGAGGTGACAGGGCTTTAATAAGCCTGAGATACAGGACTGGAATTTGAGGAAAGTCATTTTGGGGAGACTGCAGAGCTGGTGCAGGAGAAGAGTGGTGAGAAAACACCCATTCAAGATGAGGGCCAGAATGTCAGAGGTGTCTGGTAGAGGATGGAGGAGCTGGGTCAGAACTTGAAATTTAAGAATAAACATTCTGTATAAATAGTGAAGACAGTGCAGATCACAAGTACAGTTACGCGCATCACTCAATTGCTTCAGTGCATCTTTCACCATCGCTGAGTCATGGTGACTTACAGCACCCCTCACTGCAAAGCTTAAACAGTTACATCGTGCAAGTTCTGTCAGTGTTTGCACATGTCCCTGGTCCCTCCCTTAATCCTTGGTTTGATACTTAAATGATTAATTTCTTAAAATATTTGTACTTGTTTGCAAGCAGAGAGAGAGAGAGAGATAGTATGTGTACGGTTGCACCGGGGCTTTTTGTGCTGCCAATGACCTCCAGATGCATGTGCCACTTTCTGCATCTGGCTTTCTGTGGTACTGGGAAATCAAACTCAGGCCAGCCAACTTTGCAAGTAGTTTGGCTCCTGAGCCATCTCCCCAGCCCCAAATGAATAACTTCTGAAGCACCCTTAATGTTACCTTGCTGTTTCTCTCTCTCAGTCAGGCTGTCAGGATCCAACCTGTATATGATTGTTTGCATTAAGAGTTCTGTGGTGGTTTCTCTTGATTGTCAATGTAATTGGATTGAAAAGTGCCTAGGAGATGAGTAGAGCATACTCCTGGGTGTGTCTGTGAAGGAGTTTCCATAGAGGATTAACTAAGGGATGAAGACCCTACCTTGAGTGTGGGACACCATCCCATGTAGGCTAGGGGCATGGATGGAATAGAAAGGGGGGACTGGAGAGCCTGCTAGCACTAGCCCAGGCCTTCTCTCTCCCTGCTTTCTGACCACTATGGTGTGAACTGCTCTGCTCTTCACACCCCCTGAAATCATGAGCCACAATGAATACTTCCTCCTCAAAATCATTTCTCTCAGGTACTTATCCCAGGAATGGAAAGTCTGACTGACACACGCCTGCTTCTCTGTATCTTGCATTTTTCACCAGAGTAGCCATTTCCCTTCACAGTTGATTTGTATTGTCTTCACTGATGGCCTGAAGTCTATCCCTGAGAGACTTTTCACTATTGGCCTTAAGTCTGTCACTGACCCATGGCCAGATGGGATTTATTCCCCTGATGGCTGTTCAACGTAGGAGCACCCCACCAGCTAAAACCATGAAGGTTCGAGAATTAGGACTTTTTAAAGTGTGGCAACTGTATTAGTATAGTTACCAAGAGTTTGTCTGCCTCAGCTTTGCCGCTAAGATCCCTTGGTACAAGGACAATTGGAATTTACTTTTTTAAAAATCATTTTTATTTTTGAGGTAGGGTGTCACTCTCACTTAGGCTGACCTGGAATGTACCATGTAGTCTCAGGGTGGCCTTGAACTCATGGCGATCCTCCTACCTCTGCCTCCCAAGTGCTGGGTGGGATCAAAGGTGTGCACCACAGTGCCTGGCTTTTTTTTTTTTTTTTTTTTTAGTTCATATTACCATATTGTTGGCTGGGCAACAATCAGCTATATGTTTGTTCTGAATAAAAGCAATTAAGCAATTATGAATTGTCCTTTTCTGTCTCTAAAAATTTTTTGACTTATAACATCTATCCTTTTTGTCAAAATCCTAATATACATCAAAAATAAAGTCCTGAGGTGAGAACCAGTTCCCCCAGATTGACTGAGTATGCGGTGACCATGCTTGAGGTGTTCCTTTGAAATGTATTCTCCTTCCCCGCCCCCACCTAGTCTCTCCCACCTTTCCAGTTGTCAGTAGCCTTCTCTGTGCTTGGCTGTAAGCTCTTCCAGCAAGAGTCCATTGACTTGAACCTTGCCTGTGGTTGGTCTCTTGATCATTTCCTGGGTATTAGTATTTTCTCAATTTGTTTCTCAGTTTGTTACTCCTTCTCTGCTTTCACATTAGAATACCAATCATTAAAAGCCCTATCTTGGGCTAGAGAGATGGCGTAGTGGTTAAGGGGCTTGCCTGTGAAGCCTAAGAACTCATGTTCAAATATCCAGGTCCCATGTAGCCAGACACACAGTTATACAGCCTGCAGCGTCGCACGTGCGCCACAAGGGGCTCACATGTCTGGAGTTCGTTCACAGCAGGCTGAAGGTCCTGGTGTGCTCATTCTCTCTCTCTGCCTTTCTCTCTTGTTCTCAAAAATAAAAAAGAAGGCCTTTTTTCCCCCCAGGATCAGTTCATCTTTAATGCCACCATTACCAACATTTTCTTTTTTGTTGTTGTTGCTGGTGGTTTTTCAAGGTAAGGTCTCACCCTAGCTCAGGCTGACCTGGAATTTACTACGTAGACTCAGGGTAGCCTCTAACAACGATCCTCCTACGTCTGCCTCCTGAGTGCTGGGATTAAAGGCATGTGCCACCACGCCTGGCCAACATTTTCTTTTCTTTGTTTCTTAGTTCAACTATCACTTATAATTGATTCGTAAACATGTTGAGATTGGAGTTCCTAGGACATGAGTTTTTAGAATAGTCTTTTGTCATATTTCCGGAAGAGGCAATGCCGTCAGCCAACGACAGCTTGTTAGAAGTAGGTCCATGGTTTGTTCTGGTGATCAAATGAGCATATGCCCTTGGGAAAACATAGGCAAGCCCAGAGAAGAGAGTCAAGAGAGCCATGTGTGTGATCACTGCACAGATAGAAGCAAACACCATTAGCATTCGGTTTCTCTCCATTTTCTATGCATAGTGCAGTGTTTTCTCTTAATATATGTTGGGTATCTTTCCATGCCAGGAAGTATATTGTGCCATCACCACCTTTAATAGTCACACTACGTTCTGTTGCATAAGCGCACCCTGTTTAATTCTGCCCACCCCCCATGATTAGCATGTCTGTTTGAGTCTCTGTAATAGTTCTCTTTGTTTCTGTATACTGGGAATGGAACCCAGGGTCTTGCATGTACTAAGCAAGCAATCTTCAAATCACAAATGTTTGTCACCTGAGTTTGGGGTACATGGCACAAATTGGGCACCACATTAAATTCTGAGCTTATTATTAAGGTGATTTTCCCCTTCTACTCTGTAGGTGTGTATGTTTTAGTTTTTACAAGTTGGGTTCATATCTCATGTTCATCTTTATAGCTCCCATTTCTAGCCAGTTGTGAAACGACTAGTTCAGAGCTTGTGTAGTTGGCGCTGGTCCTTGAGGAAACCGTAGCAGGTGGTCCCTGCCCTGTGGGGCTTGCCATGTGACGAGGAGGTAACCACAAGTGTAATGTAGCCCAGTGCTGGGATACACAAGCCCTCAGGGGCCTTGGGACTGTGGAAGCTCTCAGAGCCACTCTCCATGTGTGTCCTGAGGGGCCCAGGGATGCCAGCTGACAGACAGCCCTCCCCCAGAGGGACAGGCTGAGGAATGTGAGGCTTCACAGCTTGCCCTCTGTAGAGCTCTGCTGGGAGGCGAGTACAGGAGGAGAGGCAGGACTTGGTCAGTGCTGTCCTAAGTACTTCCTGCTCTGACGTCACTGTCCTTGGCTGCACTGGCTGACACAGAGGCTACATGTGGCTTTGGAGGAGCTCTTGAGGCCAAGGCAACAAAGAACTTAACATTTTTATTTAAATATTGTATTTGTTATTATTTGCTGTACTTAGGGACTGAATCTAGAGCCTCACTCATGTTAGGCAAACCATCACTGAGCTTTTTAATGTTTTATTTTGACACAAGTCTAAATTGCTCACGGTACCCTTGAAATCACTATGCTGCTCACGCAGGCCCTGAACTTCCAGTCTTCCTTGCTCAGCCTCCCAAGTAGCTGGAATTATAGGCCTGCACCACCAGGCCTGGCTGAAATGTTTTGATTTTGTTTAATGGCCGCTAGCTGCTCTGTGAGCCACACAGGACTAGTTCACGAGGGCCCACTTTCTCATCTGAGGGTGGGACCTTTTCCCTAGCAAGAGAGAAAAATTGGGGACCAGAGGCTGCCCTTGGTTATGAAAGCTCATTCTAGTGTAGAGGTCTTAACCTTCCTCGGCCTCAGAACTCTGAACCCTGTCACCTAGCCAGGCCTTTCCCCTAGGTCTGTGGTGGTGGGACACAGCAGTCAACCAAGCCAACCGAAGCCCAGCTCTGTGTGACATGCATTCTAGAGGAGGAGACATGGACAGGAGTGAGCATTGCAGACACACACACACAGGGGACAGGGATGATGATATGGAACTGTTGCAGTCAGATTCGCATTGCTGGTAGAAATCACCCAACCAAGAGCAGCTTCTGGGAAAAAGAGGTTTATTTTGGCTTACAGGCTCAAGGGGAAGCTCCATGATGGCAGGGAAAACGATGACATGAACAGAGGGTGGACATCACCCCCTGGCCAACATTAGGTGGACAATAGCAACAGGGGAGTGTGGCAAACACTGGCAAGGGGACACTGGCTATAACACCCATAAGCCCACCCCCAACAATACACTGCCTCCAGGAGGCATTAATTCCCAAATCTCCATCAGCTGGGAACCTAGCATTCAGAACACCTAAGTTTATGGGGGACACGTGAATCAAACCACCACAGGAACCCACACTCGAATCCCAGTCCTACCTTTTGTTAGCTGTGACCTTAGACAAGCAACTTAGGATCTTTGCCTCATCTGTGTAAGGTCATGATAGTAGTCCCTACCTACAAGGGTGTTAAACTATAAAGCATTTAGAGCAGAGCCTGATGCATATTAAGCACCAGTATTTAAAGTATTTAATAAAAGTAAATGCTTAGGCCGGGTATAATGTCACACACCTTCAACCCAGCACTGGGCAGGCAGAGGTAGGAGGATCGGTGAGTTTGAGGCCAGCCTAGGCTAGAGTGAGACCCTGCCTCAGAGGGCACAGGGAGTAATGCTAGGAAGAAAAGCAAAATCCCAGAAGTCTGCTGGGTGGAGGGTATGTTTGTATTTACTGATCCCTGAGAAGGGACATTTGAGGGAAGGGGTGAGACCTACAGATCCCTTCCAAGCAGAGGAGCAGCCAGGCACAGACGAGAGTGCCTGACATGTTGGAGCCCACAAGGGCCGCCCATGCGGCTGGAATGCAGTGTGCAGGGAGGGCAGACGGTGAGGTCAGTGCGGAGCAGGTGGCCAGGGCCTGCGGGCTGGAGATCACAGTTAAGCTTTGGCATTTGTTTGACGTGCATGGGGCCACTGGGGACTGGAGTAGTGTGATCAGGATTCTTACTGGAGAGGGGTAAGTGTCAACTTCAGAGGACAGTCTCCGTCTGGGATGATGGGGAAGCATTGGAGGACCCCTGGGTGGGACTGCAGGAAGAGGACAGCAGGTACAGGGCAAGAACCTGGCTTGGGGAGGGATATGATGAAAAGGGATGAGTTTAAACTGTCAGTTCAGAAGACACAGCTCTCACCTCAAAGGGGATAAGAGGTAGTTTATTCTGGAGCCAAGTATGAGTGACCATGGCCTGGGAATATAGATTTAGGTTACCCCAATTTCATGTTCCAACATATTAACAATTTCATGAAGGTTTTATAGCTACAGAATGAAAGAAAAGTCATAAATCAAGGCACTTTTCAAATACATTGGCTGACCATCAGCAGGTGGGTTACAGCAAAGTGGAGAAATCTCTACCATAGGTTCTAGATGCTATCTGATGACATTCTTGGCCCTTGGGTTGATGGAAGCTGGGGTCTGCTAGTACATTCCAGAAAGGTCGCACCTGATCAACTGATATGTAAGGTCAGACAGAGAGGTGGACAATAAATGACTCTGTGGGGCTAAAGGCAGCCCAAGGTAATTGGGCTCTGATCCTTCAACATCCCATCTCTATGGTCACAGGAGTTCTGCCAGTCCACTCAGCCTTGTTGGAAGTAGTGCAGCAGGTGCATCGCTTTTCTGGGAACTTTAGTTCACAAAGCTGAAGTTAAGTGGAAGGAGTCTGAGTTGGATATGGAAGAGGGCACGCAGGCCGTGGCAGGCAGGACTAGTTTCTGACTTGAGCTGCATAGTGGAATGGGATTGAGTGAACAGAGAGTGGGGAGTGCGGTTTTAGAAATGCAGTCATGGCCTGGCAGCACTCAGATGGAGATACAAGGGGTTGAAGGTGGCCTTGCACATCACCAAGAAGAGGAGCTGGGATTGTCAGTCATCTGATAAATGCTGCTGCCATCATGAGGCTGACTAGGAGAGGTGACTGAGTTAGAGAGCAGGCTGGGCAGAACCAGGAACTCAGGAGCAAACAGGATTGGTACAGGACCAGGAGACACAAGGACCCTGAGCAGGATTCCAGAGCTGGGGAGCGGTCCCAGGCAGGGAACTCAGGAGAGGCCAGAGACATAAAGCAGTGCCCCTAGACCAGGACAAGGAGAACTGGAAGCCGTCCTCGGTCCCCAGCAGTTTGGGAGGAGGCTCTGGCTTGGTGGTGTGAGGGTTGGGGCCAGACGAAGAGAATGGTAGAAGTGACCGAGAACTGCGTAGGAACATAGCACCTTGCTTTGCATTTTGTGCATAGAAATAAAGTCTAATAATCATATGTCAAATGAATAGAGACTTCAGATTCCATTGAGTTGATCTCTCTATGCCTCCTTCCTTTCCCCACTCCAAATCCTCCTTAACATTTCAGTACTATAGATAAACTTAAGACCTGTTAGACATCCTAATATTTTGGGGTGATAGAGGTGCTTAGAGTACCAGACTCCTATAGTCTCTGTTAAAAAAAAAAAAAAAAAGCCAGAAAATAAACAAGAGGGAAGATCCGGTTCAACAGCAGACTTTCTTGGGTCATCCTGAGAAGGGCTCTGAGCAGGCAGGTCAGAAAGACGCCTACCTTACAGACTAGGGCATACTTAGGGGACAGTGTGAGTTTTCTTTGATTTGTTTGTGCTGTTCTTGATTTTTCTTACTCTAGAACAGGAGAGCTCTAACTCCATGAAGACCCCAGCCCAGGTTCTGTCATTGTGCGTGACAAGCACCGACTCCCACAACATTGCCTGGCCACGGGCCTTTCAGTATGGGGAGGTGAGTACTGGACCTCATCATCGGCCCCGTCAAATCTGAGATTTTGGTGCTGAGAAAAATGAGTCACAAGGGGGAAGAGAAAACAATCTAAATCCCCGAAGTGTTTGAAGCTGTGTTCCACTAGTCTAACCCCTTTGGTCTTCCAGGACCCGGTGGGGCACCTGCCACAGAAAGCGGCTGATAACTGTGGGGTTCGGGTTGATTGCAGCGACCTGAGCCTGCACGTCGTGAGTGCGCGGGCGGACATTAGGGGAGCATAACTGCCTGAAGCCTCTGGGGTGCAGAGGGGATGAGAAATGACAAGGGGGAGTTTCATTGTGTCAATAGCAAACCTCCAGTGAGGGATTTGAGCCCGTGAAGCAATCTTCAAAGCAAAGAGGATAAAAACTGACTGCAAAATAATCAAATTCCTATAAAAAGTAGTGCCTGATGATGATTGTAGAATGTACCTCTCATTCCTGACTAAACTGAAGTTTCCTATTCCTTTATAAAAATGTCGCAAAGGAATTTCTCTAAAAACACTAGACATAACAAAATTCCCTCACGGGCTTTGTCCTGGGGGTTTTAGTAAAAGATACCATTTTCTTCCATGACTGAGTCATCTTGGAGAAATTTGCAGAAGTGAGTGTCAGGAACTCTTACTCTGCTATTTCCACATGAATCTCCACTGTTTTGCCCACTGGCACTTACAGGCCTAGTTTACAAGGATTTATATATCCCCACCTCTCTTTCATTTCAGCATCCTTAAACTGAATTTATTTATAAGTTTCTGTATTTATCTGATATAACTTATGAACTATGTATAATTTCCTTTTGGAACAAAGCAGTGTAAGGTAAAAATCTGTATAATGACCTCAAGAAAAAAGAGGCTGGGAGATAGCTCAGTGGTTAAAGGTGATTGCTGGCCTGGGTTCAGTTTCCCAGCTCCTACATAAAATGCCAGATGCAGAGTGGCCCCTGCATCTGTGATCCCAGTTGCCTATGACAGTGGGAGGCCGAGCAACAAGAGCCCAAAGCTTGGGCCAGCTGGTGTCATGTTTAGGTCTGGCAGTTGATAGTAGCAGAGACCCTGTCTCGAAGAAGGCGGAGCACAGACGCCTCAGATTGGTCCTCTGACCTCCACACCCGAGCTATGGTGTTCATGTCCACATACACACACACACACACACACACACACACACATAAATTTTTGAGAAAAGGGGAAAATGCAAAAATGTTGTAACCATCAAGGCCTAATTCTTGTGTATACCATTTTAATAATAATGTGTTCCTTAGTGAAATAGCAGCTGTCATCATCCTGTGGGATTAGAATAGTTCAGGTGAGGCCAGGTCTCTTCAGAGCATTTAGTTTGTTTCCTTGGAATTTCAGGATCGGCATTTCCTGTCTTTTCCCTGCTTCCTGGCATTTTAGCATCTCTCCAGCAGGCTGTCCTCGAATTCTGAATACCAACTTACGCCAAATTATCGTCATTAGCACTCTGGCGGCTGCTGTCTCACTTTTATACTTTTCTGTTGTCATAATCCGCAATAAGTATGGGCGGCTATCCAGAGACAAGAAATTTCAAAGGTAAGAGAAAGATGCTTGTATTCCACAGGGAATACCTCTGGCTGACTTTGATTAGGCAGCTGTAGCAGAACACTGGGGCACTTACAAAGAGCAGAAATGTGGTTCTCATAGTTCTAGAGCCTAGGAAGTCCAAGAGCAAGGTGCCAGCAGAGCTAGTGTCTGTTAAGGGCCCTGTCCTGGCTCACAGATGCTGTGTCTCGCTTGGCTCTCACGGAAGAGGTGGGAGCGCTCTTGGAGGCCTTCTTCCTCATGACCTGACAGAGGTGGGAGCGCTCTCGGAGGCCTTCTTCCTCATGACCTGACAAAGGTGGGAGCGCTCTCGGAGGCCTTCTTCCTCACGACCTGACAGAGGTGGGAGCGCTCTCGGAGGCCTTCTTCCTCACGACCTGACAGTTCTGTGCAAAGTAACACAGTACGGGAAAGACAGGAACACCCAGCCCCCGCACTGCCACCTCTGTCTAGGTTGGGATGTTAGGGCCAGGGGGCTGTAGTCTATGCTGACTATAGGTGGTATGAGAAATTAAGTTGGCTGGGGACATGACTCAGCATTAAAGCCGTTCGTTCCCCAGTACTCACATAAAGCCAGACGCACTAAGTGGTGCATGCATCTGGAGTTTGCTTACAGCAGCAAGAGGCCCTGGTGTGCCCATTCCCTCCCTGCTCTGTCTCAACGCAATCGATAAAATATACATATAAATATTTTTGGTTATTCAAAGTAGAGTCTCACTCTGGCCCAAGCTGACCTGGAATTCACTATGTAGTCGCAGGGTGGCCTCGAACTCATGGTGATCCTCTTACCTCTGCCTCCCGAGCGCTGGGATTAAAGGCCTGTGCCACCATGTCCAGCTGTAAATGAAATACTTTTTAAAAATTAAGCTGTGTAGAAGCGATTGACAGGTGGCCACCAGTCCATCTCATTAGAGTCCCAGGATAGTCACTTAAACAGGAGCTCCCCACATCTGATATCTTGGGCCAGCTTCTAGTTCTCTGTACTCTGGAGAGTTTGCTCTTAGAGTCCGTGCACGAAGGCCTGTCCAGGGTGGTGAGCATGTTCCTGAAGTAGATATGCCAGTACCACTCACTTTGTCTTCTAACTCACCATCTGGCCTTGGGGGCTGATGGGGTGCTCCAGAGTGATAGCACACGCAGCATGAGGTCACTGACTGGGTATTTGTACATTGCTTCTTCTCTGTTGCAGTAGGGTGATAATTCCGTTTAAATAACCTGGGTGTTTCTAAACAAGGTACCTGGCCCGAGTCACTGATATTGAAGCTACAGACACCAACAACCCCAACGTGAACTATGGTGTCGTGGTGGACTGTGGCAGCAGCGGGTCTCGGATATTTGTCTATTGCTGGCCACGGCATAATGGCAATCCTCATGATCTGCTGGACATCAGACAGATGAGAGACAAAAACCGAAAGCCAGTGGTGATGAAAATTAAACCCGGTATGTAAACGAGATGGCTGAGGACATGTGACCACACACTGCCTTTTTCACTTCCTTCCCTGTGCCCGCACTGTCTCGCAGGCTCACACTGGGGCCTTTTCTGTCTGTTTTGTGTATGGTGACCAGCTCCTGATAAAGTATGGGGCCTCAGTCTTGGTGGCTGCTCATGTGTTGGCTAGTTGCCATTATCGGGAAGGTTTTTTTTTTTTTTTTCTGTCTGGAAGCTCTTTATCTCTGTCCTTAAAGAGAAGACATTTTCCGATAGCTTACAAAAATCTATTGTTTGATGCCAGACTTGGTGGTACACACCTTTAATCCCAGCACTCAGGAGGCAGAAGTAGGAGGATCACCATGAGTTTGAGGCCAGCCTGAGACCACATAGCGAATTCCAGGTCAGCCTGGGCTAGTGTGAGACCCTACCTCAAAAAAACATACATATATATATATATATATATATATATATATATATATATATACACACATACATACATACATACATACATACATACATACATACATATGTGGCTAGAGAGATTGCTTAGTGGTTAAGGCATTTGTTGGTGAAGCCAAAGGACACAGGTTTGATTCCCCAGGACCCACGTAAGCCAGATGTACAAGGGGCACATGCATCTGGAGTTCATTTGCAGTGGCTACAGGCCCTGGCATGCCCATTCTCTCTCTCTCTGTGTCTCTCTTCTCTCTTTCTGTGCTTGCAAATAAATAAATAAAAATTAGAAAAAAATATATATCTTTTGAATATTGGCATATGTTTATGATACTAAAAAGATTGCTATTTAGATATATTCATCTTTGTTTTTGTAGTACTGCAAAGGCAGGTGGCCTGCTACTAAGCTATATACCCAGCACTCTTTGTTTTTTATTTTCAGTCTCACTAAGAGGCCCAGCCTGGCCTTGAGCTTGTGACCCTCCTGCCTTCGTCCAGTTATCTACTTACCCAGATATATTGATAAGGGTGACTTAAAGGGAATTAAAGGAGTGAATATAATTATGTCCAGTTTAATTTTTTTTATTTATTTGAGAGAGAGAGAAAGAAGAATCAGAGAGAGAATGGGCATGCCAGGGCCTCCAGCCACTGCAAACAAACTCCAAATGCATGTGCCACATTGTGAATCTGGCTTACTTGAACCTGGGTCCTTTGGCTTTGCAGGCAAGAACCTTAATGCTAAGCAATCTCTCCAGCCCTATGTCCAGTTTTTCAAGGTGCGATCATTTCCAGGCCAGTGTGAAGTGTGAATATGGAGGTGTAGCTTCCCCAGTAGATAATTTAACCAGTGTGCCTTGACTTTCTTCAAGACTAGTATTTCTGTGAGCCCCTGTCAGTGCTCTGGAAATGGAAGGTATCAGGAGCACGTCACTGTGAAATAAGCTCTCCATGTCCTGATGGATAATGGCACTGGCTGAAAACAGTAGACTATAGAGCTCAGTCTTACCAGTGCAGTCAGTGGTAAAATACTAATTCTAAACTGTCCAAGGAATCTATCTTTTTGTTTGTTTGTTTGTTTTTAAGGCAGGGTTTCACTGTAGCTCAGGCTCACTATGCAGTCTCAGGGTGGTCTTGAACTCATGGTGATCCAAATGTTGGACACAAAAATAATAAAGGGAATAACTGGTATTTCCGTCTCCTTGAACATTTATCATTTTTGTATCTGAAAATGTTAGACACAAAAATGATAAATGTTCAAGGAGATAGAAATGCCATTTATTCCCTTTGATCATCATATGTTGTGTGCATATATCTAGACACCATACTATACCCCTGAATACAAGCAGTTATTACATGTGATGTGCAAAACTTTAGAGAGAATACTTACAGATAATAATCATTATAGCTTATTATCCCCCCTGTCAGAAATACAAGTAAATCAGAGTTGATTTCCATGAACAAGGAATAATTTTCTGTAAGATTTAGTGATGGGGCTGAGGAAATGGCTTAACAGTTAAGGTGCGTGCCTGTGAAGCCTAAGGACCCTGGTTCGATTCCCCAGGACCCACATAAGCCAGATGCACAAGGTGGCACATGCGTCTGGAGTTTGTTTGCAGTGGCTGGAGGCCCTGGTGCACCCATTCTCTCTTTCTCTCTATATGCCTCTCTCTATATATATATGCCTCTCTCTCTCTCTCTCTCTCTCTTTCTCTCGCTCTCAAATAAATAAAATATTTTTTAAAAAAGATTTAGTGATGACTTTTTTTTCTTCGAGGTAGGGTCTTATTCTAGCCCAGGCTGACCTGGAATTCACTGTAGTCTCAAGGTGGTCTCGAACTCACAGCAATCCTCTTACCTCTGCCTCCTGAGTGCTAGGATTAAAGGCATGCACCACCACACCCGGCTCTTAGTGATGACTTTTAAATTTTAGTTTTCTATTATCCTGCTCCTTTAAAAGTGTATGTATGCCTAATTCTGGTTAAAGTAATACTGATCCTGTGAAAAATTCACCAGGAGACTCAGAAATGAAGCTCAGTAAAGCCCTTTCCATTTTATTGAGTGCACCACATACATACCAGCTTCTAGCAGTGACTAAAGACTTCTCGGGAATAATAGAAAAATTCGTGCTTTGGACTTGTCCTTTGGACACAAGGGGGCAGCTACAACATTAAGGACTGCGTTGGAATCTCAGTGAAATCTCTCTTAGTGCGTTCTCCCTCACCCAGGATAGACGTCAGCATACCTTTCACAGCTGTATTCTCTCTGTTGGGCCTGGTCTCCCACATAGCAAGACTGTAGAAATTTTCTGAATACATTCCAGCTGCTGTAAGATTTGGTGTGTATTGAAATCACATTGTGTATGGAGTTAGAAGACTTGTCTTTTTGGTCATTTTCTTCTGATTCCTTTCACAAATCAGGTCATCCTTCCAAATCCACGATTTCTTTATAATGTGGAATGACGAATTTGGGGATTTCTTCAGTCCCCATTATTTTTTGTATTGTAGGCTCAGTGACAGCTCTTAGTATTCCTTCTCTTATATAGTCAGCTTTTTAAATTTTTATTTATTTATTAGAGAGAGAAAGAGGCAGATAGAAGAGAGAATGAGCATGCCAGGGCCTCTAGCTACTGCAAACTCCGGATGCATGTGCCACCTTGTGTATTCGATTTACATGGGTTCTAGAGAATTAGACCTGGGTCCTTAGACTTCAGAGGCAAGCACCTTAACCACTAAGCTATCTCTCCAGCCATATACACTCATTTGGCAAGTGTTTATCAAGCACTCCACTTGCTAGGTGCTGGGAATATAATGTTTTTTAAAAATAAATTATTTATTGGGGCTGGAGAGCTGGCTTAGCAGTTAAGGCATTTACCTGTGAAGCCTAAGGACCCAGGTTCTATTCTCCAGTACCTACTTAAGACAAATGCTCAAGGTGGCACATGCATCTAGAGTTCCTTTGCAGTGGCTAGAAGTCCTGATGCACGCATTCTCTCTGTCTGTCTCTCTTCTCTGTATCTCTCTCTGCTTGCAAATAAATAAATATTAAATTTATTTAGCTGGGCGTGGTAGCACACGCCTTTAATCCCAGCACTCAGGAGGCAAAGGTAGGAGGATCGCCATGAGTTTGAGGCCACCCTGAGACTACATAGTTAATTAAAGGTCAGTCTGTATGGGAGTGAGACCCTACCTCGAAAAAAAAATATATACATAATTTTATTCATATATATATATATTTGAGAGCGAGAGGAGAGAGAATGGGCACATACTAGGGCCTCTTACTGCTGCAAGTGAATTCCAGATGCCTGTGCCACTTTGTGTGTGTGCATGGGTACTAGGGGATTGAACCTGGGCTGCAGGCTTTGCAGATAAGAGCCTTTAACCACTGAGCCATCTCTCTAGCCCTGAGAATAAAAATTTGAAGACGACATAGTGTGTGCCCTTGAGAAACTTCCTGTTATTAAGAGACAGGTCAGTAAGTTGATATGCAGATGTCGGTAACCAACAGCAGGGTGAGCGCAGATGGGTGAGAGCTCATTGCTGTTGGTTCTGCATAGACTCGCAAGCACTCATCACTGTTGGGGTTCTGCATAGACTCGCAAGCACTCATCACTGTTGGGGTTCTGCATAGACTCGCAAGCGCTCATCACTGTTGGGGTTCTGCATAGACTCGCAAGCACTCATCACTGTTGGGGTTCTGCATAGACTCGCAAGCGCTCATCACTGTTGGGGTTCTGCTAGAAAGGACTTCTGTGGAGAAGAGAAGTGAATGGACACACAGGAGTTGACCAGGTGAAAGGGTTAGGGAAGAGAAGGTTCTTCCTGGTAGAGGGCAAAGGCCCTAAGGCCAGAGTAGGGTACATTACTGAAGTGTTGGCTCAGTATAGCAAGATGAGAGGAAGGAACCTAGGAGACAAAAATGGGCCAGTGTGTGGCAACTGCTTCTCTAGAGCTGAGCTCTGTCTCAGTGAGATAAAAGAGCTGCAAGAGTTTGAAACCGAGAAGCCACATCCTTGGAGTAGGGCATGGTGGGATGAAGGAGGCTGGAGGGTAGGGTGTATTATGCCAGGCCAGCCGAGGGTGGTAGCGTCCCAAGAGACAAGTTGATGGGAAATGATAGGAATTGAGAAGTGGTCTGTGGAAAGCAGACACATGGGGGATCCGAGAGGGACTTGATCCATGATGCCAGCCTTGGCTGATGTAGGTAACAAGCAGGAGAAGCAGGTCTTCAGTAGAGCTCAGTTCAGACTTGGGTGTGTCGTGTTCCGGGTTGTCTGTGAGGACGAGCAGCGGCAGTGTACAGCGGACATTCGTCACGAGCTGATCTGAGGCTGGAGAGGAGCACTAGGGGCTGGTGGCAAGATCTGGAGACCTGTAGCATGCTGAGGGTATTCCATCACTGTGCACGAGCTTGCCCAAGGAGACAGGTGCATTTCTCAAAACAGGGATGAGCTCTTGTGATGGTCACAAGATAGGTGCTCCATTGGGTTTGTGCCCTTTGATAGCAGAGAAGAAAGGGGCATAGGGCTGAACCCTTCATGCCCTGGCAAGGCCTATAGAAGTAGAGGAATAGAGGAGACTAGGAGATACAGAGTACAGGTTGAATTTCCCAGATTCACCACACGGAAGAGACATACTGTAGCAAAAACAAGCTGTTAACTGGCTTGTCCTGTTCCTCCAGGCATCTCAGAGTTCGCTACCTCTCCCGAAAAAGTCAGCGATTACATAGCTCCACTTCTGAGCTTTGCTGCGGAGCACGTGCCACGGGCAAAACACAAAGAGACCCCTCTCTACATCCTCTGCACAGCTGGAATGCGCGTCCTTCCTGAAAGGTGATCCTCCACAGGGGCGAGGGTGGCCCTTGGAGGAGTGGCTCCCTCTCCTCTCCTCTCCTGTCCTCTCCTCCTCAACTACCACCACCACCTCCATCGTCATCATCAAAAGCAAGACATCGAAAATTCTTTCTTTGAGGCTAGGGAGATAGCTCAGTCAGTAAAGTGCTCTGCCCCATAAGCATGAGGACCTGAGTTCAATTCCCCAGTACCTGCACAAAATACCAGGCATGGTGGTGTGCACCCAGCCCTGCGGAGTCACAGACGAGAAGATCCCTGGGCCTCACAGCTCCAGGCCAATGAGAAACCCTCCTCAAAGGAGGTAGACAGTGTTCCTGAGAGTGAAACCTGAGATTTTCCTCTGCTTCAACATGCACGTGCCCACGTGTATAAACATGCATACATAAACATATGCATTAAAAAAAATAAACTGTGGCCTGGAGAAATGGCTTAGTGGTTAAGGCACTTGCCTGCAAAGCCTGAGGACCCAGGTTCAATTCCCCAGAACCCACATAAGCCACATACACATGGTTGTGCATGTGTCTGGACTTCATTTGCAGTGCCTAGAAGCCCTGGCACACCCATTCTCTGTCTCTCTCTCTCTCTCTCTCTCTCTCTCTCTCTGTCTCTTATAAATAAATAAATAAGCTGGGCTGGCCGTGGTGGCCCACACCTTTAATCCCAGCACGTGGGAGGCTGAGGTAGGAAGAGCACCATGAGTTTGAGGCCACCCTGAGACTACAGAGTAAATTATAAGTCAGCCTCGGCTAGAACAAGACCCTACCTCAAAAACCAAAAATAAGTAAATAGGGCTGGAGAGATTGCCTAGTGGTTAAGGCCCCTGATGGCAAAAACCAAAGGACCCAGGTTCGATTCCCCAGTATCCACTTAAAACCAGATGTACAAGGTGGCACATGTATCTGAAATTCGTTTGCAGTGCCTAGAGGCCCTGGTGCACTTATTCTCTCTGCATATGCCTCTTTCTCTCAAGTAAATAAGTAAGATATTGTGAAAATAAAGAAACTGCCAGGTGTGGTGGTGCACACCTTTAATCCCATCTCTGGAGGCAGACGGAGGAGGATCACTGTGAGTTTGAGGCCACCCTGAGACTACATAGTGAATTCCAGGTCAGCCTGGGCTAGAGCCAGACCCTACCTCAAAATAAATAAATAAAAAACTTTTAAAAAACAATAAATAAACTCTTCAAGTCTGGTCTAGTCCCAGAACTATTCCCTTAGGCAGAACCTACCAAATAACTTTTAATTTATTTATTTGTGGCTATAAACTAGGAAGTTATCATTTAAAAAACTCATCAGTTTTATTTAAGTATAATAGTTACAGTTTTATATGCAGGAAGCACATAATTCACACCATTTGTTCTTTCAAGAAAATCAGTAAATTAGCTTTGGTTTTGAAATTAAATATTTCATGTAGGGTGTACCAGAGGTGTTTTTGTTTTGCTCTTCTTTCAAAACAGAAAAGTTGGGAGTGTAATTTTGACTTGTACATTTTGGTGTTGCCTTAACAGCCAGCAGAAAGCCATCCTGGAAGACCTTCTGACTGATATCCCCGTGCATTATGACTTTCTCTTTTCTGACTCCCATGCTGAAGTCATTTCAGGGAAGCAAGAAGGTGGGTATCTTGGCCTTCAACTTGAAATTTTGGAAGCTCTTCTTTTAAATCCTCCCCATTTTCTCCAATGTATACTTTATCAAATCACTCATTGTCAACATTTTAGAAATCATAGCCCTGAAATAGTATTTTAAAATAACTTGGTTTCTTTTTTATTTTAATTTAATTTAATTATATATTTATTTTGATTTTTCAAGGTAGGGTCTCACTCCAGCTCAGGCTGACCTGGAATTCACTATGTAGTCTCAGGGTAGCCTCAAACTTATGGCAATCCTTCTACCTCTACATCCCAAATGCTGGGATTAAAGATATGTGCCACCACACCTGGCCATTTATTTATTTATTTGTTTATTTATGGGGGGGGGTAGAGATTGGGTGTGCCAGGCCTCCAGCCACTGCAAACTCCAGACACATGCACCACCTTGTGCATCTGGCTTATGTTGGTACTGGGGAATTGAACCTGGGTCCTTAGTCTTTGCAGGCAAGTGCCTTGATCAAAGCCATTTCTCCAGCCCTGATTTAGTTTCCTTTGTTTCGTTTATTTATTTATTTATGAGAGAGAGAGAAAGAAAGAAGAAAGTAAGTAAGTAAGTGAGCAAAAGAAAGGGTACATCAGAGTCTCTAGCCACTGCAAATGAACTCGAGATGCATGTACCGCCATGTACATCTGACTTATGTGGGTTCTGGGGAATCGAACCTGTCTCCGTAGGCATCACAGGCAAATGCCTTAACTAAGCCATCTCTCCAGACCCCTGACTTAGTTTTTTATTTGCCTTATTATTCAACATTAAAGCCATTAAAAATATTCAGTTTGTCTTTCCCGCATATAGGAACATGTTTTGAACACAGAGTAGTAGAAAAGGTGTGTGTTCCTTGCTCAACTGATACTAGCTTTTTAGATTATGATAAGGGCTGACTTGCTGGCCAGGGCAATTCTTAACTTTGGTATACTGAGAAAATATTATTTCTTCTGGTAAAGAAGTGATTTCTCCTTGAGCCATGAAATGGCTTGGAGATGTGTCTGCTTGAAATGGAGACGCTGCTGTGTAATACTTATTCCCACATCCCCTGTCACTCCAGCAGAGGCTATAGAGAGGCACTGAGGGAAATTGTTAAGAGGTCACTTTTAGTGCCAAAAGGAAGATAAGGAAAAATTGCCTGAGATTTGGGAAGGGGTTTCCCCTATCCCCACCCCAACTGCAACCATCATGGAAACATTGACGTTGGAACTGCAGGTCAGGGGATGGTTCTACATGGGGAAGGGGGTTATCTGGAGAGGGAGGAAAGGAGCACAGGTCAAGCAGAAGGTGATAGGTATTACTCATGTAGGTAGAAGGACATCACTGCTGGATCATGGCCCTGCGGGAAGGTGGTGGTGGAATTAAAGTGGGACAGGTCTTGAATTGTCAGCCCTTGAGTTTGGACTTGTTCTGTAGCCTAGGATAGAGGGTTTGCTGGGAAAGATTGGGAGGTGGCCTAAGAGGACTGATTAGACTGTCACCTCTTAATTATGTAATAACATAATTAAGGCAGTGAAAAATGGAGGCAAGTTAGGTGTAGGAAATGTTGCAGGTATAAGGTCAGGCTTGGCCTGTGACAGACTGTGAAGGAGAAAGGGAAGATGAGAGGAAGATAACTTGGAATTTCAAAACTGGCAATTGATAGATTTAACTGCATGCAAAAGTGAAACCTTCAGCATGTTGAAACTAGCTCCCAAAGAATTTATATTTTCAACATATATAACTCATATAAAGTATGAATAATAACTTGAGAGTTCTTAGAACAGCACTAGGAAGAGAACAAAACATCAGTAGAATTGTGTTTAGGTGGTACTTTCACAGGTGGTCATGGATTGAAATAAATGAGATGCTTGTACAGACAACCTTGATAAGAGACTTAAAATGTAATATTTCTTGGTTTTGCTCTGAACTGTCCAGGTGTGTATGCTTGGATCGGCATTAATTTTGTCCTTGGACGGTTTGAGCATATCGAAGAGGGTAAGTCATGTCTCCAACTCCTGGGACAAGGAAACTATAACGATAATTTGTGTTCAGTCCGCCAGCCAGAAAAGGAGCTGAGTTCTGTGAGGCTGTGTGGGAGCTAGAGCAGAGCTGTCTGACTGCCGGGAGGGAGGGAGCCAGGTGGTCTTGAGTCCAGAGGACACCTCACAAGCCCCAGTGTCCCGCGTGCTCTCTGCTGAGTGGACATTTCTTCCTCTCCAGATGACGAGGCCATTGTGGAAGTTAACATTCCGGGCAGTGAGAGCAGTGAGGCCATCATCCGCAAAAGAACAGCGGGTATTCTCGACATGGGAGGCGTGTCCACCCAGATAGCGTATGAAGTCCCCCAAACCGTAAGCTTTGCCTCCTCACAGCAGGTTATTATCTGTACAAACTGCCTTCAGTTTGGTTTGGTTTCATTTAACATGTCTCCATCCATTTTTGTTTTGTCTCCTGAGTCTGAACACATCTGTACTGTACTTGCTGAGGTCTCACCTTCTCAACCCCGGAGGAAGGAGGCGGGAGCTTGCGGCGGGCCCTGGCTAAGCCCATTGCGTTTGTGCATTGGGCCCAGCTGGTTTGTTTTCTGAACTTAGAGGTTTTCTGTTGTGTCTGTGTCAGTTGCATGCTTGAGTTTTTGTTCATATTTTCTTTTCAGTTACTTCTTTTCTCAACAGGCTTTAAAAGCATACAATAGCATCAGATTTTTAAAGTTATAATTGAGGGATTCCTTTGTTTGAATTTTTTTGGATTTAAATTTGGTTTATTTTTATTAATGGCTCAGTGGGCTTTGAACTTTCTGGAAAGAATTGCATTTTTTTTTTTTGAGAGAGAGAGAGAGTGACATGCTAGGGCCTCAGCCACTGCAATCAAACTCCAAATGCTTGCACCACCTAGTGGGCATGTGCTAGTTTGAGCCTGTCTCGTGTTTGTGTCTGGCTTATATGAGATCTGGAGGGAGATTGAACATGGGTCCTTAGGCTTTGCAGGCAAGCAACTTACCCATTAAGCCATCTCTCCAGCCCAAGAATTACATTATTTAAAAAATGTTTTTGGCTGGGCATGGTGGCACACGCTTTTAATCCCAGCGCTTGGTAGGCAGAGGTAGGAGGATCACTGTGAGTTCAAGGCCATCCTGAAACTATCTAGTGAATTCCAGGTCAGCCTAAATTAGAGTGAGACCCCACCTTGAAAAACCAAAAAAAAAAATTTTTTTTTTGTTTATTTTAGAGAGAAAGAATATGGACATGGCAGGGACTCTTGCCACTGCAGATGAACTCCAGATGCATGTAGTACTTTGTTCATCTGGCTTTATATGGGTATTGGGGAACCGAAACCTGGCCATTAGCTTTGCAAGAAAGTCCCTTTAGAGCCGGGCGTGGTGGAGCACGCCTTTAATCCCAGCACTCGAGAGGCAGAGGTAGGAGGATCTCAGTAAGTTCAAGGCCACCCTGAGACTACATAGTGAATTCCAGGTCAGCCTGAGCTAGAGTGAGACTCTACCTCGAAACACCCACCCACCCCCCCAAAAAAAAGAAAGAAAAGAAAGCGCCTTTAACCACTGAGCAATCGCCCCAGCCTTAAAAATCAAATTTTGAACTCATGGTTCACTCCATATTTCCTTCACATTCGCTGCTCAGCCAAGGCCTGTGTCCTCAGCAGGTTGGGCCTTGTACAGAGAACCCCAGAACAGTTTCTAGTTCTCTGTTTCTGTCCCGTTGTAAGTCAGCACTAAAGCCTGATCTACTACCTTGTCCCCCAGGAAGTAAAGACCCAGCCCGGGGTGGTGGTTCAGGGTCAGGCTCTGGAGCTAGACGAAGCCTAGCTGGTGTCATCACTGTTCCTCCTTGTGGTGGGACCTCATGCAAACCCTGAAACCTTAATTCCTTTGGGCCAGTTTCTTCATAG
Source organism: Dipus sagitta (assembly GCA_036346955.1). NCBI lineage: Eukaryota > Metazoa > Chordata > Mammalia > Rodentia > Dipodidae > Dipus > Dipus sagitta. Next base: position 17,548,610 of record CM070783.1, read on the forward strand.
GGTTATTGAAGGTTCCGATGAGATAGGGCACATCTGATGTGCTGCCCGGCACCTGGGGTGTGCCCAGTAGATGTTACTGCTCTCTTTGTTAAACTCTTTAGAAAGATGCTTTGTACACTCAAGAATGCGAATCTGTGCGTCCTGCTTTCTACCCCAGACATGCCTCTAGAGACCGCTGTTCATGTTTCCCTTCAGTAAAAGGAACAAGCACATACAAGGAAGTTTAGGAAAAACAGTGGCAACTAAAGAACTGAAAACTCTTCATGGCTTCATCATAAAAAAACCAAAACAAACAAAAAAGTTAATCTTTTTTGTTGTTGTTGTTTTTTGAGGTAGGGTCTCACTGTAGTCCAGACTGACCTGAAATTCGCTGTGATTTCAGGCTGGCCTTGAACGTCATGGAAATCCTCCTACCTGTGCCTCCCGCGTGCTTGGATTAAAGGTGTGCACCACCATGCCTGGCCCCTTGTTATTCTTTTGATGAATTTATTTTCATTCTTTTAAAAACTATATTTATTTTAGCCAGGCGTGGTGGCGCATGCCTTTAGTCCTAGCACTTGGGAGACAGAGGTAGGAGGATCGCCATGAGTTTGAGACCACACTGAGACTACATAGTGAATTCCAGGCCAGCCGGAGCTAGAGTGAGACCCTACCTCAAAACAAAACAAAAATTTATTTTATTTATTTATTTAATTATTTGAGAGAAAGAAAGAAAGAGGAAGATAGATAGATAGATAGATAGATAGATAGATAGATAGATAGATAGATAGAGGCTCTAGCCACTGCAGATGAACTCTGGATATATATGCCACCATGTATACATCTAGCTTACATGGGTACTGGGGAATTGAACCTGGGTCCTTAGGCTTCATAGGCAAGTGCCTTAATTGCTAAGCCATCTCTCCAGCCCCATTTTCATTCTTTTTTGTTTGTTTGTTTGTTGTTTGTTTTTTTTGAGGTAGGGTCTCGCTCTGACCCAGGCTAACCTGGAATTCACTATATAGTCTCAGGCAATCCTCCTACCTCTGCCTCCCGAGTGCTGGGATTAAAGGTGTGCACCACCACATCCAGCCTCATTTTCATTCTTTTTTCCCCTGGTTTGTAGTTTTTAAAACTATAGTTGTAGTAGTTTTACTGTTTGTATGGATTTGTGTCCTTTATTGAACAGTACATGAGCATGTTCCTGTGTAAACTAGTGACTACTGTAGTCAACCTTTCCTGTGTGAAACTGTCAGGCCATCTTTCTGTATTGACACTTTACTGTGGAGGTCTGTTTGCACAGCACAGGTTTCTGTGACTAGATCTGCGGGTCAGAGTAGGAGCAATATGACTTTCTCTGGGAAATCATACCACCACCCCATGTTGCACTGCATAGGAAAGTCCCTCAGTCAGAATTCTCGGGCTGAATTATGAAGGAGTGCCGCTCTCTTCAGAATTTATTAACAGGAGCCAGAGTTGCTTTAAAATATTGAAATCTGTCATCCTTGCGCCTACAGGAGGAAGTAGCTAAGAACTTACTAGCCGAATTTAACTTGGGATGTGATGTTCACCAAACTGAGCATGCGTACCGAGTCTACGTGGCCACATTTCTTGGCTTTGGCGGTAATGCTGCCCGACAGAGGTATGAAGACAGAATCTTTGCCAGCACAGTTCAGAAGAACAGGTATAGCACCTTCTCCCCGCGGCAGACACCTGAGGCCTAACTCTGTCCGTCAGAAGCAGGTCCAAGCCAAGCAGCAACAGCACAGACCTCTAGTAGCTTCTCACTAGCTACCAGCCGAGCTGGGAGAAGGAGTGTGAGGCCCTTAAGGTCCTGCCACCAGCTGTCTGTCCCACCAGGCATCAGAGGAGGTGCCCACGTGGCCCACACCTCTCTCTCTCACTCCCCCCTTTTCTCTCAGACCTGCATCTCCCCTAATAGAGTGGAAACATGTCCATCAGACCATAGATTAGTGTGGGCTCTGGGAGGTGCTATTGCTGATGGCGAAACTCAGGTCAGGGACACTGCCAGTGCAGTCCGAGGTGCTCTTGTCCTCAGGACAATGCCAACAAGATGTTCCAGAGACCTTGGACACCAGTAGATGAGAATCATAGTGAAGGGGGTTACTCAAAGTTAAGAAATTAGTTTACATAAAATTCTGATGTAAAATTATGTAAAACAAAAGTACCATTCTTATCAGTATAAATGTATTTTGTTAGTTTAATTGTGTAGCAGTTATTTCTTAGAAATATGTCCATTAAAAAGAAAAGTGGAAGCTGGACGTGGTGGCACATGCCTTTAATCCCAGCACTTGGGAGGCAGAGGTAGGAGGATCGCCGAGAATTCAAGGCCACCCTGAGACTACATAGTTAATTCCAGGTCAGCCTGGACCAGAGTGAGACCCTACCTCGAAAAACCAAAAAAAAAAAAAAGAAAGAAAGAAAAAAGAAAAGTGGTTTGAATGAATTGAAACATCAGAATCTGGTATTATGTAAGATATACTATTATGTTAATTACTGTCTCTTGATTTTTTTTTTTTTTCGAGGTAGGTTCTCACTCTAGCCCAGGCTGACCTGGAATTCACTATGTAGTCTCAGGGTGGCCTCGAACTCATGGCGATCCTCCCACCTCTGCCTCCCGAGTGCTGGGATTAAAGGCATGCGCCACCACACCCAGCTCCTTTTGCTTTTGCTCTTTTGAAAATTGATATCTAGAACATTTATTATAATTATTTTATAGTAATTTTAAATAGAAATATAAATTATATTTTAATCTTATCTTTGTAGATTTACCAAACACTTTGTAATAAAATCCTGATTTTACTAAGTGGTTTTATTACCAATTTAAAAGGTAAAAACCTCTGTATAATGCATCGTTCAGTGTCACTTTTGTTGCTTTTTCTTGGGGAGATGGTGTGTCTGTTGTACGTGCAGGTGTGTGTGTGGAGAACAGAGGACAACTTAAGGTATCCACCTCGTCGTCTAAGGTGGGTCTCTTGTGCACTGCCTGTGTGAGCTTCCAGGGAATTTTAACTCCACCTCCCTTCTTGCTGGAACACTGGGGTTATAGACACACTATGGCATCTGGCTTCAGTGGGTTCTGGGGTTCCAAACTAAGGCACTCACACTGCAAAGCAAGTTCTATATCCAGTTAGCCATCTGCCCTCTGTGGTGTGCATGTGGGACAACTGAAGTCGTGGCATAAGGTATACATCTGACTACCCTTGGACTTTTGTAGTACTTGTAAGTGTTTCACATGTCATGAATTCAGCCTTAAAAATCATATTTACCTCTAATGTTTATAGCAGTGGTTGAATTTTTAAATTTTTTATTTATTTGCAAGCAAATAGAGGGAGGAGAAAGACAGAAAGAGAAAGATAATGGACAAGCCAGGGCCTTCAGCTGCTGCAGACGAACTCCAGATGCATGCACCACTTTATGCAACTGACTTTACGGGGGTACTGGAGAATCGAACCCAGGTAGTTAGACTTTGCAGGCAAGTGCCTTAGCCACTGACCCATCTCACCGGCCCTAAAGTAAATACATTTTATGACCAAGACCTTTATTGATTCCATTCAAGTACTGAGTAGCCCTGATCTGAGGAACACATGACTTGTTGATCAAGAAGTGTTGCCAGTGGTGAATAGTGAAGTCTGCAGTTAACTCCTCACAGTTGAACACATCAGGCCCACGTGAGCTAATGGTGTCTGACCCCCCACATCACTTCCATTTCTGTGAGCTTCCTTTTCTGTTTCTTGATTGCTTGAAAGTGCACACCCTATAGGAAGACAGATTAATTCCAGGAAGTCTCCATGGGTCGTGACGAGCCTTGTGTATTTTAGCTAACAAGATTAATGGTTCTTTTCCCTAGGATCCTCAGAGCCTGTAGCATAAACTGCTGTCTGCTGCCGTGGGACCAATAGTTGACTAATACTAATAATAACAAAAGCAGATGAAACAGGATTATAAAAAGAGACTTACCATTAAACATTGTGTTTTCATTCCCGTGTTCACTGGGCCATCTTCTGTTGAACTCAAGTGCTCTTAGAGCTCTGTCCTTGCTCCTCACACACTGCAGCCTCATTGAGCCGCCAGAGTGGCTTTCTTAAAGAATACCAACATCTTGACATTTCCAGAGCAATTTGGTACCACATCTTTCTAGAATTTACTAATTCTCCCATTTTCTTATCTCACCCATACCTAGTTGACAGTAGTTTTTTAGTAATGTAACTGTGTCATGTTTTTCTGAAACATGTAACTTGGTTTTTCAGAACCAGTTAACTTCTTTTTCACAGTTCTTGCACCGATTTATCCACAGTAGTGCAGGGTGGGAGTGGGGACCACGCAGTCGCAGGGTGTCAGGCTTGGCTGCCACAGTCAGTGTCAAGTGGCGCTTAGGGACAGCTTGGTCTCTGTTGTTGTGTCTGCTGTGTGGGTTGTGCGTGGCTGCAAGAGGGACTGGGTGCCACTTCTCCTCCCTTGTCTTTGGAACCCTTGTGTTCCCATACACCGTGGGACCCATGATAGCAGAAACGCCGGCTTATCCCAAGCAGCGTGACGCCGGTCTCATGATTCAATGGTTCTTTGTGCCACAGGCTTCTTGGTAAACAGACTGGTCTGACTGCTGATGCCCCATACCTGGACCCCTGTTTGCCCCTGGATATTAAGGATGAGATCCAGCAAAATGGGCAGACCCTGTACCTGCGAGGGACAGGAGACTTTGACCTGTGTCGAGAGACCCTCCAACCTTTCATGAACAAAACCAATGAGACGCACACTTCCCTCAGTGGGGTCTATCAGCCCCCAATTCACTTCCAGAACAGTGAATTCTATGGCTTCTCGGAGTTCTACTACTGCACTGAGGATGTCCTGCGAATGGGGGGAGACTACAGTGCTGCTAAGTTCACTAAGGCTGCAAAGGTGAGGTGACCTGCTGTTGCATTGCTGGGAGAAACCACCCAACCAAGAGCAGCTTGTGGGGAAAGAGAGGTTTATTTTGGCTTACAGGCTCGAGGGGAAGCTCCACAATGGCAGGGAAAACAATGGCATGAGCAGAAGGTGGGCATCACCCCCTGACCAACATCAGGTGAACAATAGCAACAGGAGAATGTGCCAAACATTGGCAAGGGGAAGCTGGCTGTAGCACCCATAAGCCCGCCCCCAACAATACACTGCCTCCAGGAGGCACCAAATCCCAAATCTCCATCAGCCGGGAACCTAGCACTCAGAACACCTAAGTTTATGGGGGACACGTGAATCAAACCACCACACCTGCCCAGGGAACGCTTGTGCTTTGGAGAGACCTGTGTAGACTGGCAGGCCTTGTCACTCTAGGAGAGACCTGTGTGGGCCAGCAGGCCTTGTCCTCCGTCACTGTAGGAGAGACAGATGTACAGTTGTGTACAGAACTTGGGTATCTCATTCCCTTTGGTTATGGGGAGGGACATGGTCTCAGAAGAGGGCAAACCTACCATGAGCTAACTTCCTCTCGCCACTCCACTAACTACACTGATCACCAGAAGCCTCCACGTCACAGTCTTGGGTTATTTGGGGACTTTGCCTTGTTTCCCACTCCCTTCGTGTCAGGTTGTGACTATACTCTTGTCCCTGCCTTTCCACCAGTGTGTTCCCAGGCTCTTTCAGAAACGTCCACCTCCCATGCCCTTCAAGTCTTGAGAACCTCCTCCTTCTGCCCATGGCCCGCTGGCCTTCACACTCATGGATGAGCCCACCATGCCATATTTTACTGCTTCCTCCCAAAGAGCAGTCTTATAAAAGTTTTATTTATTAATTTATTTGACAGAGAGAGAATAAACATGCCAGGGCCTCTAGCAACTGCAAATCAACTCTAGACACATGTGTCACCTTGTGCTTCTGGCTTTGCATGGGTACTGGGAAATCGAACCTGGGTCCTTTGGCTCTGCCAGCAAGCGCCTTAACCACCAAGCCATCTGTCCAGCCCCAAAAGCAGTCTTTTAAGTCATGGCCACTGCCCACTTGCCTGCTAAATTTCACAGCTTCAAACAAGCTGCCACCTTCTCCCCGTTTTCTGCCTCCTATTATTCCATCTTGGTAAATAGCATCACCAACCATCCAGTCCTCCTGCCCCAAACCTCTCATGGCTTTTGTAACTTTCTTGTTGTTGTTGGTTTGTTGTTTTACAGTGCTGGGGATGGAGCCCAGAGCCTTGCACATGCTAGGCAACTGCTTTACCGCTGAGCTATATCCCTGACCCCCTCAGCGTCTCTCTGTCCCTCCTTCAGCCCTCCTGTGCAGCCATGTGACAGTGATGTATCTGTCCCCTCAGAGACAGTTCTCCATCCTCTCTGCTTCTGTCCTGCTGTCACTGTTCTCGCCAGGCCTCTGCCACCGGCCCTATTGCAGAGCTGCCCAGCTGCTCCTCTTGAGTCTTGCTCTCCCAGTGTTTGCTCTCCTCTCTCCCACGGGGTCATGTCTGACACTCGTGTGCACGCATCCGACCCCAGTGCTCAGAAGCTCCCGTGGCTCCCATGCCAAGACTGAATCCCATGATCTTACCTCTTCCCTACCCAGCGTGCTATCGGCCTGGCGGGCACATGAGAGCCCCTCTCTGAGTTTGCTCTCTGGGGTTTCTTCATTCCTGCTGCTTCCTCTTCCTGACCCCCCCCCCCCCCGCAGGTTACTGCCTCTGTCAGCCTCAGTTTCTCCATCCTGTGGAGAGATAGGAGTCAGGTGTCCCTTCAGAAGAAGCACACAGTGTGCCCTGAGCTGTTAGCATCGCCCAGCTGACTTCAGGAGGAAGAGGGCCCCTTGCCTTCTGCCAAGTGCCAGAGTTTTCCAGGCCCAGCAGGCTTAAATGGTGCTTCACTTTGCTGAAGTTTATGCTGGTACCAGGCTTATAGACAGACCTTAAATAGGCTCAAAGAGGTCACTGTGGGCAGAACTTTAAGATAAACAATGAACACTGCATTTACTGATAAGTGGGTCCTCGGTAAGGATCCCTAAGTCTCGTATTCATTGTCGACAGACATGATCAGCGAATCCTCACTAAGGACCCTGCGTCTCACACTCACTGTGCACAGTTCTTACCGAGGATCCCTATGTCTCACACTCACTGTGCACAGTTCTTACCGAGGATCCCTGCGTCTCACACTCACTGTGCACAGTTCTTACCGAGGATCCCTACGTCTCACACTCACTGCCTATGTCTCGCGCTCACTGTGCACAATTCTTTTTATTTATTTATTTTTTTGTTTATTTATTTGAGAGTGACAGAGAGAAGGAGGCAGAGAGAGAGAGAATGGGTGCGCCAGAGCTTCCAGCCTCTGTAAACGAACTCCAGATGCGTGCACCCCCTTGTGCATCTGGCTAACGTGGGTCCTGGGGAATTGAGCCTCGAACCGGGATCCTTAGGCTTCACAGGCAAGCGCTTAACCGCTAAGCCATCTCTCCAGCCCCACTGTGCACAATTCTTACCGAGGATCCTACGTCTCACACTCACTGTGCACAGACATATGCTACGCTTGTGTGTTTCCTGTGGACACATTTAGTAAACCATTTGTAAGTGAAGAAAGCCTTTAGCAGTGATTTACCATGGGTGAAATTGCTTTCAGGATTACTGTGCGACGAAGTGGTCGATCCTGCGGGAGCGCTTTGACCGTGGTCTCTATGCCTCGCATGCGGACCTCCACCGGCTTAAGTAAGTAGTGAAGAGCCGAGCCCCAGCACCCCATTTGTTTTTCTCAATCAGTTTCTTTCTCATCTGCCCTTGGCCTCTTTCAGTGGGACAAGTTCTTGTTCCCAGACATACCCTACGGGGGTTTGTTCACTTCAGCTGTCCTTGCTCCTGAAATTCCAGTGATCCTGCCTTTCCTCGCTCAGGCTCTACCTGACACCCCCGTCATGGTGGGTGCGGTCCCCTCATCCAGACTGCATCCTTCTCCGAGCCCTGAGGACATGTAGGGTACTCCTCTTATGCATTGATGCATTCGGTTTTTACCTATTCGTTACTTTTTTTAATTCTCTTTAATTATAAGTCACTCACATGCAGTGCCCAAATCTTTTTAAAATATTTATTTATTTATGAGAAAGAGATAAAGAGAGAGAATGAATATGGGCACGCCAGGACCTCCAGCCACTGCAGACATCTCCAGACACATGCGCCACCTTGTGCATCTCGCTTTTGTGGGTACTGGGGAATCGAACCTAGACCCTTAGGTTTTGTAGGCAAGTGCCTTAACTACTGAGTCATCTCTCCAGCCCAAAATCTTATTTTTTAAAAATATTTATTTGAGAGGGGAAGAGAGAGAAATAGCAAAAGAATGGGCATGCCATGGCCTCTAGCCACTGCAAACAAACTCCAGATGCATGCACCATTTTGTGCATCTGGCTTATGTGGGTACTGGGCAACTGAACCTAGGTCCTTAGGCTTTGCAGGCAAGCACCCTAACCACAAAGCCATCTTTCCAGTCCATCCAAATCTTACTTTTTATTAACATATCTTTGCAAATAGGATCATAAAATATCAGAAATGAAAAGAATCTTTTTGTCTTCTCTTTTTGTTATAAAGACACTGAGGTCCAAAAAGGTTGGAGCTTTCTTGGTATTTGTTAAATAAATAAATGACAGAATACCTAAAGTCTGGGTGGTATATCACAGAAATAGGTTACATTAGATAGATGTAGTTTCAGGAGAAATTGGTTTTAACTGGTGAGCCATTCCATGTTGAGGGACAAGGAGGTGCACTGGCTGAACCACTTAGAATTGCCTATAGGGTGGCCTGCTCAGAGCTGGCCTGTGTCTGCCCAGCGCATTCTGGCAAGGGCACCCCTGACGTGCTGTGCGTGGCCTGTGCAGGTATCAGTGCTTCAAGTCAGCCTGGATGTTCGAGGTGCTGCACCGGGGCTTCTCCTTCCCCGTCACGTACAGAACCCTGAAGACGGCCTTGCAGGTGTATGACAAGGAAGTGCAGTGGACCCTGGGGGCCATCCTTTACAGGACCCGCTTCTTGCCCTTGAGGTAGGCCACAGATGTGATCAAGGAAAATCAGAAAGGACGCCTTTCTGCAGTCAGGCCTGTGTCCTGTGTGTATTTTGTGAGCGTTGCTGTCAGAGCTGGTGACGACAAAACCATGAAGCCAGCAAGACTCAGCCTCGGCCTTGCCCACTGGGTTCCTCAAGCTCTTCCTTTCTTCCCGTATGGCTTCGGCTCACCCCACAGCACAGTGCGCTTGTTTGCTGCCACCCTGTGTCCCCAGCTGTCTCCTCCTGCCCCCGCCCCTGCTTCCCGCAAAAGGGTAGGTTTGGGGATTGTGGCTTTGGGCCCTTTTCTCCCATGCTGTCTTTGAGTGTACTGTATAAATATTAGTAGTTCAATCTGACAGCAGAGCCACTCACTTGTCATTGCACTGTAACAGTAAGTGATATTCGGTGGCCTCAGCTACCATAGTGGGCTAGAAGATACAGATTGATCATTGTCTTTAGTTACCACAACCTGCTAATTATCAGGTCCTGATAATAACTGTGACATTTGTTGTCTAATGCATGGCCAACAGAAATACTAAATTTCAGCCTTAAGACCTACATCTTTCACCGTTCAGGTTCACAGACCCAACTCAAAGGAGCGTGCCTTAAGAACTATGGTGAACTGATAAGTCATTGAGATACTAGCACCCCCCCACACACACTTAGGTGTATTGATGTGGTCGACTACAAACATTGTGTGCGGTCGCTGACACTGAGCACATGCTTGCACATCTACACTGGGTTCCTTCCACGTTGACTTCCAGGCATTAGAAAAACCCTTGCAGTTCTAAATTTCTCTGTTTCCGGTTTGTTTGTTTGTTTGTTTGTTTTGCCTAAATATGCTGGTATCTACTAAGGATTTACAAATGTTAACATGTTGTCATGTTAATATTAACAACATATTAACAACATAGGGTTGGCAGGTAACCCACCTTCTACCTACTGCCCCCATGTCAGAAGAGAGGAAACGGATTAAGCTTCGCGGATCTGTTCTGCCTGCGCCCCTCACCCTGTTTGTTTCTGTCGTTTTGTCTCGGTGTCTGTAGAGACATCCAGCAGGAGGTTTTCCGGGCCAGCCACGCACACTGGAGGGGCGTGTCCTTTGTCTACAATCACTACCTGTTCTCTGGCTGCTTCCTCGTGGTCCTGCTGTCCATCCTGCTGTACCTGTTGCGGCTGCGCCGCATCCACCGGAGGGCGCCCCGCGGTGGCTCGCTGTGGATGGAGGAGGGCCTGCCCGCCCAGAAGGGCCCCGGCCCCCTGTGAGCCCCTGACTCCACTCCAGGATGCTGCTACAAGAAAAGCCATTTTTGCCTCAGGGTTTCTCTCTATGCTTGGACAGTTTTGTTTCTCCCATTCTTTATGTTAAAGCAAGTTCATTGTAAGCCGTTTGGAGGCATGGCCGTTTTGAATACAGCTTTAAATATGGAGTAGGGAAAAGGGAAACTCACTTGATTTGTGCTGCAAAGGGTATGTGCCAAAAATTAGTAACATTTTTGGTTTTCTTTAAGGTATGCTAAATTTTCGATGGATGCACTTTAATACTGGGAAGAAGTCAAAAAGCTACATTCTGTCAGTGTTGATGGTCCTCTTGTAGAAGCAAAAAGCAGATTATAATCTCCCGTCTTCTCTCAAAAGCTCCAACCTAAGAGGAGTGATGTTTCTTTTTTTTAATTTATTGCTCAGGGTGTCACTGTATTTTCTTTGCAGATTTAAAAATTCAAAATCATCAGTTACCAAAATTGATAAAAACATGCACCCAAAGAAGGGAAGGTTTGGCGTGAGTGACAGGGGCTGAGGGCCCAGGACGAGGGACCTGTGGAAACACACACTTCTGACTTGACTCCTCTTGTCACTGGTTTAGGAAACTCTCCATCGCCCTTCACTTTTCCTGACCACACAGTTACAGTCTTCATGCTATCTGACTGAAGTCATAGAGCACTTTTAAAATAGAAAATTTCATCACGTTTCTCTGGTTCCACCTTTACCGGAACTAGAACTGACATCACCTGCAGGCGCCCCAGCACATCTTAGGGTGGTGTCTGCCTGTTCAGCTGTGCTCCCCTTGGTTTCCTCCACCTTCAAGTTGGTACTTCCCCTCCCGCACTCAGATGGTCTCAGTGGTTTGATTGGGGAGACTCCCTGCATCCTTGGCCAGGCTCCCTGTCACCACTCTGGGGGCTGTCATTGTGCCACAGTAAATCCACATCAGAAAGACTCTGATTTTAATACAAGAAGTGAGCTGACATGTTGAGGAAAACAAATTAGACAGTTTAAGCAAAAGCCTAAAAAGGACAGCAGGTTGGCATACGTGAGGCTAGTAGAGGGCTTGTTTGCTTGGTATGCTTGCTTGATTTTAGACTACTTAGTTTAGAAATTTTTGGAATTTTTATACTTTTTTTTAGAAGTTTTTTTTTTTTTTCCTCTCATCTAGTGATGAGAAATTATCGGTGGAGAGTTAGAGGTGCCTGGTGTCACAGCAGCTACTGTGTAGAACTTACTCTGGAGGAGCATGACGCATGACTAGGACTGTGTCCCTGTGAATTTGAGAGCCACCTTCTGAAGAGCTGCTGCTTCAGTCCAGCCTCAGTGGGCCTGGTGTTGAGATCCCAGCAGTGCACCGTGCAGGCCTGCTGCTCGCGGAATTCTTAGAAGGGGTCTTTCCTGATACACATGGCCCTTTTACCTCCAGGCAGGTGGAATAGCAAGGCCTTAGTAACCAGTGGATGAAAATCTGTACATGCCTAGAATACGGGGTTTGCTTGCCTCTGAAGTCAGGTCAACCAGAAGGCAGAATGAGAAAAGACTGAAATAGGCTTTAGTTAGGAGTTCCTCTCCTGAAATAAGGGGTGTCGGTTTGGTGCAGCTGTGTGCAGTCTAAGGGATGGAACAGAAGCAAGCCATGCTTACATCCTACCGTGAGGATCCCTGCTGCGAGGACCTACCTCACTCTCCACAGAAGTCCCCCCGCTAGGATCCCAAGGCCCTGCAGCTTAAATAAGTGGTTTTTTTTGTTGTTGTTGTTATTTTTTTTTTCCTTTAAGGATTGTTTTGGAAAAAAGGTAACTAGGCATGGTGACACATACCTGTAACCCAGCGTAAGGAGGCTGAGGCAAGGTTGAGAAGGCCAGCTTGTAAGTAGTAAGAGCCTGTCTCAAAAACAGAAACTAGTGGAGGTGTATGCAACAGACTGTATATGGCCTGCAAGGCCTAAAATATTTATAAATGTCCTTTAATAGAGAAAGTTTACTATGTTAGTGTTCTGTTACTGTAACAATTTCTGAGATAATGAACTTATAATGAAAAAAGGTTTATTTTGGCTCTTGGCTTCAGAGGTTTCTGTCCTTGGCCACTTGGCCATTTGCTGATTGGGGCCTTGGGGCAGCAGCGTATCAAGGCAGAAGCACAAAGCTCACGAAGGAATGGTGCCTGCCTCAGCCTAGAGCAAAAGCCAGAGGAGAGCGCCAGCTCCCCACACTCACCTTCAGGAGCACTCTCCCTGCAGCCTGGAAACATCTACCCCCACCTTTCAAAGGTTCTCCTACTTCCCCGTAATGCCGAGCTGAGGCCCGAGCCTTGACCACACAGATCTCTGGGGAACATTCCAGATCCAGGCTGTGTCACTGACCCTGTGAGAACAGTCTGACTGGACAACGGAAATAAACAGATAGCAGGAGAAACAACCAAACGACAATCTTGAAATAATTGTGCAGGTACCAGAATTCCACTCACTTGCATGGAGATGATTTTCAAGGTCAGCTTTCTGACAAGTCAGGAAACCCCCTCCAAGCTTACCTGCTAAGTGCTCTTCGGGAGGCACATCGGGTCGTGGTGAGGAGTTCTCAGACCTAACAGTTCCTGTTCAGAGAAGGCCTGCAGACGTTCCTCACCGAAGGCCGCACAGTGCTTTCTCCGAGTAATGTGGTCGAGGGGAGGGACACGCAGAGCCAGAGCTGCCAACACCTCAGGCCAGCCAGGAAGCAGCACACTGGGCTGCAGTGGAGTGTGGGAGAAGCTGGACTGGCAGCTTATTAAAAGCTTAGTCAAACACATTGCTGTGAGACCCTGACTCCAGCAGCGTATGCTTATCCCGTAGCCCTCCTCTGAGTTGCTCTATTTTAACTCTCTCAGGATGATCTGAGAACTTAGGGGCATCATAGGAAAGGATAGGCATGGCTCTGCACCGTCAGGCTTTGCGCTTCTCACCCTGGCCTGCTAGCAGTGCTCCCACCTCCAGGATCACGTGCTGGAGTCCTGTCAGGCCTTCACTGGTCCACTCTTGAAGAGCAGGTACTTAAACCCAGGCCCACCTAGGAGTTTTCCTTACAAGAAGCATGCTTCAGCAGGAAGCGAAAAAGGGCAAACATGTTTGCCAAGCTTTAAAACAAAAGCAGCTCAGCTTTAGAATCCTGTGTAATAATGTGCAATACAGCAAGACTGCTTTGAAGTAAATTATTGATTTGTTTCCGTGTTTGGTTTTCTTCATGTTAAGTTTCCCTTTCAGCAATGAGTGACAAGACCAACCTGGGAGAAGTCTTTGCTCTGAAAATTCTGTTTGAGAGTTAGGAATGACAAAAACAAAAGGAGCATCTTTCATGTTTCTTAAGTGATGCTTGTCATCACAGTGAGAATGACTATCTTGGGAGGCGACTGTGGTGTCATCTTTCCACATCAGGTAGCCCCCTGTTGCACACTTGGACATGGATGGCTGTCAAAAAAAAAAAAATCAATAAACAAAGGTTCATCCAGCTGCCTGTAGCCTGTGTGCTTGCTTTCTTGGGAGTTAAAGAGATTTCCTTCTGATACCTGAATCTTCATGTTGGAATGACTAGCTAATTTTGAGTCTAAATTTAGCAAGATGAATTGAATGTGAACAGGCTCTTCGTATTTGGGGTATTGACTCCAAGCAGTGAGAGCGGCGGAGGTGTTGTGGGTCCGCTGGCCCCCGGCTCAGTAGCCGGATGTGTCACAAGGAGAGAGACTTACAGCGTGCAATGTGAAGACATTCACCAGCAGTAACTGCCAAACTGAGATGGCTATTTCTAAGGTTGCCATTTTGAGGTATCCATTTCTATATAGACAAAGAAATAACCAATTTTAATGTATTGACTTGGGTCAGTTAAAAAAAAAAAAAGTCAAAGCGGTTGGGCTGGAGAGATGGCTTAGCAATTAAGTGCTTGCCTGTGAAGCCTAAGGACCCCAGTTCGAGGCTCAATTCCCCAGGACCCACGTTAGCCAGATGCATAAGGGGCGCACGCGTCTGGAGTTCGTTTGCAGTGGCTGGAAGCCCTGGTGTGCCCATTCTCTCTCTCTCTGTCCCTCTCTCCCTCCTTCTCTCTGTCTGATAAATAAATAAAAATTAAAAAAAAAATCAAAGTGGCGCAGCATTGGCTTGGGACACTTAAGATGGAGTTGGCAGGCTGCAGTTCACCAGATCTCAGACACCCACAGCTGAAGTGTGTGTGTGTGTGTGTGTGTGTGTGTGTGTGTGTGTGTATGCACATGTACATGAACAGGCCAGAGCAAGACATGGGATGTCTTCCTCTATCTCTCACCAGCACGTTTCCTTGTGACAGAGTCCAGAGCTGCATGTTTTTAGGCCAGTCTGGAGGCCCAGTGATTCTGTGGAGTTACAGGCCACACTAAGCTGTTTACATGGGTGCTGGGGACTCCAACTCTGGGCAGACCAGGCCCTCTTGTCCACTGAGCTAACTTTTGAACAAACCAATCCACAGTTAACCAAAACATTGCTAACTTGTGCTGACCAATACAAATAGGCCAGGAAACTAGAGACTGAGATAGACCCAAAACCTTTCTTACATGACAACTTTTTGTCCAGCACCAATAGGAATTTGATCCTAATTCACCAGGAGAAAGATTAAAACTTGGTATAGGGAAGGGATTCTGGTCCGGAAATTCTGGCAGAAGGTAGTCTGCTCTCACAGAAATCCCTCCCACCTGGAAGAATCCATTGGCTTAACTTGTCTAATCACTGAGACTATCAACACCCCTCACACACACACACAGGCATGTGGAAAATACTACAAATGTCAATTAAAGGGAGAGAGAAGCCATATCATTCCAATGAAGAATTTCTGATTAAGGTATAATACCATATATATATTTGGGATGGGGCAAAGTCTCACTGTAGCCAGGCTGACACAGAACTCACTATAGCCCAGGATGGCCTCAAACTTAAGGCAATTACTCTATTTCACACTCAAGTTCTTGAATTAAAGGCATGTACCACCATGTTCAGGTTAAATAGCTTGCATTTTATGTTTTTCCTATTTAATGTCTTGTTTTTTTTTTCTATTTTGTATTATATACAATTTTGTACTTAGTTGTTAAGCTACTGTCTTTTAATTCAGTTTCACTAAAAAAGACCTTCATGACTGTTCCTTTAGAAAACTTCAAGTTCACTTGTGTTTGTCTATGTGAATAGGTACATGAGCACCACTTCTACACCATTTTGCAGCCAACTGTACATGGGTGCTAGGGTATTGCACCCACAATGACAGGCTTTGCAAGCAAGCATCTTGCCCCACTGAGCCATCTCCTCAGCCCATGAGTTGATTTTATTTTTCAGGCAATGTGGTGGTTTGATTCAGGTGTCCCTCATAAACTTACATGTTCTGAATGTTAGGTCCCCAGCTGGTGGCAGTGTGGGTGTTAGAGGCCGGCTTATGGGTGCTATAGCCAGCTTCCCCTTGCCAGTGTTTGGCACACTCTCATGCTGCTGTTGTCCACCTGATGTTGGCCAGCAGGTAATGCCCAACCTCTGCTCATGCCATCATTTTCCCCTGCCATCATGGAGCTTCCCCTCGAGTCTGTAAGCCAAAATAAACGCTTTCTTCCCACAAGCTGCTCTTGGTCGGGTGTTTTCTGCCAGCAATGCGAACCTGACTGCAACAGACAACATTCAAATAGTAACAACACGTTTCTAGTTCCTAACTTGGGACTGTCTTTGTGCCATTTCTAAAACGTGCCAGCTGGCTCTACTTGCTTGTCCTCTTGGGTTCGTCATTGGTAGTGTGAATTCCACCTCATATTATGTGCCAAGCTTATATTTAAGCTTAAAGTCTTGAGTTTATTTCCAGAGAATTACTAATTCATTAATATTACCATTGTTAATACAAATAGTGCCTTTGCTTCAGAGGAAATGAGATCACTTTTTTTTTTTTTTTTTTTCTATTTCTTGAGGTATGAGTGACCACAGCCTGGGAACATGGGTTCAGGTTTCCCAGAATGACATGTTCCACTGTAATGAGTTCTGTGAACTAGGAGTCATAAATCAATGCATGTACCCAATACATTTGTGGGTGCATCAGCAAAGTGGGGAAATCTCTCCTATAGGATTCCGTTGTAATAACATCCTTAGCCTTAGGGTTGGTGGGAGCTAGTGGTCTGCTAAGGTTAAGAATGCATTCCAGGGCTGGAGAGAGGGCTTAGCAGTTAAGGCATTTGCCTGCAAAGTCTAAGGACCGAGGTTTAATTCCCCAGGACCCATGTAAAGTGCACGCATGTGGAATTCGTTTGCAGCTGCTAGAGGCCCTGGTGTGCCCATTCATTCAAAAATCTCAATCTCTCTCTCTCTGCTTGGAAATAAATTTAAATTATTTTAAATAAAAAAGAATGCATTCCAGGGCGGGAGAGATGCCTCGGGCACTAAGAGTGCTACATCCAGTGCAAGCATCATGGCCAGAGGAAGCCTGGGACTGCTGAGTTCGATTCCCCAGAACCCATGAAAATGGCCACTCACATCTCTTTTTTGTTGTTGTTATTTACTTATTTAGTTAGTTGAGAGTGACAGAGAGAGAGAGAGAGAGAAAGAGAATGGGCGCGGCAGGGCCTCCAGCCGCTGCAAACGAACTCCAGATGCGTGCGCCCCCTTGTGCATCTGGCTAACGTGGGTCCTGGGGAATCGAGCCTCGAACTGGGATCCTTAGGCTTCACAGGCAAGCGCTTAACCGCTAAGCCATCTCTCCAGGCCTGGCCACTCCCATCTGTATAAGCCACTCCTAGTCCTTGGAGAGCAGAGACTGAAGAATCATTGGGGCTCAGGAAATCACCTTAATATCCTAAAGTCCGTAAAGAGACTCCAGCTGAAGGCAACTGAGCTGAGCTCTGAGACACCCAGCGTTCTTGGGCTTCTGCACCTGCGCACAGGACACCACACCCACCCACGCACGCCAAAAAATGCACTCCAGGGGCTGGAGAGGTGGCTTAGCGGTTAAGGTGCTTGCCCCCAAAGCCAAAGGACCACGGTTCCATTCCCCAGGATCCACATAAGCCAGATGCACAAGGTGGTACATGCATCCAGAGTTCATCTGCAGTGGCTGGAGACCCTAGAGTGCCCATTCTCTCTCTATCTGCCTCTCTCTTCAATAAATACATATTTTTTAAACGCATTCCAGACGTTCTACTTAATAGTCACAAAGATGTTAGGTCGCGTCCAGAGGTTGGTAATAAGTGGCTCATAAGGGGACGAAAGCCACTTATCTTGCCTTGATCTGCAACATTGCACCTCTCCATAATCACAAGGTTTTAGTCAGTTGAGTTCCAGGATCTCTGACACAGATGTGGCTTCTTCTGAGAACTTCAGTTCAGACTTGACAACTGACAGAAAAGATCAAGTTGGAAGGTAAACGCTTCCCGCCATTCTCAGAGCATAGGAGTGAACAGGTTTTCTTGCAGGAGGAGGTGAGCCTGAGTCAGGGGTGGAAGCCTGAGGCATTTGTCTGAAAGGATGTGAGGAAAAGGAAAAAAGTGCAGAAAGCCCATGCAGAGGCAGTGTGCTCAAGCCCGAGACAGGATAAGACAGTAAGTAGTGTGGAAACAGAAGTGACATTTTCTGAGGCGCTGCAATAAATAAAGGACTTTGTGCCTGATGGTAAGTATATTAAAATAACTGTGCTGGCTAAAGGTGTCTACGTTTTTATTCCATTTGGTAGAAGGGAAGTGTTTATATCCAGAATCTAACAGTGTTAACAGATAGGAAAGTTGAGGTCCTGGTGTTTTGCTGCATTTAAATATTTTTTCCATCTGCACTATGAGTTTAGAGTGTCATTTGTAGATATTTTATACTGCTTATTTTTTTTTTGTCGTTTGCTTTCTTTTTAGATCATGAGACGCTAATATTTTGCATGGGAGTTATGGTGACTCAGACTAGCCAGGGAACAGAGTTCATACCAGACCTGTCAGACTTAGACTGTCTTGTTTTAGAACAGCCATCAAAAGACAAAAGGGCACCCTGCTAATCCCCAAACACAACGTGGCAGATGCCGTTTGGAAACACAATACCACTGAGAGCGTTGTCCAGCCCCACCATGTCTGGGAGCTGATGGCCTCAGCCCTCTGTCTGCCTCCTCTTCACAAAAGGACAGTTTATGTTTTGGGGTGTTTTCATTTGTGTGCAGTGTCCGTCTTTCTGCTAATAACATCCATTAAGGAGCGCTGAGACCTGCGCCAGGGGCGCCCTGGCCTTTCATCTCTGCCCTTCACCCTGGATTCTCTGAGGCAGGTGGATCCCATCCGGGCTCCAGACTTCACGGCCCTTGAGCACTCCTGTCAGCAGCTCGGGTCTGGAAGCGTGTGACGCTGACACAACGAGACGAAGCCTTGAGGATTTCTGAAAGCTCCTTACAGAGAGTCCAGTGTTGATAGGCTCCAGAGACGGGCTTCTTGTTTAAATAACAAGCTCGAACAATGGAGCAGGAAGGAGGAGTTTCCTTTCTGTTCAGTTTCATAGATGTCCGAGGCATCTTGTCTTGTTTGGTGGCTGGGATTTACATGTCCTGTTTCACAGGAAGGGGGACATGTGGGGCGGGGGGGCGCAAGGCCTCCAATACACAAAGGTATGCCATTCAGTTCCTAGTTTGTGGTTGACTCTGTTTTTTTATTTTTGTGTGTGTGTGTTTTGTTTTGTTTTGTTTTTTTTGATATTTGAGGTAGGGTCTCACTCTGGCCCAGGCTGACCTGGAATTCACTAGGTAGTCCCAGGGTGGCTTTGAACTCATGGCGATCCTCCTACCTCTGACTCCTGAGTGCTGATTAAAGGCATCCGCCACCACGCCCGGCTATACTGTATTACTTCTGAAAAGTCCCCAGCTGGCTGTGCTTGCTGTTCTCTTGGGATTGTCACTGGTAGTGGGAATTCCACCTGTCACCCTTCTTTGCCTTCATGACAATTAGAATTTGAAGCAGACAGTTCTGGAAAGATGAATCACCCTACTCCATTCTTTCTTGAGTTTGCACAAACCCAGACTCAGGCACTTTCTAAACTCTTAAGATTTCATCTTCTCTGTAAGGTTCAGGGGCGACCAAGGACCACAGAGAGCACTCTGAGGCAAAGATGGAGAGTTTTATTCAGAGAAAAACACGAGCTGCCAGGGCTGGCTCTCAAGAGCAGAGCAGTCAGCTTGGGGTTACAGATAATGGCTTTCTAGGCTCTTCAATTGGGGGAAGGTGAGGAAGGGAAGGAATTTCTTTGTTGGGCAGTAAATCTAGGTTCTTTACATTAGCCTTAGGGTGAGGCCAGAAGTGAGAGATAAGGGGGCAGTAAATCTAGACCTGGAGCCTTGTTATGCAGGGGAGGGATAATGGCTGAGCAATTTCTTGAGGAATGCGGATGACTCCTCTGCCGCCCTCCTGCTGTAACTCCATTTTGTCCTGACCTAACATTCTCTTGGCATGTTTTATGACCCAGATTTTAGATTCAGAAAGATTTGAGACATTCAAATGCTTGATGGACTCTATTCAGCCCTGTAAAGTGCTTCTATTCTAGTTATGGTAGCACAGGGGAATTTTCTAGAATTTCCCAGCCATCTTCCTTCTATGATTTGAATGTGTCCCCCAAAATTCATATGTTGGGGCAACAACATGGAGCCCCAGCATCTTTCAGAGGTGACTCGTTTGTGAGGGCAAAGCGCTTGTGAACATCTAGATGAGTGGAGTCTCAGGAGTGGCTCCTCATCCTGAGAGTGCTCGTTGCAAAGATGAGTTCGGACACGTCCCCCTCATGCTAGAGCTCTTCAACTGCATTATGCTAGATAGCCAGAGGGAACTCACTAGATGTGATCCCTTGATCTTGGACTTACCAGCCTCCAGACTATCTGAAATCAAATACTTTGTTTTTTTGGTTTTTCGAGGTAGGGTCTCACTGTAGCTCAGGCTGACCTGGAATTCACTATGTAGTCTCAGGGTGGCCTCGAACTCATGGCAATCCTCCTACCTCCCAAGTGCTGGGATTAAAGGCATGTGCCAGCCCAAATACTTTTTTATATATTTTATTTTTATCTTTATTTATTTGAGAGAGTAGAGAGAGGCAGAAAGAGAATAGGCACACCAGCCTCCAGCTGCTGCAAACAAACTCCAGACACATGCGCCACCTTGTGCAACTGGCTTACGTGGGTCCTAGAGAATTGAACCTGAGTCCTTTGTCTTTTTCAGGCAAGCACCTTAACTGTTAAACCATCTCTCCAGCCCAAATACTTTGTTGTTGTTGTTGTTGTTGTTTTTAGGTAGGGTATTGCTCTAGCCCAAGCTGATCTGGAATTCACTATGTAGTCCCAGGGTGGCCTGCAACTCACATTGATCCTCCTAAGGTGTCGGCCACCACACCTGGTTCAAATAACCTTTTGTTGTTTATAAATTACCCAGTCTGTGGCATTCGGTTGCAGCAACAGAAAATATAAGATGTCTGCGTAATGTTCAAATTACATCTTTGTATTCCCTCCAACCATCGGTGGCCTTCATCACTTCTGCTGTCACCTCTGCTTCCCGAGCCACCTCAGCTACCTCCTGTGAGGCAGACGCAGGGGGGCCGCCCGCCCCTGTGAGCTTGCCCTCCAAGTCCACTGGCAGTGTGATCCCATTGGGCACCATTTTCAACTCTGAGAAGAACTGGACTGTTTCTTCCTTTGTGGAGACAAATGGGAGTCCCCAAAGCCACTACTGGCACAGTTGGCAGTATTTGAAGGGACATGAACACCTCAGTATACTGGTGTCCCAAGCCGTCCTTTTTTTACGTGTATGTATATAGTGTATGTACGTGTATGCATATGTGTTTGGGCGTGTGTACATGTAAGCACATATGCACATGTGTGTGTATGTGTGGAGGCCAGAGGACAACCTTGGGTGTCATCCTTGGGTATATATATTCCACCTCACTCTAGCTCAGGCTGACCTGGAACTCACTCTGTAGTCCTAGGCTGGCCTCAAACTCACATTGATTCTCCTACTTCTCCCTCCCAAGTGCTGGGATTAAAGGTATGAGCCACTATGCCTGGCTGAGAGAGAGAGAGAGAGAGAGAGAGAGAGAGAGAGAGTGTGTTTAATGGTCTACCTCTTTTTGAGACAGGATCTTTATTGCTTGGAGTTCCTTGCCTGCCTCCCCAGTGCTGGGATACCAGTATGTGCCACCATGCCTGGCATTTGTGTGCTTTGAACTCAGGTCCTCATGCTGCCAGGCTAGCACTTTACTGACTGTGTCCCAGCTCTTTCCTGTCTTTTCTCAGGGCTGATTTTACAACATTTTCTGTCTCAGGTTCAACACCAGTAACCCTGTCCTTTCTGGGGTAAGTGAACTGAGCACCTGAGACCCAGGTGAACATGCAGACAGAGAGGCAGCTCTGCCCAGCCTCCACGCAGCAGCACCAAGGCGGGTCTCACATGACCTAGGTTTGCTACCATAATACCTAAGTAAATCTGGATGCACAAGGTGGCACATGTGTTTGGAGTTCGTTTGCAGTAGCTAGAGGCCCTGATGCGCCCATATTCTCATTCTCTTTCTCTCTCTCAAATAAATAGGATATTTTTTAATTTTTATTTATTTATTCAAGAGAGAGAACGAGGCAGAGGGAGAGAAAGAATGAGCACGCCAGGGCCTCCAGCCACTGTAAATGAACTCCAAGTGCATGTGCCACCTTGTGCATCTATCTGGCTTTCGTGGGTCCTGAGGAATAGAACTGAGGTCCTTTGGCTTTGCAAGCAAGCGCCTTAACCACCAATCCATCGTTCCAGCCCAAAGTAAATAGAATTTTTTTTTTTTTTAATGGTAAGGGACCAAAAGAGACTAAGAAAGCCCAAGAGGGCTTATGTGTGTGTTTCAGGCCCATTTATATGGTCCAGACATCCAGTTAGAATGAGCCTCATCAGCAGACTCAGGTGGGTAAGGGAGAGGCCTGGTTGGTTGGTGGGCTCCAGAGGCTGCCTCAGGAAGGGCCGGCCCACAGGAAGCTATTGCTGAGGGGCTGTTGCTTGCAGCCATCTTGGATGTGACTGAATCAGATGTGAGTTCTAGTCCGGCCACAGCAGGCAAGGGGCATCCGTGTTTCTTGTGAGCCAGTCCCTAGCTAACTACCTATCAGGAAAAACAAGCAAACTGACAAGCTGTCTTGCGCCTCACCAACGGAAAACGAGTCTCTGAGCTCCCACCCACACCCAGAACCTGGGCAGTCTCCCGAGGTGCCTTCAGGGCAGTGAGGAGCAGCCCTGCTTCCAGCCAGGAGCCGGAGGCTAAAGTGCGATTCTTGATATTCTGACGAAAGCCTCAAAGAAATTAAATCCCAGGAAAGAAATGACTTGGAACTTCAGAAATGGTTCCTAACGTACCATATGAATGATTTGACTCCTCACTGACCAAACGCCTGACGAGAAGCAGCTTGAGGAAGGAAAGGGTTTACTCTGGCTGACAACTTCTTCGGGATCGGATCCACCATGGTGCAGACCCCCCAGGAGCCTGAAGCCAGGAAGAAAACGCAAACAGGAAGTGGGGCCAGGCCGTAAACCTGAAGGCCTGCTCCTTGAGACCCACTCCTTCCAGCAAGGCTCCTCCTCCTACAAGGCCTGCAATTTTCCCAAGCAGTCTCACCTGCTGGGGACCAGTTGCTCAAAACCATGAGCCTATAGGGACATTTTACATTCAGACCACAACACATATTTTACTACTTGACTTTACAATTTGTTAAGTGTAAAAATAATGTGCTTTCTCCCTAAATGATATTCTAGCATAGCACTCTTCAATGCCATCTTCCCACACAACTAAGCTAGCTTTGTGACTGTGGCCTATCAAAAATCTTTATGAGGCCAGGCATGGTGGTGCACACCTTTAATCCCAGAACTCGGGAGGCAGAGGAAGGAGGAGCACCGTGAGTTTGAGGCCACCCTGGGGCTACACAGTGAATTCTAGGTCAGCCTGGGTTAGAGCAAGACCCTACCTTGAAAAGCCAGAAAATAAAATAAAATTCTTCATGAGTTTTAAGATGTTAACTACCACTTTAATGGTGGTCTCCAGGTACACTCATTCTAAGCCACTTGTTACACTCAAATTTTGCAGGAAAAAAAAAAAGGTGTGTGTGTCGGGGGGGGGGGGAGGGCTTTTTCATTACACTGTCTTTCCCGCAATGTAGCATGAGACTGACATGACCACAGAGTATATCCATCCCCCTGCTGCAAGGGACCAAAGTACAGAACGATTAGAAAGAAAGTTCCTTCAAGCTGAGCATGGTGGTGCACACCTTTAATCCCAGGCAGAGGTAGGAGGATCACCGTGAGTTCAAGGCCAGTTTGGGACTAGAGTGAGTCCCAGGTCAGTCTAAGCTAGACTGAGACCCTACCTCCAAAACAAAACAAAACAAAGAAAAAAGAAGCTCCTTCAGAGACTTAATCGTAAAAGGGAAAATTATTAAGATGAGATTGCCCTAACCAGAACAGTTAGATACAGTCAAGGTCATAGAAATTTCTTAAGTATATCCTTCCGCTAGGTGGCGCTATGACATACCGGCTGACCTTAGCTCTGACATGAAATCTCATTGTATTTCACTGTATTTTCTCAGGCATAGGCATAGTGGCTGTCCTTTTTTTCCCCCTTAGATGCTTCAAGTGCTTTTAATAGATTCTATATGCCAATCCAGTGATACACACGGAGTCCCTCAAGACTGAGGAATGGGCAAGGGGAGGTTGTAATTCAAGCCTGCAAGAAACACCTTACTGGGAATTAAGATGGCTCCTAGTTCCAGTCATTGGGGCCATGGCTAGATCAACATGTGCATATTTCCTGGGGTGTGTTTTCTCTATTTCTCTACGTTATAACATTGTAATAGGCAAAATGGAGACAGACAGAATCTCTTCCCAGTTTTAGCCACAACTGTAAAAAACTTCATTTTTTTATTTATGTTTTTGTAATATATGATGTTTATATATATATAATGTCATTGATCCTCTTAATGTGTGTTTAATCCCAGAGCCAGGCCTTACTTCTGGAAGTTACGGTGATAAGTAGAGGCAAACGAAAGCGGGTATTTTCAAAGTCCAGCTGAGAGAAAACAACTCCTGTATATTCATTAAACAGTCAGTCAGGGGTCAGGGTCTGGAAAGCACCCAATGGGATTTCCAAGTTCGTGTGTCCTGTGCCACATGGCGATTAGTAGAAATAGAGACCGTTTGTTAAGAAAGCACTTCGAGCCGGGCGTGGTGGGGCACCCCTTTAATCACAGCACTCGGGAGGCAGAGGTAGGAGGATCGCCATGAGTTCAAGGCCACCCTGAGACACCATAGCGAATTCCAGGTCAGCCTGGGCTAGTGTGAGACTCTACCTCAAAAAACCAAAAAAAAAAAGAAAGAAAGAAAGAAAGCACTTCGGAGATTGGCAGCAGGCCAGAGAACTGAAGGTTAGTAGCTCAGAACGACAGGAGTTGGGAACCTGTGAGGATTCTCTCACATGACAGTCATGGTCCCCTGTGTTTGTACATCATGGATTTTTTTATTTTTTATTTTTTTATTTTCAAAGCAGGGTCTCTAGCCCAGGTTGACTTTGTAGTCTCAGGCTGGCCTAAAATTCACAGTGATCCTCCTACCTCTGCCTCCCAAGTGCCAGCATTAAAGGTGTGTGCCACGATGCCCAGCCATCACGTCTTTTCCCTGTACCGTCCATGTAGCCCTGCTGGGGAAGGCTTCCCGTCTTCTGCCAACTGGTTTCTGGTTTCATATTGGAATGAGGTGCTCTGGGTTCAGGAAAGTCCTTGGACCCTAGGTTCATTTCTAGGTGTTTTTTGTTTGTTTGTTTTTGTTTGTTTTTGTCTTTCAAGGTAGGGTCTCACTCTAGTTCAGACGGAACTGGAATTCACTATGTAGTCTCAGGGTGGCCTCAAACTCACAGTGATCCTCCTACCTCTGCCTCCCGAGTGCCGGGATTAAAGGCGTACACCACCATGCCCGGCTTTCATTTCTAATTTTAATCAGATAATTGAGTGAAAAAAGACAGGGAAGGATGATTGTTAAATTATGTTTATTGAGGGAAGTAGAGAGCCAAGGAAAGACACCATGTGGCTAGAGATCCCACGTGGAGGGCCTGGGAAATCTGTGGAAAGAAAAGTGAGAAAAGAAAGTTCAGGGGCTGGAGAGATGGCTTAGCAGTTAAGGTGCTTGCCTGCAAAACCGAAGGACCCAGGTTTGATTCCCCAGGACCCACGTTAGCCAGACGCACAAGGTGGCACACGTGTCTGGAGTTCGTTTGCAGTGGCTGGAGGCCCTGGTGTGCCCATGTTCTCTCTCTCTCTCTCTCTCTCTCCTTATATGACTCTCTCAAATAAATAAATAAAAATAAAATACAAAAAATGATTTTTTTATAAAAAAAGAAGAGCCGGGCGTGGTGGCGTGCGCCTTTAATCCCAGCACTTGGGAGGCAGAGGTAAGAGGATCGCCATGAGTTCAAGGCCACCCTGAGACTACATAGTGAATTCCAGGTCAGCCTGGACTAGAGTGAGACCTTACCTCAAAAAAAAAAAAAAAAAAGAACATTCGAGCCAGGTGTGGTGGCACACGCCTTTAATCTCAACACTGGGGAGGCAGAGGTAGGAGGATCGCCATGAGTTCAAGGCCAACCTGACACTACACAGTAAACTATAGGTAAGCCTGAGCTAGAGCAAGACAAAAAATTCAAAAAAGAAAGAAAGAAAGTTCAAAGAGCTCCTGCCACGTGGGGATTTAGACAGGATAAAGAGCCCATGTGGAGAGTAAGGACTAGGAGACTCTTGCCTCCGCCTCTGCTCAGCCCAGCTGGGCCTGGGCCAAGCAAGGGGAAACAACACCTGGAAGTTTCCAAGTGGTTAGCCAGTTCAGAGGGCATGCCCTCCCCTTACAAATGTATGTATGGGCCCTGCCTTCTGGCTCAGGTGACCCAGAGGGACAGCTGGTTGGTTAGGGCTGGGGGCTGTCTCAGGAAGAGGCTAGCTCTGACACCAAGTTCGGGGGCAGAACTTGACCAACCACAGTGTTTCCTAGGAAAAGTCTCCCTCCCAGGAGGGGCCCAGGTTGTTTGTGAAAAAAACGGGTCTAGGGAACTAGACAAGAGAAGAGAAGTCAGATCATCCTTTGATCCGGAGCAAGTGCAGATTTTTCTCTCTTTTTAAACTTTCAGGGGCCCAGTCACCCTAACTGCCTACGCCCTCGCATTGCGATCCTCTTGCCACTTTTGCGCCCCTCCTGCTCTCCTGCCACACACTAGGTGTGTTACTTTGCTTCCGTGAGATCGAACTCAACAGCAATCCCACTGCTTCAGCCTCCCTTGTGATGCATTCACTGCCCACACGTGGCACCAGATTCCTTTTTCATTCTGAATTTTTCTTAAAAGTTAGCCAGTTTTTAACCTGTGGAGGGTAAGACAGTGACAGATTGAGCAAATTATGAGACAATCGTGCTGTGAAGTACTGCAGTTATTGGGAAGAACAAGTTGTTTCTAAATAAATTCACTCTAAAAGCTGTCTCCGAGGTATGTTTAAGTAACGTGCAAGGTGATTTTCACATCATGAAACCATTTAAACATTCTTTGCATGACCCAGTTTCATGTGTTTGTATAATAGATCAAGTAATGGAATTAATAATATTGTTGTGGCTCAAACATGGAATGTCCCCCTACCCATGCTCATGGCTTGGCTTGGGTGTCCACTGATGGGCTTTTTTAAAATAAATTTATTTTTGTTTATTTTATTTATTTATTTGAGAGCGACAGACAGAGAGAGAAAGAGGCAGATAGAGAGAGAGAGAGGGAATGGGCATGCCAGGGCCTCCAGCCACTGCAAACGAACTCCAGACGCGCGTGCCCCCTTGTGCATCTGGCTAACGTGGGTCCTGGGGAATCGAGCCTCGAACTGGGGTTCTTAGGCTTCACAGGCAAGCGCTTAACCGCTAAGCCATCTCTCCAGCCCCACTGATGGGCTTTTAAGAAGTGATTGCATCCTGGGGTTTCTGACCTGACCAATGGATGAATCCACTGGTGGAGTTGTATATGATGGCTTTACTGGGAGGGATGAATAGCAGGAGGTGGGGCCTAGTTTGAGAAAGTGGGTCAGTGGGAGTATGCTTTTACAGGAGGTACCTTGGGGACGGAGAGACGGCTTAGCGGTTAAGGCACTTGCCTGCGAAGCCTAAGGACCCATGTTCGACTCTCCAGATCCCACAAAAATGAGGCAAAGTGCAAGGTCACACATACACAAGGTGGTGCAAGCGTCCGGAGTTCTATTGCAGTGGCTGAGGCCCTGGTCCACCAATTCCCTCTGTCTCCTAAATAAAAAAATAAAATAAAAATAAAAAAATAAAGAGGTACCTGGTGTTTTCTCTCCTCTTCTCTTCTCTCTCTCTCGACCTTTTACTCCACACCCTCCATCACCATGATGTCCAGCCTCACTGTAGTCATGGAAACAGCTGACCATGAAGGAAACCTCTAAATCCTTGGCCCCAAGTAAATAATTCCTCCCTTTAAGTTCTTTCAGGTATTTGGGTCACAGCATCAGAAAGCTAGCTCAACATCAGTCCTTTGGGCTATATTTCTTGCAAATATCTTCTCTTATTTTGTGGCTTATACCCTCACTTTCTTTGTTTTATTTTCATTGATTTTTATGTTTTTCTCACTTTCTTTAAGCTGTGTTTTGATGGATGGTGCTTAACTTTAATGAAATAACATTTACTTTTTTTTTTTTTTTTTTTTTTTTTTTTTTTTGGTAAGCGATTGCTTTTGGACTTGTTTAAGAGAGAGGGAGATTTTTTTACTTTTCTAAGGACAGCAGTCAGGAGCCAACCCTACAGGCCGGCGCTGAGATCCGCTGGTGTCTGCTCCTCAAGCCTCTGCTGGCCTCAGAGAAATCCATTCTTTCATTCCAGACGAGATTCCAGGTACTTGAAACACCAGTGGGCAGAAAGAGAGGATAAAGAGAAAGGAAGCTAGGGCCTCATGGAGCTCACATTCCAGTACGGAAATAAAACAGTGAACGCCACACGTGGTATGTTGATTAGTTACTTTACTCTTTGCTGTGACCAAATACCAGACAAGAAGGAAGGAAAGGCTTATGTTAGCTTGCACTTCTGGGGACAGTCCATGAAGGCAGGGAAAACATGGTGGCAGAGGTGGGAGGCTGGCCAGACAGCATCCTCGGGAAGAGTGGGTGAAGGGAAGCGGGACCCAGCTCTCAACCCCCAAGGCCCCACACCAGTGATCCACTCCTCAGCAAGGCTCTACCTAATAAATGTTCTACAACCTTCCAAAAGCCGCTGTTCAATCACGTGAGCCAATGGGAGGTGTTTCACATTCAAACCACAGCAGTACTGCTAAGAAGTTCAAGGCTGGGGCTGGAGAGATGGCTTAGTGGTTAAGGCATTTGCCTGCAAAGCCAAAGGATCCCGGTTTGATTCTCCAGGACCCACGTAAGCCAGATGCACAAGGGGGTACACGAGTATGTAGTATGTTTGCAGTGGCTAGAGGCCCTGTTGCACCCATTCTCTCTCTCCCCCCACTGTCAAATAAATAAATAAATTAGATATTTTTTAAAAAGAAGTTCAAGGCTAAATAGAGTGCAAGAAAGTGATTAAGTGAACTGGAAATACCAGAAGAATGGAAGTTTAAATAAGCAGTCAAGAATGTTCTTTCTGCCAGGTGTGGTGGCGCACACCTTTAATCCCAGCACTCGGGAGGCAGAGGTAGGAGGATTGCCGTGAGTTAGAGGCCACCCTGAGACTACATAGTAAATTCCAGGTCAGCCTGAGCTAGAGTGAAACCCTACCTCGAAAAAAAAAAAATAATAAAAAAAGAATGTTCTTTCAGGGCTAAAGAGATAGCTTAGCAGTTAAGACTTGCCTGTGAAGCCTAAGGACCCAGATTCGATTCCCCAGAACCCACTTAAGCCAGATGCACAAGGTGGCACATGTGTCTGGAGTTCGTTGGCAATGGCTAGAGGCCCTGGCGCAACCATTCTCTCTCTCTCTTTCCCCCCTCCCTCTGCCTTTCTTTCTCTCTCTTTTCCTCTCCCTCAAATAAATACTTTTTAAAAAGAATGTTCTTTTTGCTTGTGTGTGTGTGTAAAACGTGTGTGTGGTATATGCACGTGTATGTGCCCTTGTAGCACCCCATATGCCATAGGGTCATTTGCCTATGGTGGCCGGAGTAGACATCAGGTGTCTGGCTCTGTAGATTCTTTTGTCTCTGCTCCCCTGAGGGACTGGGGCTATGGGTGTGCATGGCCACACTCAGCTGTTGTACGTTGGATGTGGAGCTTTGAACTGAGGGGGGGTCTCAGGCTTCCTCATGCCCTCATGCTCGTGCAGACAGCAACCTAACCACTGAGCCATCTCTTCAGCTTATTTCTTTGTTGTCTTTTCTATTATTTGATTTTATGTGTGTGTATGCATGTGTGTGCATATGTGAATGTGTACGATGTGTGTGTGTATGGGCGCATGTGTGCCATGGCACATATATGAAGCTCAGACAACAACCTGGAAGTGTTCCTTCTCTCCGTCCACCTTCCTTTGAGACAGGGTCTCTCTTGCTACTCCTGTTCGCAGGCTTCCAGATTCCCCTGGCTCTGCTTCCTGTTGCCATAGGCTCCTTGAGATTACACCCCCTCTGCAGCTGGCTTTGCCTGGGCACTGTGAACAACTGAACTCAACTTGGCAGGTTTGCAAGCAAGTGCCTTTGACTGGTGACCCATCTTCCTAGCCCCTAGGGCCTGCTTCTTAAAAAAAAAAAAAAGGTGGAGGGCTGGAGATATGGCTTAGCGGTTAAGACGCTTGCCTAAGGACCCATGTTCTACTCTCCAGATCCCATGTTAGCCAGAAACACAAAGGGGAGGCAAGGGCAAGGTCTCACGTGACCACTAGGTGGCACAAGCATCTTGAGTTTGATTTCAGTGGCTGAGGCCGTGGTGCGCCAATTCTCTCTGTCTCTCGCTCTCTCTAAAAATAAAAATAAAAATACATAATTTTTTAAAAAGTGAGTTCTGAGGATCAAACTCAGGTCTTTATGCTTGCAAGGCAAGCACTTTAGTGATTAAGCTATCTCCCTAGCCTCCAGACTGGTATTTCAAAGTATTCTTTCGCTTTGGACTTGAACATGGACTGTTGAGGCAAAAGGAGTAGCATAGTGAGGCTTTTCAGTGATAGGATGCGAGGGTGCCCAGTGCAGAGAAGAGACTGCTCATTCTGGAGGTCCTGTGAAGGCAGGGCTAGTAGGATTTGGAGCAGATCTTGGGGTTCAAGGTCAATGAGTCAAGCAGCAGGACGGACTTTGGAGAGGGAGAAAAGGGGACGTGACTGCCCACCCCGCCTCTGAGTGGACCTTAATTTAAGAGGCAGGTTTCTTTGCTGGCTGTAGCGTTGAGGTCTGGGGAGGGGGGGGCAGATTGTGTGGTAGCTATGGAGGTGATAGACAAAGAAACAAAATCTCTGAGGTCACAGCAGGTATGGCTGGGGGTGGGGCTGGGTGGCAGGAGCACCTCTGGGGGTTTGTCTGTCAGCTCAGGCTGCTGCCACAAAGCACCGCAGACTGGGTAGACATGCTTCGTCACGGGTCTGGAATCTGATAAGTGCAAAGTCCATTGAGCTCCTGGTGGTGGCAGACTTCCTGGTTGGTAGAGGGCCATCTTTTCCCCTTGTCCTTACATAGTGCAGGTTGAGTCACTTCTCCCTCTTCTTCTTTTATTTTTTATTTATTTATTTGCAAGGAGAGAGAGAGAGAGAGAGAGGGGGAGAGAGAGAGAGAGAGTGAGTCAGGGCCTCCAGACACTGCAAATGAATCCAAGGTGTATGAATCACTTTGTACATCTGGCTTTAAGTAGGTACTGAGGAATCGAACTAAGGTCTCTAGCCTTGGCAGGCAAGTGCTTTAACTGCTGAGCCATCTCTCTAACCCAATAATTTTTTAAAATACTATTTATTTATTTGACAGAAGGAAGAGGTAGAGGAGGAAGAGAGATACAGAGAGAATGGGCACGCCAGGGCCTCCAGCCACTGCAAACAAACTCCAGACACATGTGCCACCTTGTTCAGCTGGCTTACATGGGTCCTGGGAATCAAACCTGGGTCCTTTGGCTTTGCAGTCCCCAGTCCCCTTTCCTCCTCTCATATACCTCTGAGTCCCACCAGGAAGGTCCTCTCTAAAGGCCTCATCCAACCCTAACAACCCTGCAAGGGCCCCCTCCAGACCACATCCCACTGAACTTTAGGGCTTCAGCGTGAAAACGGGGGGATCCAGTCAGTTCACATGGTATCCTTGGTTCAACCCAACAACTAATGTTGTGAGAGTTTGGTGGCTTTTCTCTGAGTGTCCCCTCTTCTCTAGCCTCTGGCAGACCAGTGGCTACTTCAAGTAAAGCAGCTGTCCACTTCAGGCTCATCCTTAGCCTTCTCCCAAAGAAGTAGGCGGGGGCTGGAGACATGGCTTAGCGGTTGAGCGCTTGCCTGTGAAGCCTAAGGACCCCAGTTCGAGGCTTGATTCCCCAGGACCCACGTTAGCCAGGGGGGCGCACAAGTCTGGAGTTCATTTGCAGTGGCTGGAAGCCCTGGCGTGCCCATTCTCTCTCTCTCTCTCTATCTGCCTCTTTCTCTCTCTGTCTGTTGCTCTCAAATAAATAAATAAAAATGAACAAAAATTTAAAAAGAAAAGAACAACAACAAAAAAAAAGAAGTAGGTGGCTCTCCAGCCCTGGAACCCGGGAGGTGCCTGCTTTTATCCAGTGTTGGAAACCCAAGGATCAAGGAAAGTCCGGGCTCCCCGCCTCCTCTGGGGTGCTGAGCTGGCTCTGGGCACACAGGAGCCTCATAAATACCAACAACTGGAGGAGCCAAACGTCCTCAGCCAACCCTGAGCCACCTGGGCAAGCTGCTGGCATACCTTCTGGGAGAACAGCGAGGCTAGCTGGACTGCGGCCTGGAGCATGGGCCCTGCCAAATACCAAGCCATCCCTCCATAGCAAAGCTCCCAGTTTTGTCTCCTAACCCTCCCCTGTTTCAGCTGCATCTTGGAGACAAGGCGGTCAGAGCTGGCAGAAACCAGGTGTCTGGAAATGAGGGTTGAACCAGTTTTAAAAAAAAAAATTTTTTTTTTTTCCCTTCTAAATGACTATTGTCCATGAATATGACTCTTGTCTTGCAGAAGGCTTTCTGCATGGAGGGGACAACTGGAAAGTCAAGGGAGAAACAAAATTATGCTGTTGGCCACATTTGTTTTCAGGACTATCCCCTGTGCTCACATGTCCCAAGGCTATTCCTAAGCAAGGGCTAAACTGCTTTCTCAGATCTGTGTCTCTGCGATTCTCTCCCCCCCCTCCCCACCTCACCCCCAGCCAGGAATTTGTTTCCCTTTCTCCCTGGCCTGCCCACTTCCTGTCTCTTCTCAACCTCCCCCACATTCAGGGTCCCTCAGACTCTGTGCACCTCCCATCACCCTCTACCCCTGCTGATCTCTATTCATTCTGTGGTTGCCTGGCATTTCGCACCAAATCCATATTGCTTTTTTCTTGTTTGTTTGTGTTTAAACATCTTTGTGATTAATCTTCTGTCATATCAGAGAGGCAGCCCTTGAGGATTTTCAAGTGTGACTCCTCACTCGTACATACCATCTGCCTCCTCCTGTTCTTTGCACAAACACAGTCGGATGCACGTGTGTGAACAGAGAACCCAGGCATTCTGCATTCTTGGTGGAAACCATGAAACGATGAGTCATCTACTGGGAGAAAATCTTTACAAAAACTCATACCCAAGAAAGTATTCACTACTTTCTTACGGCTGTGAACAGATACCTGGCTAGAAACCGTTTAAGAGAGGAAGAAGGGTTTATTCTGGCTTGCAGTTTGAAGGGATGCAGTTGATTTTGGGGGAGGCAGTCACCGTGGTAGGAGCAGGAAGTCAGTTTGTCACATCACAGCTAGAGTCGGAAGCGGAGGACAAACAGGAAGTGGGGCCAGGCTACACAACCTCCAGGCCCACACCTTCTAACCCATTTCTTTCAGCAAGGCTCCACCTCGGTAAGGTTCCACAGCCTTCCCAAACGGCACCATTAGCTGGGAAGCAAGTGTTCAAACACACGAGCCTATGGGGGACAGTTTACATTCAGACCACAATGACTTAATGCCCAAACTATACAAAGAACTCTTAGTACTCAACACCTATTTAAAGAATGAGCAAAAGTTGTGAACAGACACCTCACCAAGGAATTATACAGAAGAGAAACAGCCACATGAAGAAATTACTTCGTATCGTATGTTATCAGGGAATTACAAATGATAGTGACAATGAGATACCATTGCACAACTGTTAAAATGGCCAAAGTCTACAACAGTGATGCTTCTCCTCCCCTTCCCTCTCCTCCCCTCCCCTCCCTGCTTTCAACTCCATCTCTGCTCCCTCTTCTTCTCTCCCTCCCTTCTTTTCCCTTCTTCTCCCCTCCACTCCCCTCTCCTTCCTTCTCCTCCTTTGCCCTCTCTTCCTTTCTACCCCCTTTCTTCTCCTCTTCTCCATCCCTTCCCCTCCCTTCTTCTTACCTCCTCTCCCCTCTTTTCTCCTCCCCTACCTTCCCCTCTCCTCTCCTCTCCTCTCTTCTCTTCTCTCCTCTCCTCCCCTCCCCTCACCTCTCTTCTCCAGTAACTGGACTCTTCCTGCAAAGATGGGAAGACAAAGTGGCAATGTACCTTAGAAAGATGGTTTGGCATTTTCTCACAAAACTGAACAGTCCTACCATAAACTCTAGCATCTGCACTCCTTGGTATTTTCCCAAAGGAATCAAACACTTATGTCCACTTGAGTGGTTATAGCAGTATAATTTATAATCACTCAAACTTGGAAATTAGCAAGTGATTTTCAGTAAGTGAATGGGTAGAGATTCTGTCACAGCCACATAAAGGAATATTATTCAGTAATAAGACCATAAGTCTATAAAAAGGCATGGAGAAAACTTTCTTAAGGACTGGAGACATGGCTTAGTGGTTAAGGCATTTGCCTACAGAGCTGAAGGGCCCAGGTTTGATCCTCTAGAACCCACAGATGCACATGGTGGTGCATGCGTCTGGAGCTCATTTGCAGTGGCTGGAGGCCCTGATGCTCTCTCTTTCTCTCAAATAAATTATAATATCATATCATACCATAATCATATCACATAAATGGGCTGGAGAGATGGCTTAGCGGTTAAAGCACTAGCCTGTGAAGCCCAAGGACCTATGTTCAATTCTCCAGGTCCCTCATAAGCCAGTCGCACAAGGTGATGCAAGCGCAAGGTCACACATGCCCACTAGGTGGCACACATGTCTAGTTCCATTGCAGTGGCTGGAGGCTCTGTCTCTCATAAAAAATGCAAAAATAAAACATAAAAAACTTACTTAAATGTATATGTCTGTTTATTTTTTAAATATTTTATTTATGAGGGACACTATGCACACAACAGCGTATCCATATTGGCTCATCAACTGTAACAAATATAGCATGCCAGCACCAGATGTTAGTAGGAGAGGATACATTGAGCAAAGGAGGTACATGAGTGTTCTCTGTACTTTCTGCCCATTTTTTCTATAGTTCCTAGAACTACTCTAAGAAATTTCAGAAGAATAGGAATGGAGAGATGGCTCAGGAGTTAAAGGCACTTGCTTGCAAAGCCTTCTGGGTGCTGGTGTAATTCCCCAGACACCCATGTTAAGGCAGATAGATATTGGTTTGCAGTGGCAATAAACACTGATGCAATTACGTGCGTGTGCACAATCACACACACTCACACACAAATAAATAAAACTTTCAAAAGAAAGCTGGGTGCTGTGGCACATGCCTCTAATCCCAGCACTCTGGAAGGCAGAGGTAGGAAGATCACTGTGAGTTCAAGGCCAGTTTGGACTACAGAGCAAGTTCCAATTCAACCCAGGCTATAGTGAAACCCTGCTTCAAACAACAACAATTTGGGCTGGAGAGATGGCTTAGCAGTTAAGGCACTTGCCTGCAAAGCCAAAGGACCATGGATCAATTCCCCAGGATCCACATAAGCCAGATGCACAAGGGAATACATGTGTCTGGAGTTCATTTGCAGTGGCTGGAGGCCCTGACACACCCATTCTCTCTGTCTCTCTTTCTCTCTCTCTATGCCTCTTTCTCAGATAAATAAAATATTTTTTAAAAATTCAACTGAGTCATAATTAGAAAAACACTATCAATTTGAGGTGAATCTATGTTTAATCAGTTACGTGCAGATAAATGACTTTTAAACCAGCCTGCACTTGCTGTATGTCAGATACTGACTCAAAGAACTTTACATGTGGAGACTCAACTTCGTAGCAATCCCATGAAGTACCTCCCCACTTTACAGGTGAGGGAACCAAGGCCCCAGAGGTTAAATGGCTGCTCAGTTTGAGAATTAACTCCAAACAGTGTGGTCTTGACTACTGTGCTCCAAACCATACATTATTCTATGTTACTCTTCCCTAAACTTTAATTTTTTTCTAAAGGACCGAAAGGGAGAGTAAAACTAATTTATCAATCGACTTTATTATGGGATAATTTACTGAACCTGAAATCACCCACTATAAGTGTATTAGTTACTTTTCTTCTTGCTGTGATGGAACACCTGACAAGAAGCAGCTTAAGGGAGGAAGGACCATACAGCTTACCATGCTGGGAAGGCCTGGTGGCAGGAGCGTGAGGCAGCTGGTCACATCGCATCCACGGTGAGGAAGCAGACAGACAGAGAGAGAGACGAATGCTGGTGCTCAGCTCACTTTCTCCTGTTTATTCAGCCCCTGATCATAGCCCATAGAATGGTGCCAGTTAGGGTCAGTCCTCCCACCCTCAATTAATGTGATCTAGAAATTCTTTCACAGACATGCCCAGAGACTTGTCTCCTTGGAGATTCTAGATCCTTTGAAGTTAATAACCAATATTTAACAATCACAATAAGTGTACAGTTTTTTGAGTTTTGGGCAAATGTATATGCATCGAAAACACCACCACAACACATTTTCATCACCTTAGAAAATTCCCCCACACCCAGCCCACCCAACCCACA
Organism: Dipus sagitta; assembly: GCA_036346955.1. Lineage (NCBI taxonomy): Eukaryota > Metazoa > Chordata > Mammalia > Rodentia > Dipodidae > Dipus > Dipus sagitta. Next base: position 17,584,895 of record CM070783.1, read on the forward strand.
CCTTCAGCCTCAGGCCATGGTTTTGACTTTGCTAGTTCCTTATGAGTGAAAGCATGTAAGCTGTCACCCTTGTGTGAGTGGCTTGTTTTCCCCCTCAATGTATTTTTTGTTTTTTTTTGTTTTTTGTTTTTTGGTTTTTCGAGGTAGGGTCTCACTCTAGCTCAGGCTGACCTGGAATTCACTCTGTAGTCTCAGGGTGGCCTCGAACTCAAGGTGATCCTCTTACCTCTGCCTCCCTAGTGCTGGGATTAAAGGCGTGCACCACCACGCCCGGCTCTCAATGTATTTTTAAGATTTAGTTATTCTGGGTAGGTAGTCTGTTTCTTCTTAGACGTCAAGTTTTGTATTTGCTTTATTTCTATTTATTTATTTATTTATTTATTTTTGGTTTTTCGAGGTAGGGTCTCACTCTAGTCCAGGCTGACCTGGAATTCACGATGTAGTCTCAGGGTGTCCTCGAACTTACAGCGATCCTCCTACCTCTGCCTCCTGAGTGCTGGGATTAAAGGCGTGTGCCACCACGCCTGGCTTATTTGCTTTATTTCTTAATAAAACTCTTTTGAGATGGGGGTCTTGCTGGTGTATTGCCTGGGCTTATCTTGAACTACCATATTCAAACTATCCGCTTGCCTCAACTTTCTGCAGCCTGGAACTGTGGATGCAAACCTCCACACCCACCTCTATTTTATCATTCTATCATCATATATTTAACCGGCACATAACGCTTGTTCCATGTATATTCCGTGTGGTACGTCCATGTATGTACTCAGTGTGCAAGAATGAAATCAGGGACATTACCATACCCATCATCTCCGGCATTTGTCCTTGTCTTGTGTATTAGGAACACTCAGGGGCCTCTTTTCTAGCCATTTTAAAATACACGATCAACTGTTAAGCATAGTTACCTCATCAATATAGAACACTAGAACTAATCTTCCTGACTGTATCTATTTTTTTTTTTTTTTTTTGAGGCAGGATTTTACTCTAACCCAGGCTGGCTTCAATCTCATGGGGATCCTACCTCAGCCTCCCAAGTGCTTGGATTAAAGGTGTGAGCCAGCATTCCTGGCCTGATCTACAGTTTTACACCCGCTGATCAATCTTCAAAGATAATAGTTTCTAATGGTGGAATTTCAGAGAGGGGGATCCCAGGGAAACAAACTGCTTTGTGTCACTGTGAGGAAATGTTTGACAAAAACGCTGAAAGGGAGGGAGAATTTATGTGGGCTCACAGTTCCTGGGGGTAGTCCTTGGTCCCCCTGCATCTGGGCTGGGTGTGAGAATACAGGGCAGAAGCTGCTACCCTAATGGAGGGCGATGGGCTGCTTTAAAAAATTTTTTTTGTTTTATTTATTTATTTGAGGGCGAGAAACAGAGAGAGAAAGAGGCACACAGATAGAGAAAGAATGGGCACGCTAGGGCCTCCAGCCACTTCAAATGAACTCCAGTCGCGCCCGCCCCCTTGTGCATCCGGCTTAGCCAGGTCCTGGGGATTTGAGCCTCGAACCAGGGTCCTTACGCTTCACAGGCAAGCGCTTAACCGCTAAGCCATCTCTCCAGCCCGATGAGCAGCTTCTTAATGTAAAACCTTGTGTTAGAGAAAAGGTGGATGCATTCTAAACCACTCCAAATGCACACACGTGCAGTTTACAATTGTAACCACTCCAAATGCGTCACGCGTTACACTTCCCAATTCTTACCACTGCAAATGCAGTTTACGCTCGTGCTTTTCCAGAAGTCTTGAGGCTGTTCCTGATCTGGGATCAGTCCCTGATATCGATAACTCCCCACAAAGGCCCATGTTTATGTCAACAATTCTCTAGGCCTCTAATTCCATGTCTATCAAAAACGTACTTGAACCAGATAGTTCCTGAACAATTTTTGGTGCGTCCAAGTTTGTACTTTGTAATTTAGCGGGAAAGAGGAATCCCTCACTGCTGACTGTGCAAGGCTTCGGCCACGAGGGGGCGCCGCTCCCTTCATCTCAACCTGTGAGCATCTATACGCATTAAAAGGGATTGGGATGCAACAGCAGGTTTGTGATCACAAGAAACACAGAAGCCAGATCACAGGTCTGTTTAGATGTCCGGACAAAGGAGGACCACTGGAATATGTGATATGGCCAGCCACGATCCCCTTCCCAAAGCTACATGACACACACACACACACACACACACACACACACACATATGTCCAAGTCACTTTCCCAAACTGATGTTTAATTACTTGCTGGCTTGCCTGGTAGATCCCCTTTCCCACTAACCAGCAGACCCCATGAAGATATTCAGTTGTACGATTTCAAACTACTTTCTTCATTCTTGTTAGTGAGAGAATCAATAATAACAGCAACCAAAGCTATTTCTACTTTAGTCGTGTCCTGTAGGTTGGTGTTTTCAGTTTGGTCTGAACCATATCATGGACACTGGTGACCTAGGTGAGGCACAAGGCAAGCTGCTGGCTCCCACAGTGGCTATAGAAGTCAGCAAAATGTGCTGTCATGTGAACCGACTCCACCACAGAAAGGTAAGGTGAATCACCTGGCTGGAACCTCCTAATCTACTCACAAAAGCATCATGGGTTCATTAGGGCTGGGGAGATGGCTCAACAGTTAAAGACACTTGCTTGCAAAGCCTGCCAGCCTAGGTTCCATTCCCCCAGCACCCACTTTAGTCCACATGCACAAAGTGGCACATGTGTCTGGAGTTCCTTTGCAGTGGCAAAGGAGTTGTGGGTAGGCAAGGAGATACTCTTCCAGCGCTGTCTATGTTGGGATCTAAAGGCCGGACTGGAGGACCCATGCAGGCTCCAAGCCCTGAAAGCTATGGGCCTTCTGGTCCATACGACTGCAGGTATTCATGGTGGTGGTGTGACCCTCTGGATTTCAACCTCCAGTAGCACTGAGGCGGGACAGACAAGGAAAATGAAGGGGATATGAAGAGGGGTGCCTCGCTCATTTCTGGAGTCTGGAGACACCAGGAGTGTCTGCTTAAAGTCTCTCCAGTTGAGAGTCGTGAATTCCAGCACATTCACGTTCACGGCACATTGCTGTAAAGGCTGCCTATGTAGAGATGGTATTCCTTTCATATAGAGATGTTTCAAGGAAGAATGTTTTAACAGCAGCGAACCATGCTTAAGGACTAAGTGTAAAAGACATTTATCCTTTCCTAGATGTAAACCTGCAATTTTCTAGGAATTTCACAAGAAACCTCATTTACATTCCCTTAAGACAATCTTATCTAAGTAACCTCTAAATATGAATCCTATAAATCTCACTTATTTAAAAACAGAGAAAAAGTTCTTTTAAAAAATATTTATTTATTTATTTATTTATGTATTTGAGAGAGAGAGAATAGTGGTCTCCAGCCACTGCAAATGAACTCCAGCTGCATGCCCCTCCTTGTGGATCTGGCTTACGTGGGTCCTGGGGAATTGAACCAGGGTCCTTTGTCTTTGCTGTCAAACATCTTCCATCTTCTCCAGCCCAGAACAACCAAAAGTTCTTTAGCAACCCTTTCAGATGTAACTTGAGAGCCACCAACATCATGTATATGGCTACTGCTAAGACACTGAGGCATGGCTCTTCCTTGGGAAGCCCACACCCACATCTGAGTGTGTTACCTCTTTCTGTTAACCTCTGTGCTTAAATCTATGTTAAAACTCCTCGCAATACACTCCAACTCTGTTTCACAGTGGCTCATTCTGAAATTCTTTTCCGTAGCAAAGAACCCCATCCTTACCTGGGTAGAGGTCTCTGAAAAGAACTCCCCAGGCTGCCACGGGCAGAGGCACGGAGCTGTGGCTCTGACCCACAACTCCCTGCGGCTGACAGCCTCGGTACTGGCCCTCGTGATCCCTCACTCTCAGCGGCAGTGCATGGGCAGCAGGCGGCGGCAGGTAGCAGCAGGATGCACCCAGTGCCGCAGCTGTTGTACAGACCCTGGGTGCCGAGACCCTGAGCCAGCAGTGACCAGTGTTAGAGTCCTCAGGCCGATGGCATCTGACCCCCTTGACCCTTTGGTAGCTCCCTGGTAATCTTCCAGTAAACAAGACCTGTTATTTCTTTATTATTTATTTGCAAGACAGAGTATACACACACACACACACACACACACACACACACACTACAGATAAATAGACAAATGTTTTAAGGGGGTCCTTACACTAGTCTCATGCATGGCCGAGGGAGATGACTCAGTGGGTGAAGTGTTTGCCACACACGCGTGGGGACCTGAGTTTGGATCTTGAGCATTCACACGAAAACTGAGTGTGGTGGCACGTGCTTGTGATCCAGGTTCTGGGGAGATGGAAATAGGAATTGCTACCTAGCCAGCTGGCTATTCTAGCCAAAGCACTGGGCTCTGGGTTCAGTGAAAGGTCTTGTTTCAAAAAATAAAGTAGTAGTAGCCGGGCTTGGTGGCGCACGTCTTTAATCCCAGCACTCGGGAGGCAGAGGTAGGAGGATTGCCGTGAGTTCGAGGCCAGCCTGAGACTACATAGTGAATTCCAGGTCAGCCTGGGCTAGAGTGAGACCCGACCTCAAAAAAACAAAATAATAATAATAAGAAGAAGAAGAAGAAGAAAATAAAGTAGTATTTTTTGATAACATGTATTAAAACTCTATTTTTTTGCATGCACATGTGTGTGTAGCATATGTGGTGTGGCGGGTATGGTGTCTGTACATGTGTGTGCACGTGAGTGGAGCCAACTGAGAATGTCTGCTGTCCTCCCATATCACTCATCTGTGTTTCCTTGGGATGGCGTCTCTTTCTGAATGGGGAGCTGCCATGTTCATCCAGACTGGCTGACCAGTGAGCCTTGGTGATCCACTAGTCTCTGCTCCCCTCAGGACTGGGTTACAGGAATGCGTGGCCATGCCCAGCTACCTACCTGGATTCTGGGGAGTTAAATTCGGGGTGAATCAAGCTCTCCCAGGTCCTTATGCTTGCATGACAGGTACTCTTACCTGCTCAGCTATCTCACCAGCCCCCAAACTTCATTCCTTTTTAAAGTTGAATAGGGCCTTGGGGAAGTGGTTCAGGCACTTGCTTGCTAAGTCTGCTGACCCAGGTTCAATTCCCCAGTACCCACGATAAGCCAGATGCACAAACTGGCACATGTATCTTGAGTTCATTTGCCATGACAAGAGGCCCTGGCATGCTCATTCCCTCTCTCTCTCTCCTTCCCTCCCTCTCTCTCTAATAACTACAAAATTTTAAAAAGTAGAATAACATTCCATACCACATATTAACTGTCCATTCATCTATTGACAGGCAGCCGGGTTGTTTTCATCTTTGGACAATTGTGAATTGTGCTTATGGTGCAAGTATTGGACTTTTACTCTCAATACTTTGGGGTATACACCTGCAAATGGAATTACTGGATCCTATGGTAATTCTATGTTTAACATTTTGACAGACCTTCAACCTGTGTTCTGCAGTTGTGACACCAGCAATCATCCTTGTGAAGATGAGACGTCTTCAGCAGACAAGCACTATCCTGTAGACGACCTTGAACCTATCAGTTGTGTGAACATCTGAAGCTCCCAGCCAGATTCCAGGAGCGAGGGATGGCTTTCCTTGAACTTCCCCTGTCTGTGTGTCTTGCTTCACTCTGACCTGCCTAGGCTGCGAATCTTAGAGCCAAGCACTTTATCATGTCTTGCTGCCCAATGTCCACTCCCCACCCCCTTGGACCGTGTTCAGTCCCCTGAGGACAGAGCTTGTTAACTCTGATGCTGAGTGAAGCAAAGAACCTTAGAGGTCCAAAGCCTTTAATTTACAAAGGATCAAGCTGGTCCTCAGAGGGGAGAGAAACTCGGTCTCTCTGTCAGCCGTGGTGGAAAGGAGAGGCGGGGCCCGGCCCTGCCCTCAGCAGCCTGGGGCCTTCTCTCTGTCCTTAACAACTGGGCTCGGTGGGCCCTTGCCTACACCACGGAAGAGAATTTCAGCTAGAATGAAACAAAGTCAGCGAGTTTAGTCAAATCCAGGGAAAGAGTCTGGGGAGATGACCCAGTGAGTAGAGTGCTTGCCTCACAAGCATGAGGGCCCGTGTTCAATCCCCAGGACCCACATAAAAATCCAAGCCACGGCGGCATGTAACCTAGTAAGGCAGAGACAGGGGGAGCCCTGGAGCTTGCTACCCTGACAATGTGGCCTAATTAATGAGCTCTAGGCCAGCGAGGGACTGTCTCAAAAAATAAATAAATAAATAAATAAATGGCATTCCTGAGGATGGATACACTATTTTTCTCTGGCCTCTATACACATCTCTGCATGCACACGCACCTTCACACTCGCACGCGCACACGCATTAAAAAACTGATCAAGGGAGGCCCGGCATGGTGGCGCACGCCTTTAATCCCAGCACTCAGGAGGCAGAGGTAGGAGGATCATCATGAGTTCGAGGCCACCCTGAGACTCCATAGTGAATTCCAGGTCAGCTTGGGCTACAGTGAGACCCTACCACAAAAAAAAAAAAAAAAAAAAAAAAAAAATCAAGGAGGAGCTGGGAAGGTCCCTTAGTGGATAAAACACATGCCGCCCAACTCTGAGTACCTGAGTTCCGAGTCCAGACCTCACTCAAAAGCTGGAAGGTGTGGCATGTAAACACACACCAAGTAAATAAATATATATATTTTTGAGATAGGGTCTCTGTTTAGCCCAGGCTGACCTGGAATTCACTGTGTAGTCTCAGGCTGGCCTCAAACTCACAGGGGTCCTCCTACCTCTGCCTCCCTGAGTGCTGGGATTAAAGGTGCGTGCCCTCACACCAGGCACACTATTTTATTTTTTGCCAGAGTGAAAATATATGTTTATTTACTAGTTCACATCATTATTATTATTCTCTTTATTTCATTGCAAATTAAACAGATTTCTCACTTCCTTTTCTTTTTTCATAATCCCTTCTCATCACCTCCTGTCTCCCTCCATCCCCCCTCCACTGAATCCCCTCTTCCTTTTCTTGAAACTTTTTTTGACACCCTCTATACAATTATGCCCTGACCATAATCATAATCCCCTCCCACCCTGCTCCTTTGTCCCGCCTCGGGTAGTCCCCTTCCGTTGGACTCCTTTGTTTCACCTACTCCCTCTTCTATCTTGATGTTTATTTTATTTTTATTTTTTCCCTTCATAATATGCAGGCCTTCTGTAGGCTAACAGTGTCAGCTACTGTGAGTTCATGTGTGCAATGTCCAGTTTCTGTCTGGAAATAAATAATTCTTAAGCCAAAGAGAAAAATACCAAGCTTAGATTCAAAAACCATATTCAAGAAAGACACCCTTACACGTCTTCACAGTGGCTACAGATGTCTGATTCTGTACCCTTCTAAGTCACAGTGTTCAAAAGATGATCTACAATAAGGTTTAAAGGTTAAGCAAAGCTTAAAATTTAAGTAAAGTTGGAAGACTGGAAAGATAGCTTAGTGGTTAAGGCGTTTGCCTACAAAGGACCCAGGTTCGATTCTCCAAGACCCACGGAAGACAGATGCACAAGGAGGCTCGCCTATTCTCTCTCTCATAAATAAATAAATAAATAAATAAATAAATTTAAAACTTAAGTAAAGTTTAATTATTTTTCTTGTTTATTTATTTATTTTGGTTTTCCGAGGTAGGGTCTCACTCTAGCCCAGGCTGACCTGGAATTCACTATGGAGTCTCAGGGTGGTCTTGAACTCACTGCGATCCTCCTACCTCTGCTTCCCAAGGGCTGGGGTTAAAGGTGTGTGCCACCACGCCCGGCTCAATTATTTTTCTTATCCTTAAAGAATTTTCTTTTGTAAGAAATCGCTGGCTGTATGGGTGCATTATTTAGATCCAGGAATGGGAGAGGAGTTAAGGTGGAGGCCGCAAGCTCCGTGGCTGTAAGCATAGTTTGATCTTTAAAGCCCTGAAAGATATCTTTAGGAAGGCGCAAGCTACCCCAGTAGGCAACTGAGAGTTTATCAGTCCTGATACAGTTCAAGATTCCAGAGGAGAGCCAGGCTTCTTTCGGGGGGAGGGGAGGGGGGCTCTGGACTCTTTGATGTCCGCAGTCTTCATCAGGTCGTGCGTGCACAGATGTGGCCTGCTGGCACCAGGAGGCCGTTTTGCTTTGCCGCTCAGCAGTTTCCACCCGCAGGAGGAGGAGAAGAGTGGAACGAAGGATGCAAGCTCCTCGCATTCCAAACTTTTTTAGCTTCTACTAGGCGGCGGGGACCTCCGGGGCTTCGGATGAGCGGGATTCCGCCTGGATCTCCGCTAGCCGGCCAGCTAGCGGCTGCAAGGCTTAAAAGCGCGCGCGGGCGGCGGAGGGCCGGGGCGTCAGCCGGAGAGCCGCAGAACCCCCGGGCCCCACCCCGCCTCCCGTCTGGGCCCCGGAACGCGCGGCCCCGCCGGCCTGGCCCCGCCCCTGCCCCCCGCGGGTCCCCCTTCGGCCCCGGGATTGGCCGGGGTGGAATTCCAACAAAGGGGACTGGAGGCCAGGCTGGACGCGGCGGGTCGGGGGAGGGGTTTGCCGCGAGATTCCGATTAAAAAGTCCGGGAGAAAGAGCAAAAAGCCCAGAGTAGTCGCGGCGCGACTCTGCGGGCCTGCGCGACGCGGGGACCCCGGCTGGGCACGGGTGAAGGGGCGCAGCGGCGATCGGCGAGGAGAGGGGCCACCGCCAAGAGCCCAGTCTCAAGCCGGCCTCCGCAGACCACCACCCACCCCCGCCCTCCCCGGCTGCCAAGTAAGAGCTCTGCCCGTGCCACCTCTCCCCCCTCCCCGCAGGGGCTCCCCCACCCTCCCCGGGATCCCCTGGCGCTGGGGCCGGCGCTGAGGACGTGCCGGCTGACAGGTCCCCCTACCTCCATCCCGAGCGGCCAGTCCTACTCAGCCCCACCTCGCCAGGGTGTGGGGAGACGCAACAGTGGGCTCGCCCCGGGGACCCAGGCTCTGGGTTCCCGGTCGCCCCGAAAGCTGGTGGCCCGGCAGGACAGTGGCTGGGGTGGGGGGCGCTTAGGTGAGCGCAGGATGCCCTTAGAGCGCGCGGAGGGAGTGGGGCGAGGGGCGCTGGGGAGCCGTGGCTTCTGAGGCAGGGGACCCTGGAGTGTTCCCAGAACTGTGGTGCGTCACTGGGTGTCCCTGGAGCTGTGGCTTTGGGGCTGTGGGAGCGCGGGGTTGCGTGCCCAGCTGCTCTAGGGCGCACCCACTAGCAGCTAGGCTTTTTCCCCAGCCTGTTGGGATGGCCCCGCTGAGCGCCTGGGCTCCGCGGGCTGGGCTGGGGGACACCGTGGGGTTTGCGCGCCGAAGTCACCCAGGGACCCGGGAACCACTTCCAAGTAGGAAAGATTCCACACTAGCGAACCCAAGGGTGGCGCGTGCATCTGGTGTGGTTAGTCCCACGGTCCCCAGTGCTTAAGACTTAGGCGCAGACGCATTGCTCACCGACCCTGGTCCGTCCCCGCTCCACCTGGACCCCCCCACCCGATGCTCCCCATCCCTCCTCGGGTGTCGCCCTGCCTGTCTGAGGTGTCCTTGCATTTGGCGCTTCAATAGAAATGATTGGAAGAAGCAAATCAACTCCCTTCCTCTCCATCACTCCCCAGCCTGCCAAAAAAAAAAAAAAAAAAAAAGAAAGAAAGAAAGAAAAAAGCCAAGAGTGCAGAGTTGGAGGGACATGGCAGCGTGGCATGAGGGTGGGGTGGGGACTGAGTGACCCAACTTGGCTGGGAAAGCTCAAGTTCTGACGAGAGCAGGAAGATAGGTGCATGACGTCAGCAACATGTCTGGAATTAGTTTTACCCCCTGAGATCTTGGAACTGGAGAGATCTTTACTATTATTACTGCGGGTGGTTGTGAGGATGTTGTGTGTGGGTGTGTGCAGAACAGATTCGCGTGTGGATGCGTGCAAAGATTTTTTTTTTCAAGGTAGCGTTCTTGCTCTAGGCCAGGTTGACCTGGAATTCACTATGGAGTCTCAGGGTGGCCTCGAACTCATGGTGATCCTCCTACCTCTGCCTCCTGAGTGCTGGGATTAAAGGCGTGCGCCACTACGCCTGGCACGTGCAAAGATTTTTAAAATCAGCTCAATCAGTAATTCGTTTTCAAAGGAGGAAAAGTGCTGAAATTCAAGGGTCCAGGGTTAATGTGAGGACTCGAACCCCTGTCTCCTCCTCCTAGACACCTCCCTTACACTGCTAGACTGCGTGTCCTGGGACCTCCAAAGCCCATTTATCAACTTTGGGAAATCAGTTTATTCACGGTGTCTGTGTGCTTAATAGCCGGGAATGAGGTGTAAGGGTGATGAGTTTATTTTCCTGGTCAGTTGCCAAGAGAATGCCAAATCACTGGACTGCCCCAGCCTTGAGGAAAAGTTTAATCTCCCCTCTAGCCTTTTTTTTTTTTTTTTTCTTTTTGGTTTTGGTTTTTCGAGGTAGGGTCTCACTCTAGCCCAGGCTGACCTGGAATTTACTATGGAGTCTCAGGATGGCCTTGAACTTACGGCAATCCTCCTACCTCTGCCTTCCGAGTACTAGGACAGGATGGCCTCGAACTCGAGCTCACTGAGTCCTACCTCTGCTTCTGTGCTGGGATTAAAGTCATGCGCCACCACGCCCAGCCCCTCTAGCCTTTGACATATCCCTTTTCCAGTCTGTAGGATAACCACCCAGCTCCTGACAAAGAGACTGTAGTCCATGCTTCCCGGTGGCTCATGGGGCTGGCCGGAGACACTGTGTCTCAGTTGCCTGTGTACATACGGGTGCATGCTTCCCTGTGACGTTGTGTTAAAAAGTCAAGTCACTTAGCTGTTAAGTGGCAACGCAGAGGATGAAACACAGGCCTGCAGACAAAGTGTGCCCTTGGCCTTATATGGTGCCTGACATCTGAGCTTCCCAAGAGATTCTGTGAGCGCACTTCATTGGTTTCTCCTTCCGGCTTCTCCTGGCCTTTTCCCAATCCCTTACCCTTCCCAAACCCTCTGACTTCTGGATGACCGGTACCTTGACCAGGACCAGATCATTAGAAAGCTGACTAAAGTTCTAGAAAATTCCTTGTTGGTTATGTACTGTATTTTATGCTGAAACTGTTCCGATATGTACTGAAGTACAGAGAGAGGGCTTAAGGATTCCTCACACCCTTCTCCTGTGCTTCAGTGGTTCCCAACATTTTGCCACATTTAGAGCATCTCTCCCAGTTTTCTTTTTTATTGTGTGTGTGGTACCTGGGTGTATGGATGTTTGAATGTGTGTGGGCACACACGCATGTGTGGGTATGCGTGCACATGTGTGTGGAGGGCTGAGAGTGACGTCAGGAGTCTTCCTCCATCACTTTCCACTTTATTTATTTAAGAGAGAGAAGAGAGAGAGAGAAAGAGAATAAACTCCAAACACATGTGCCACTTTGTGCATCTGGTTTTACATGGGTACTGGGAAATCGAACCCAAGCCATCAGGCTTTGCAAGCAAGCATCTTTAACCACTGAACCATCACCCCAGCCCTTCACCTTATATTTTTGGAATCAGGGCCTTTCACTAAACCAGGGACTCAACGATGCAGCTAGGCTAGCTAGCAAGCCAGTGAATCTTGGGGAGCCTCCTGTCTCACCTCCTCAGTGCTGGGATGATAGGCATATGCATCAACCACTTTACCCTCTGAGCCATCTCCCCAACTCTCTCTTTACTTTTCCCCCCTGATTTCTTTATTATTTATTTTTTATATTTTAATTTATTTTTATTTGCAAGGAGAGCAAGAGAGTACGGGTGGGTCAGAGGTTGCTACTGCAAACAAACTTCAGATGCATGTGCCACTTTATGCATCTGGCTTTAGGTGGGCGTTGGGGAATAGAACCCAGGCCAGCAGGCTTTGCAAGGCAGTGTCTGTAACTGCTGAGCCAGTCTCCCCAGCCCACTGATGTATTTTAATCCCAATA